>OY744522.1:86411152-86476152 GCA_963556195.1 Sepiola atlantica | reverse complement strand
AACGCATGCAAGAATTACTTTGCATTTGTTCAAAAATTGGTCTCAACTTTCTTTTTCTTGCATGAATTTCTTTCATTCATATAAAGTTGAAAACACATTTTATAATGCATGTCCACAAATACTTCTACTTAAAGATGTTATTGTAAAAAATATAACATATAAATAATGCGTAACAGTAAGGGAAATAATTCAGTATAGAACATCAAGAGTCTATATGAAGTTGTAGTTCCTTTGTTTCTTTGCTTGGTTGTTCACAAACTTCTTCGAGGATTCTGAAGATAATCACCCATAATCGTATATATTCTGAGGCTGCATTACTAAGGGTACTTATATAAGTATATTTCACTTGATCAAAGAGAGAACAATAATATCATGAGGCATTCGTGCTTAGCATCCATAAAGAGGAAGTATGTTTTGAAAATTATAGAAATTAAAAGAGTAAGAATAGAAATATTAATAAGGAGTTGAGGATTTAGAGCAGGAATGCATAGAGGTCCTCATTTATTCCTGGGAAACGCAGGATGTGCCCTGAGGAGATTAAAGACTATACATTTATCGAAATTTATTCTGTTTAATGTTGTTTTACTTGCACCACCTCCCACTGAGCACATCCTTGGATCCCACCTAAAAAAATTGAATATAATAAAATGTAAAAGCAATGAGAATAAAATAGGTAAACAGGTGTTATGGGTTGGGCATAAAAAGACACAGGGTTCTTCATACAATCTTGGTCAACACCTGCTAGTATTATATAAAAAGTAAGAATTTTTGTGGTCGCTTTATGTAAAGTGGTAATAAACGACTATTGGAATAAAACTAATTTTAATGAGTATGATCATGTAAATACGTCATTGATTAAATGAAAATAAATTTTATTGTGATATAAAAAGTTGGCATATTTTTTTAATATTTGATTTATCTGTTCAAAAAATGTAACATTTCTTCCTGTCATTTTTAGGGGAACGGGTACTCTAGTCTTTGATATAATATTATGTATTGTGTCTTTGTTTTAATATGTATATATATATATATATGAGAAGAATGTTGTAGTTCGCTTGGAGCATTGTGTATAGAGTAAGAATATTATTTTTTGAAGGTGATAACAATGCGTTGTTAGAGTGACACATACGACACGTGGAATCGTAAAAACAAAACAAAGTGACAATATTGAAAAGTCAATAATTTTCAAAAATTTTTTTTTTATTTACCAGTGTATCGTGACCGTGGTGTTGGGTTGGAGTGTGTCCTTTTCATTATTTTTTTTTTAATTTTCGAGGGTATCCCTCATCCTCAGAATAAAATAAATACTACCACTCGTTGGAGTGTGTTTTTTTTTTTTTGCCAATAGCCGGGGCCGGAAATGTTGGTTTGTTTTTAGTAGTAGGTCCGCAGAAGTTTCATATTTATTTTTTATAAATTATTATTTGCTATTTTAACCGTTGCTGTTTATTTTGTTAGTAAATATACTGAGTAATTTATTTTATTTATTTATTTATTTTATTTTTTATATAACGTTGTTTGTTTTGTTAATAATATACTGAATAATCGTTATCTCGGTGGTAGGGGCTGATAACTCGTGTGAGTCAAGCTTTGTTTGTGGGAGTTATGTCCCTTTAGAGTTTTAATAATTTCGTTCTATAAATTTGTTTACCGGTAAACAAATTTATAGAACGAAATTATTAAAACTCTAAAGGGACATAACTCCCACAAACAAAGCTTGACTCACACGAGTTATCAGCCCCTACCACCGAGATAACGATTATTCAGTATATTATTAACAAAACAAACAACGTTATATAAAAAAATAAAATAAATAAATAAATAAATAAAATAAATAAATTACTCAGTATATTTACTAACAAAATAAACAGCAACGGTTAAAATAGCAAATAATAATTTATAAAAAATAAATATGAAACTTCTGCGGACCTACTACTAAAAACAAACCAACATTTCCGGCCCCGGCTTTTGGCAAAAAAAAAAAAAACACACTCCAACGAGTGGTAGTATTTATTTTATTCTGAGGATGAGGGATACCCTCGAAAATTAAAAAAAAAAATAATGAAAAGGACACACTCCAACCCAACACCACGGTCACGATACACTGGTAAATAAAAAAAAATTTTTTTGAAAATTATTGACTTTTCAATATTGTCACTTTGTTTTGTTTTTACGATTCCACGTGTCGTATGTGTCACTCTAACAACACATTGTTATCGCCTTCAAAAAATAATATTCTTATATATATATATATATTAGAGCCAGCAATCAATGCCAAAAGAGAAGCCCTTGTTAACTACGAGAGGAAGCCTTCTGAGAAGACAGTTATCGCACTCAGGAAGACCAGGAACGACACTCAATTGATCGCTTGGAACTGTGCCAATGACTACTGGCTAAACCTCTGTGAGAGTATCCAGCTCTCTGCCGACTGTGGCGATATTTGTGACATGTACGATGGCTTGAAAAGGGCCTTTGGCCTAACCATAAACAAAATCGTATCCCTGAGATCAACTGCCGGTGACAAAATATTAGACCGCAGCAGACAGGTGGAGAGGTGGGCTGAGCACTACCAGGAGATGCGTGACGCAAGCATCATCACTCTGTACAAAAATAAGGGTGACCGCGGCGACTGCAATAACTACCGTAGAATATCCCTCCTCAGGTTGTTGGGAATGTTTTCGCCCGGGTCGTCCTCAACAGGCTGCAGTTACTTGCAGAGCGTGTATACCCTGAGACACAGTGTGGGTTGAGAGCAGGAAGATCAACTGTCAACATGATCTTTTCCCTACGACAGCTCCAGGAAAAATGCCATGAACAGAGACAACCACTGTACATCACCTTTATCGACCTAACCAAGACCTTTGACCTTGTCAGCAGAAAGGGATTTTTACTCTGCTGCAGAAGATTGGATGTCTCCCCAGGCTCCTGAAAATTATCATATCTTTTCATGTGGACATGCAGGGCACCGTACAGTACGATGGCTCTTTCTCGGACACTTTCCCAATCAAGAGAGGGTGAAACAATAGTGCGTACTCGTTCCGACACTCTTTGACATTTTATTCTCTCTGCTGTTGTCCTACGCCTTCAACAAGTTGGAGGATGGAGTTTACCTCCATACCAGAAGCAGTGGCAGCCTTTTCAACCTTGCTTGCCTTCGAGCTAAGATTAAAGTGCGGAGGTACTTATACGCAAGATGCTCTTCGCTTATGATGCAGCACTGACGCCACACTCTGAAGAGGCATTGCAGCGACTCATCAACTGCTTCGCCCACGCATGCAGAGAGTTTGGCATGACCATCAGCCTAAAAAAGTCTAAAATTCTCGGCCAAGATGTAAGCAGTACCCCAAACAATACCATTGGCGACTACACCCTCGAGGTTGTTGAGAACTTTACACACGCACACATATATATATATTAACATTGGAAATTACTTCCGACAATACGTTATGTATTATGCTGCTTTTTTTGTTGATGCTAATGTTTTTGCAAGTAAACAAGGATTTATTTAGCCTATGTAGCTGAGAATAAACAAAGAATACTACGAAGCAAAATATGTGACTCGTACAGGATTCAAACCTATGCTTTAGATGAGGCACAAAAAAGCAGCATAACATATGTACATGATTTTTTATTATTTCAAGTATATACACATATAATATTTTAAGGTAATATAGTATATTGTGTATATATATTTTCATTATTAACTTCAACAGTGCTCAATACGTGAGTAGAGTTAAGTAGTAGTATGAAAATATATTTATTTAGCCATATGATTTCCTTTGGGAACGAAACATGAACGTTTCTAGGTAGCTTACTTGCCATAAATATATTTTCATACTACTAATATATATATATATATATATATATATATATATATATATATATATATATGCATTTACATATGTATAACACTATGTGAGGTAATGAAAACAAATGCTAGCAGCAGCAGCTGAATGAAGTATTAGTATTATTTGTGATATAAATATGACGAAAACTGTTTTTTTGCAATTGAATTTAATTTAAAAAGTTGTAGTTAAGTTGAGAACCAACATTTGTAGAAGGAAATGTGCGAACTCAATAAAAATGAAATTTATTGAATTTTTAGAGTTATTAATTAAGTGGAATATTTATTTTATTGGAAAATACAATTACAAATCTTTCCTGTTGAAGTGAACAGTTCATCCAGACTACTTTTCATCTCAACAGTGGCGGTAATACTTTTAAGTCACTAAATAATTTTTTGAATAATGAATTTGTAAATTTATGCAGTATCTGTGATTTAAAGAATAATATTTTCACAAATATAAGGCATTTAATTATTTTTATTTACCTTTCTGGATACTTGACAGCGTATGATTCATTAATAAAATCATTTAATTTTATCAAATTAAGAACATACACCTGAGTAGTATTGAATTATACAACCAATGTGTTGTATCGTACACCAACAGTTAATAGAATAAATACACTCGAACACAAAGTTAGGAAAAAGACTTTATATCTTTACATTCACTCTCTCTCTCACATTACACACCACCACAAATAACAATTACAAATACAACATATTCATAATCCTTTCCTGACATAATTTGCAATGAAAAACGGGATCGAGAAAAACAGCTCCGCAGAAGCTAGACAGTCTTCATTATTTTTTAGTTAGCAAAATCAATTATAGATTTTTACATTTTATTCTTTTTATTTACCTGTCTGAATGCTTGACAGCACATGCACC
Source organism: Sepiola atlantica (assembly GCA_963556195.1). Lineage (NCBI taxonomy): Eukaryota > Metazoa > Mollusca > Cephalopoda > Sepiida > Sepiolidae > Sepiola > Sepiola atlantica. The sequence goes on along the minus strand of OY744522.1, from coordinate 86,471,420 downwards.
ATTAAAAACATCATTTAATCTTATCAATTTAAAAACTTACACCTGTGTGCTATTGAATTATGCAGTAAATAGAAGCAATTTGTTGTATTGTATACCAACAGTTCATCATCATCATCATATTAGGATCTCACCACCGGATGCGATTTTGTGTCATACATCATATTCGGTTTAACATCTATTTTACACGCTGGCATGTGTGTGGTGGCTATTAGAAACTGACTTCCAAACTAACCTATATCTGACCAGGTCTTCATTTATCCCTCTTTCTATCAAGTTCATTCTTATCACTTCCTCAATGTTTTCCTTGGCCCATCCTGCTAACTGATTCTGCTATTTAAACTGTTCTACATCTACTAATTCTTTTACACGATTTCTTTGAATAATGTTATTCTTTTTCCTTAGCATTTTGGTTGCTTGACAGAACATGATTCATTAATAAAAACATTTAATCTTATCAATTGAAAAACACACACCTGCATAGTATTGAATTATAAAATAAACAGAAAAAATGAAAAATGTATGCCATCATTTTTGACACCATGGAAACACTAACTATATATATATATATATGTCAAATATGAAACTAAAAGTAAACTTTTAGTAGATAGAACCTATAGTGAAATGGTTTAAGCTCAATATACGAGATAGAGCAATTCTTTCTTTTTTCCTTCCAACAGCAGCCATGGCTATTTCAACTAACCCTCCCACCTTCTTCCCTCATGCTTCACTCTCCCTTCTTTCCAGCCCACCTCCTAATTTGGCCTCGTTTTTAACTTAAGGACTTTTTCTTAGAATCGCTTGAATATTTCACCACTAAAGTCATTTGTTTTCTACACTGGCCCAGGAAGATTTTAAAATAGCCCGATTGATCATATCAATTCCGTTTAAGTGCGCTTCATCTACGATTTGAACTCAACATCTCACTATTGGAGTTACTTCATTTTGAACGCTTTTTCCATGCTGCACTTACGAAAAACTTTTTCTTCTTCATCAAAATCTCCTTTCATTGGACACTTTATCAACGAACAATTACCATCTGGACAAACCCCATATCTTTTTTACACAAACTTTTTTCACTACATTTTTTAATAATATTTTTTCAAATGTTTGAACTTTGGCTTTTCCACTGCCAACTTATCTATCTGTATAATTCCTTTGATGATAAGATTTCGATCTTTGAAAAGCCTTGGCTTAAGGAAAGAATAATAAACATAAGTTTATTACAGAATATACCTTGCATTGAACAATCAAAGTTTGAAATAAATCTGGACATTCGTATATGCTTATCACTCTTATTTCTTCCTTTCTTTCTATATATATATATATATATATATATATATATATAGCATGTATCACAAGTTAGTTGAAAAAACTCATTAAAGTGCTTGATCATCGGTTCTACAAGAGCTAATTATTTTATTTAAATACGATACATTACAGTGTTGTTGGGGATACCTGGGGTTTTATCAATCTGGTCATCCTGGATTTAGTATAAAATTCATCAGCCCCCACCCCTTTGGTATTGAAGGTTCCAAAATCGGGTTTAAGAACGGGTCACCGGACGGACTTTGACAGTGCATATTTTATCCTAAGTCCAAGACGACCAAATTGATGAAACCCGGGTAATCCGAACAAACACTGTAATTTATAGTATTTACATAAAATGATTTATATAGCAGCAGCCAAATAGCTAAGGGGTTATAAGCACCAACTATAATCTCAATTGGGTTCGAGAAAACCACTCTGTTAATTCCTCTGCATCCTCCTTCGCCACCACTGTCAATAAAGATATATTATTATATTTTCATACATAAGCGTTTATCACCATTCTTTTAAGTACAGCAGAAATGCAACACAAATACTTATGTCAACGAATACTTGTCATAAATCATCGTCATAAATAATCAAATTTTGTTCATTCCATTCATCATTTTCAATTCTCTCATAACATTCTTCATCATTTAATTGGCAATCCATCCATCTTATTAACCCTCATCCTCGAGTGGCTTTTATTTTTGATAAGTGGTGACTCATTAGTAAAAATAAAATAAAAGCATAGACTCGATTCTTAAACAATCTGAAATAATACAGATCCTTGAATATGAGGCGAGCACTTACCTTTTTAGAAAGAAAATAGTATGTTAGACTAAACACTCAAGCTTCGCTAGGGCAACTAGGCTAGGAGAAGGAAAACGCAAAAGTAGCACAAATCTTTAAACGTAGAGCTAGTAACAAAAATACTATGAAGTTTTATCTATGTATCCGGGCATGGTGTTTCTGACACTATTATGCCATAAAACACTTAGGTAGATTTGTTAATCCCCTAATGAGGATTGAATCCATAAACACTGAGCTGTTAATGACTGCAAGCGGATGTGATAACAGTTTTAAAAACATAGTTTTTGTTGAGATGGCAGACAGTTTGAGAAATTAATTAGAATTGAAAAGAAGGAAAATAATTAAAAAAAAAAAAAAGAAAAGGATATTCTTAAGATGCGTCCATTTAATATGCACGTTTAACGTTTTATATTTCAGATCATATTTTAGATAGAACTAGAAGAATACCCGTCCTAGGACGGGTAAAATCAATTCCTTGAACAGAACAGTTTTGCACCACTTTTATGTCCCCTTACAAAGATTAAAATCAAGATATAATGATACTGAACTTTATATCTAGAATACCTATTTCAATTTTGATCAAAATCCACTACATGATTTTGATCCTCAAAAATGTCTAAAATTGAAAGTTTAAGGGGTCTTAAGAAGAAATTGAAATTTAGGGAATTTTACTTAATTGATATCTAATTACAATGGATCAAATTTAATGTAAATCTGAAATACTTGAATTTTCAAAGGAGAGGTTGTACCCATATTACGCCCCATAAACCCTTTAAAATACTTCAATGAAGCTGACATTTAGGTATTACTTATTAATTGATGTCTAATACATATGGTTAAAATTGTAAAAAAACGGAGATTTTTTTAATTTTCACAAAGGGATTTCACCCTCTCTTTGATTTCTTTGCATGAAACTAAATTAAACTAAATATAGCCCATATTACCCACCCTTATGACTAGCAGCTTTGTTATAAAATTCATAATGATAGGTTCATTAGTTTAGGAGTGAATCCTATACACAGATATATATAATCATATACACATACCTAACTTTACATAAATAGATATTTGAGATGACTGGAAGTTATAAGTGTGTGTAAAAGAAAGAATTAGTTGAAATGAATAAGAATGAATATTTGTAAGATACGTCCATCCAGTATGAGTGTTTAGCAATAAAAATTCTATTTCAAACTAAAGCCTGACAGATAATTGACGGACTGAGCTTCCTATAGAGATGTGTAGACGCATGAAAAAATGCTCTAGCAAACTTTAGCATGGCAGATAGGAAAATGTTATTTCAAAGGAGGATGATAAGTATAGTAAAAGAGGGAGAGAGCAGAGGACGAAGAATAAGAAGGGAAGGGACAGATAGCAGGTGGAATGAAAGAGAGTGATGGGGAGAAGAGAGGGAGGTGAAGAGAGAAATAGTACAGAAAGATTGGGAGGTAAACTAAAGGACGAAGGGAAGAGGAGGAGCAGGAGGAAGAGAAAGGGGGATAGTGAAAGGAAGAGAGTAAATGATGGAAAAAAAGTGGCATAAAGAACCAGGGTGTGAAGTTGGAAGAGAGGAAGCAGGAGGATAGGATGCAGAGAGAATCTTGAGTGGGAGTAATGGAGAGATGGAGAAAAAAGACAAATAGTGAAAGAGAGGGTATCTCAAGAGCTGAAACATATAGGAGAGAAGAATAAGGAGGAGGGGAAATAGGCATAGTGAAACGAGGAAGAGGATAAATGATGAAGAGAGAGAGAGTGAGAGAGAGAGAGAGAGAAAGAGAGAGAGAGAGACAGAGATGGTTAATAAGAGAAGAAAGACGAGGAGGGGGAGGCAATCTCTAGAAAGATCTAGAAAACAAGGTCAAGACCGAGAAGAGATAACAAAGATAACAGATTCCAAGAACTTAAAATAGAAAATAAATTCAGCTGCGATGATCGACGTCAATTTCTTTTTACATAATCAGACTGTTCATATTTGCTGTTATGGATAATGAGCTAGACTATGGAATCGATGAGCTAATTTCAAATCTTATTGGAATAATTGGTTTGTTTTATCTCTCTGTTTAACGGTATATCAACTCTCTTATAAGGTTATTTAATGCAATAAATTCATCCTATCTCCAAAATGAGGCGGTAACGCTTGTGAGAATAGCCTCCTGAGACCGAACTGATACAACACCTTAATCTGAGCCAAAAGGCCGGATAAAATGTTTGTCCCTATTTACTTGCCTCCTCACGAGGATAAAGTTAGACACAAGGTCAGATTTCAATGATAGGAAAATCGAACTCTCCAAAAAGAGCACTCTGGATTTGGAACAAAAATAAAAATTTCCATAATTTAAGAGGATTTCTTATCCTCTCACTGAGGAGATAACAGATACTACAACTTGATCCATCCCCCTTTCAAAAAGAGGAGACGACAGAAATAATAGCTTTCTATGAAAGGAGAAGGTAATCACTGGTGTGTGTCTCTGTGTGTGTACCGTCTCCTGAGACAAAACAGATACTACACTTTGATACTAGGGAAAAGACTGGTTAAAACTGTTTGTCTCTATTTTCTATCTCCCAAAAGGGCAGGGTGTGACACAAGGTTTGTTTAATGGGAGAAATATCCAGCTCCCCAAAAAGGGTACTTTGAATGGGGAAAAAAAAATTCCACTCAAGAATGATTTCTCCTCCACCAGAACAGATACTACACTTTGAATTACTTATTTGCAGAATATATAAAAAATTTACATTTAAAACAAATTAGGCATAAGGACATCAAAAGTGTGGCGAAAATGGATGTCGTTGGTCATCCTTGGTCTAAAGTAATAAAAATGTCTATCCTACTAAGATCAAAGTGTAGTATCTGTTCCGATGGATACTGCACCCCCATAGACTGGTATTGTCTTGGCCTTCGGAGCTTGATTTACACCGGTTTATGGGTCTGTCCTGTGCAGTTCTAGGAGGTCCACCCTCCCAGGCTTCGCCTCCCCTCTTTGGGGAGAAGTAAGTTTATTGCTTACTGCCTGAGGCGCCCCTGCCGGGGAATGCCGACGGGGCTGCCCAGGCAATTTTTAAACCCCACTTTCCTGACCCGACCTTGGGTCACATCTTACTTGTGGGAGTAAGATAAAAACTGGCCTTGTGCCTAACTCCTGGAGAGGAGTAAATCAATACTCTTAACTACAATCATCTCAGTCACTACAATACCACATTTACTCTAGGGGCCGCTCTAATTAAGATATCTCCAAATTGGCTTGAATTTTTTTATTTTTCATAAAAATGGTTATATATACAGAAATTCATCGGAGTATAATAGGGAGTGGGAGATACTACACTTTGATCCCAGCCAAAAGCTGTGAAGTTCGATCTATTGTAAATTAAATAATCAAAATAAAAAACATATTAATGACGTGTTGCTTATTTTAAACAGATCTTTTATTATTTGATTACTAACATTATTATGTTACAATTAACATAATAATGTTAGTAATCAAATAATTTTATGATAATTAAATTTAACTATTTTAAAGGAAATTAAAATTTTTACGTATCACTCAATAAGTCCCGGGCCTGACTAATAAAACAACAATTTTTAGCCAAAATTCGACTTTATTCATCAACATAGTCTCCTTCTAGGGCGATAAACTGATTCCAACGCTTCTCTAACAATCCTATCCCTTTTTGGTAGAACAATTGAACTTTACTTCAAAATACACCTCAGTTTCCAATATCACTTCTTCATTGGAGCCAAATGTTTTTCTCTGAAGCATTCTGTTGGGGTCTGCAAACAGCCAGTAATCGTTGGAGGATATATGTGGACAATATAATGGGTGCAGAAGCAATTTGAAGTGCAATTCATGTAGTTTTGCCATCATTGTGATCGACTTGTGATATGATGCATTGTCTTGGTGAAAGAGAACTTTTTCTTTTTTTTGGCGATGTCATCCTTCAAACGCACCAATAATGCATTGTAATTATAGTTATTGATGGTGCACATCCCAAAATACAGAGGTCAAAACCTTGCCTGCTGATGTTTGCATCTTTGGTCGCTTTGGACGGCTTTTACCTGCTGCTGTCCACTTAGCTGATTTCTGATTTGACTCCAGAGTAAAGTGGTGGATCCAATTTTCTATCCGTTGTCACATACTGATACAAAAAACAGTTACAAACAATGCTCTAAATCGCTAAATTGTTGTCTTTGATCGAATGTGTTCAAATATGGCACATACTTGGAACACAGTTTTCTCATTGAAAAATATATATGCAAATGATGAATATACTGATGTCTTCACCTCGTTTGCTATTGTACGCAACTTCAATTTACGATCAGCCAAAACGAGTTTGTTGACTTTTTTTTATGTTTTTTGGGACAACTGCTGAATCTGGGCGACCTTAGTGTTCAGCATCATTTATGTCTGTACAGCCGAGTTTAAAGTCAATATACCACACCTTACCTGTTGTTTCCAACGGAGCAGAGTCCGAATAATACTTATTAAACCATTGCTTGTCTTGAAACAGAAAGCTTTATCAACACACATGAAATTCAGATTTTTCTATTGTTTTGAAAATTTGCAATGTAACTTCACTTAAATCAATTTAAGAATCCGATTGGGCTCAAATTTTAACACATGCCATTCATAAAAATTATTTGGATTTTTTTTATTAGTGGCATCATCTATATGTCAGGGTCGGGACATATTGAGTGATGTGTCAAATTCAACTGAATTTTTCACAGAATTATTACCCTTTTTAATCTTTTTATTCTGACCGTTGTGTGTATATAAGAAAACACAGCCTGTTTGGAAAGAAACCTGAACACGTGGTCACTACAAAAATGTAGAAATAGAACATCAAATATTCTAATTCTTCAGGTAGTCACAAAGAGGGAATTAAAACTAAGAACTTAATTAGGAATTGGGAGGAAGGGGAGGAAATCAATATAAAGAATAAGATTTAACTTATGCTGAGTTTGAAGATTTTATCAGAAAGAAACATGGTAGCTTTTGTGTAGCCAATTATGATCGACTTCTTCTTACTTCTAATTATTATGCTTTATTATGTATTGTTGAATTAAATACAGAACAAAAATATACACATTTATTATTATACTAAATATGAGTTAATCAACCTTTGTTTCTCTAAGACTTTTTCTCATATATAACACAAAATACATGCTAAAATATACTTTAGTTCTGGGATTGAGTTATATTTGTTCTAAGTAGCCGTAATTATTAAATACGTGAATAAGTCACATATCTTTCTCTTAGCTATCTTTTTCTTGTATTTTTCTCGTCCTCTTCTCACTCTATGTTGATGCAACCACTCGCCAATACGTCTTAATGTCTCTGCGAGAATTTAGAGAAAAGGTGACTCTCTTTTCTCAGTGTGGCCATGTAATTTACATATGTGAATCTGGACACACCATAAACACGTACGTGAATTAGATGGCAAAATAATAAGTTTCTTTACTTCTATATAAGAATAATAAAGAATAATAATACTTCTAAATAATAATAATAATAATAATAATATAGAAGTAAAGAAACTTATTTTTATTTATTCAAGAAGAATGTCATGAAAGATATGCCACAGTTTATGAATTTGCAAATGAAATCAAAGTAAAATAAATAGAGGCACTGGTCGTGACTCAACGGGTCACGGGTACATCTAGTAATTTATTATGCGGGTGTGTGAGGGAGAGAGAGAGAACGAGGAAAAGAGATGTATGCTTCTTACTTAATTAGGTCTTAGTATTTTAAACCCTTATTCAATGCATGCTGTTTAACCAATCAAAACGCGTCTAGTCATTGAGTCTCTTTAAGTTTTCTTTCGATCTTTTATGTATTTCAGCTAATTCCATTTACTAAAGGTTAAACCAAAATGTCAGTAAGAACTTGAGGTTTTTTTTTAAAAAAAACAGGTTGCCCGGGGAATCAATAAATGTTAAACATGATTCCTTTCTAAGGATATATTGTCCTTAAAGTCATTTGTAAAAGAAAACAAACATAGAATTTAATATGTGACGTATTCTCATCTTTGACATTTTAAAACGGATAGAATATAAAGAGTTCTGTATTCAAAATCTTTGTAAATTTAAACCTGTCTTTCTCTCCAATTACGTCACGAACCAACCTGGTGTAAGTAATTCGTATAAATCTTAAATATTTTTTTATTAATGAGTCATCGTTTACCAAGGCCAAAACCAACTCGAGGATAAGGGATAATGAGATTGACAGTTGGATGATGAACAATGCTATGCGAGGCTTGAAAACGATAAATGAAATGGACAAAATTTGATTACTTAAGAGGATGGCTCGACACGTATTTGTATTCTGCAGATAAGCAATCTCATGGTAATGTGTTCCAAAGATGGGATGTTGGAAAGAAACTCTGTTTATGGAAATTTCGTTTTCTTTTAGGAACATAGTTGGAAGAAGAAGAATGGTAAAAAATAGTCCCAGGCTGTGATGTGTCAAAAAATTGTCATGTTGGTTCTAGAATTAGCGACAATGTAGTAGGGCAGCTTAACTTGAAATTTTTTAAGAATTGCGCATTTTGCGATAAAACCAAGTGTATTCTAAGAAGAACTGGATATAAAAGCATATTGAATTGTCAATATGACGATCGTGAAAAATAAAGTCCACTAGTGGTTATTGTTTTTCACTTTTTTACATGTTTATTACAAAAGGTATTCCTGGGAGGATGGTATAATCAGGAACGAACATATACTATACTACCTCCCGCCCCCAAAAAGAGAAGGTAATCCCTGAGAGGAATGTATCATGACGAATGAAAATATACTACACTGCCAAAAGGAGGAGGTAAAGCCTGGGAGGATTCTCCTCCCCTGCCTGGGAGGATGGTAGCATGACAACAGAACATATACTACACTATCCCTTCAAAATAGAGGAGGTAACACCTGGGATAATCCCCCCATAAAAGGAGAAGGTAATGCCTACGAGTATAGTATCATGGGAACAGAACAGATACTATACTACCCCTCCCACCTCCTAAAAAGGAGATGGTAGTCCCTGGGAAGTTGATCTTATGACAACACAACAGATACTACACTACCCCTCCCACCCCCAAAAATGAGGATGGTAGTCCCTGGGAAGATGGTCTCATGACAACACAACAGATACTACACTACCCGCCCACATTAAAAGATAATATAATAATAGATTAAATCAGATTTTTTTTCATTCATTTAAAAATACCTAGTCATGAAACCATTATATGCATAACCCTTTTTTGATGTTAATATAGTAAAGATAGGTGGGAAAAAAAATTCCCATTTATTCATTTAGATAACACAAAATATATGCTAAAATATACCTTTGTTCAGGGATTGAGTTATGTTTGAAAATAATTATGTTTTAATTGTTCTAATCAACCGTAATTTATAACTAACTGAACAAGTCGGCCATCTCTCTCATAGCTATCTATATATTTCTCTCTCCCTTTCACTCTATGTTGATTCAGCCAATTCTAATATTTCTTTATGTCTCTGTGAGTATTTAGAGGAAGAGTAGCATCTTATTTACATAATTTACATACGTGTGTCTGTACAAACTGCAAACGTAAGCAGATGGCAAAATAATAAGTCTCTTTACTTCTATACAAGAATACTAAAGAATACTAATACTTCTATATAATAATAATAATATAAAAGTAAAGAGACTTATTATTATTAATTATGAAAAAAGAATGTCTTTAGAGATATGTCACAGTTTATGAATTTTCGAATGAAATCAAAGCAAAATAAATAATGGTAGTGCTTGTGACCCTAATAAATACCACTTATTGATAAGAGGTTTTTAAATTACAAATCCAAGACAAGAAAAACAGAATATTTTATTTTATTTACATTATAAATGAAACATTCACACATTTTAATATGTAAAACTTTAACAAAGAGAATAATTTCTCTTACTCTTGATCGGTCCTAAATTCAAGGTTCAGTGTTTAAATTAGAAATCAATCAATACCACGACAAGGAATATGTTAGTACCGATGTTTTTGCTATAAAATATCATTAAGGTACACTGACTTATAATGGGTATGGGTTTTATGTGTGCATTGGATAGGGGAAATCTGAAAAGTGGATAGGCAGACAAACATACAATTTTCGTCTTTTATCTATATAGATGACACACAAAAATTAATTATCTTTCTGAGTGTATTTGTTGTTTTATAGTTTGAAATTATTATTGAGAATAACTGAAGTACATTAATCGAGTCGTTACTTATATTCCGTTTCAATGAAATCTATGTAAATTAATTATTTATTCCCCTTACAGATGAGTGAATAAGTTATTGTTGCTTTCAATATTTGTTCATAACACAATACTAAAGAATTCATAAAGCATAGCATTTGTATAGTCACACACAATAAGTCAATGGCTTTGTATGCCACACTCGGTTCTAAAGAAAACAGCGAAATTAACATTTTGACTTATGTCACTGGGATGACTATAAACGAATTTCTACAAACATTTTAGTTTGGGAGTTTATGGGCTGGGGTTGAATGTAAAGGGAATGCACTTAAAAAATAATCCATATTACAGCTTTGTAAGATGTACTTAGTGGTCAATCTCCTTTTTGAGTTAGATTTACTGCCCTATAAGAGACTATAGTACAATAAAGTCTCTTTGGTGAAGATGAAAGGAAACCGAAAAGGAAGAAAAGAAAGAAAGGTAAAACGAACAGGAGAAAGAAAAAACGAAGAAAGAAAAAAAGATCAGACAAAAAGGATAAAGAGGAAAAATGTACTTAGTGGGCAATCTCCTTTTTGAGTCAGATTTACTGTAGTACAATAAAGTCTCTTTGGTGAAGGTAGAAAAGAAAGAAAAGATGAAACGAAATGAAAAAGGAGAAAAATAAAAGTGGAAACAAAAGGAGAAATGAGAAGGGGAAAATAAATAGAAGAATCGAAAGAAGGAGAGACGAAGACGAAAAAGAGCAAAGAAAAATGAAATGTAAAAGAAAGGAAAGGAAAACAGGAAAAAGAATAAAAAGATGAAGAAGAAGAAAAAGTGAAAAAGAAAGAAAAGATTAAATGAATGGGAAAGAGGAAAGGAAAGAGAAAAACGAAAAAATATGAAAGAATAAAAAGAGAGAAAAGAACGAATGGAAGAACGAAAGAGTAAAAAAGAGAAAAGAAAGAAAAGGTGGAACAAAAACAGAAACATGAAAGGAAAAGAGAAAAACAAAGAAAAGGAAAAAGAGAGAAAAAAGTTGAAATGAATGAGAAAGAGGAAAGGAAAAAGAAAAAATATGAAAGAAAAGAAAAAAAAAGAAAAGAAAGAAAAGAGGAAAGAAAGGAAAAAAGAGAAAAGAGAGAAAAGGTAAAACAAAAACAGAAGGAGGTAAGGGAAAAAAAATTAAAAAAATAAGATGAAATGAATAAGAAAGAAAAAAATATTAAAGAAAAGAAAAAAGAGAGAAAAGAAGGAAAAGATGAAAGAAAGGAAAGATAGAATAAAAACAGAAAGATGAAAGGCAACAGAGAAGAAAAAAACGAAAAATAGAGAAAAGAAAGAAAAGATGAATAAAAGGAAAAAGAGAAAAGAAAGAAAAGGTGGAACAAAAACAGAAAGAGGAAAGGAAAAAGAGAAAAAAGAAAAAATACGAAAGAAAAGAAAAAAGAGAGAAAAGAAAAGATGAATAAAAGGAAAAAAAGAAAAGAAAGAAAAGGTGGAACAAAAACAGAAAGAGGAAAGGAAAAAGAATAAAAAAGATGAAATAAATGAGAAAAAAAAAGAAAAATGATTAAAAAAAAGAAAAAAGAGAGAAAAGAAAGAAAAGATGAAAGAAAGGAAAAAGAGAAAAGAAAGGGTAGAACAAAAATAGAAAGATGAAAAGAAAAAGAGAAAAGAAAGAAAAGATCAAAGAAAGGGAAAAGAGAGAAAAGAACGAAAAGATGGAACAAAAACAGAAAAAGGAGAGGAAAAAGAGAGAAAAAAGAAAAGATGAAATAAATGAGAAAGAGGAAAGAGAAAAGGAGAAAAGAGAATGTTTCTTCTTTCAACGGAAAGTCTGCAGTTAATCCACATAATACGATAACAGATCCAATACTCAGCAGAGAAACAAAAACGAATGAGGACAAATCCTCCAAGAACACTGATGCACACGATTAATTGCCAAGACAGCAGTTCATAAGAGGCGAGTCCTTACAAAACATTGACGTGCTGTTCTACTTCTTGCAAAATACTGGTCATCTTAAGAATGTTTCTTTGCTCTGTAAACTCACAGAGAGAAGTGCCAATTGGTCAGAGAATGTGGAATGTTGCTTCAAATGTTAAACTCGAACAAAATTACACTTTCATGGCCTTTAGGCTAAGATTAAAGTATAGTATCTGTTCGTGGTGTAACGGATTAAGTGCTAAGTAATAATCAATTCTTAGTGACAGTCTTCTGGAGGTTGAAGGTTAAATCCTCAGTGTGAGCGATACTAAGAATACAATTACGAATTACTTAAGACTTCTACCTGGTTATGGCTGACGGAACGAGAGCAAGCTACCCCTGTGGATTAAATAAAGGGTTCGGTTCGAAATTCCGTACAGATTCCAGAGTTCGACAGAATAATTCCCGGGTTCAATCAGACACACCTGAAGAAGGTCAGAGGCCGAAACGTTGTAAGAATAACATTCAAGATGAGAACAGTAGTCCAAATAATCCAAATTTACACATATGTAAAAAAAATCCCTAATAACACTTAATAGATACAAGATAGGCAAAACCCATCCCTCATTCTACTTTGGTTTAGAACGGGTCATTAGAATCAGATCTTGTGGAAGGCCTAATAAGGCTGAAGCTGAAACATGTACGCACATATATAGCCAAAGATATTTCTATAAATGAAAATATATACTAAATACATGTATAAAATATGTATATCTAGGCAGCATCTTTTCTTGGAGGTAAGTATTGTTAAATATAACAGACAACAACTTATTTCTGGATATCCTTTAAATACATGTATATATATAATACATCACTCAGGCCTGGAATAGATGACACAACTAATAAAAATCCATATGATTTTTATAAAGTACTACCCTTCAAATAGCATGTGTCAAAATTTGAATCCAAACAGATTATTAGTTTGCAAATTATAGTTATTGAAGCTAAGTTACTGTTACAAATATTGCAAATTTTCAAAACAATGGAAAAAAATCTAAATTTCCTGTGTTGATAAAGCATTGCTTTCTGATGGTAAAAAAACTGTTCAAGCAAGGAACTAGCTTGATAAGTGTTATTCAGACTCTGCTCCATCGGAAACAATGTTTAAAAGGTGTTATGCTAACTTTAAATGCTCAGGGCGTCCAAATGTGGCAGTTATCCTGAAAAACATTAAAAGAGTCCACAAACTCGATCATAATTGGCTTTGCTTTTAGTCTTTTTAAAGCAGCAGCATCGTACTGTTTGTGAGGAGGTAGTGTACTGATTAAGTCTGCCTCTTTATCTATTTCAAATATTTTGTCTTTCCTTATGAGCTTCTTCGACTCAGCTTTTGCTATCTTGTATTCTTTGGAAGAACATCGTTTCTCTGTTCTTATTATGCTTGTTCTCAATAGCTTGTTTGGTATTGTTTGACATCCAGTCAGGAGATAAAGGCTTAGCTGCAGGAACAACTTCATCTACAGAATCTTTTATGCTTTTGGTGTGACTTTCAAACAGCAAATCTGGATCTGAAACTTCAGAAAGAGGGACAAAGCAGTTTTGAAGCTTGAGTTGAAAAGCACCTTTAATATGTTGTTCTTTTAATGTACTAAGGTCGCATCTTTGGATACCAGATTGTTTTTTGTGGCCATGTAAGTGAGAGCTTTACTCTTGTTCAAACAAGTCTGTGGTTAGATATGTCCGGTTTACTGTCTGGTTTCACTATCAAAAACCTTCTTCCAGACTTTGGACTTGCAGGTTAAAATAAAGTCAATCTGATTTTCGTTCTTCCATCAGGGGATGTCCAAGTAAAGAGTCTCTTCTTTTCGAACAAGATATTGGTCGCAATGAGGTCATTTATGACGCAGAATTTTGCAAGAATTTCGCCTCGAGGGTTTGCATTTCCAATGTTGTGCTTCCCAATAATATCCGGATAGTTATGGAGATTCCCGACTTTACAGTTGAAGTCTCCCATGACAAAAACATGATCTCAGTTTTGGTGTTTTATCTAGGATTTCTTGAATTTGGTCATATATTTTATCAATTTCTTCTCCGGGTATGAAGAAGTTGGAAAGTAGCATTGTATAAAAATAAATTTGGCAATTTCCCTTTCAAGATTAAAAGAGCCAGTCGATCTGAGATAGGTTCATGTACAAGAGATTTGTTGACTAGGAAGCCAACTCCATTGGATCTGGATAGTCATTGGATGACATGAAGAATTTGTGTCCAGAAGCAAGTGATTCTATGTTGGATTCTTTAATTTTGGTTTCTGAGAGACCAATGATATCCCATTTAATATCACAGATCTCCCCTGTGGCATGATCTTCAGTGCACCAGCATTAATATCGCTTACAGTTCTTGGGTTATAGGTGCAAATATGAAGGCATTGTCAGTTGTAGTTTCCACTGGTTGCACGTTTCATGCCAGTCCGAGGCTGCTGACATGAACCCCTTCTCATTGCTGTCACAACAGTCCGGGGCTGCTGATGTGCCCTCCTGGTCGCATGGTGAGGGCTCGAAGGTGGCTCCTTTGATTGATCGGTAAAACTTCTTTTGTCTAATCTGAGCTAGGCAGATGACATAACTACAACTAGTAATTCCGGCTCTGATTTGCAGTTATTTCTGGATAATCTTGTGAAGTATGATACTTGAAAGAAGTTGTTTTTTCTATTAACACGCTCAAGACTAAATGCATGACCACTGATAAAAAAACAAACTCCTCTTAACATCAACATCAATGGCCAACAAATAGAACCGGTTCCAGAGTTTGATTACTGTTGTGAAGTTGTTCCACAGTAAATAATAAATAAAGGAAGTCAAGTCGAGGGTTGGTTTAACAAGTGTATTAACAAAGTAAGAAACTGACTAGCTCTTGGCTAGACAGTTACAAGACTGTGCTTTGTCTTCTGGTTACTCGCACTATTTATAGTGACAACCGGTGTAGTTTCTCCTGTGTAAGAACGGCCGGTGTAACACCCCCCTTTGAAAATATCCCCTCTGGGGATTAAGAACGTTTTTGTTGTTTTTTCGTTCGTTCTTATGATAAATTCGTCCACCTCTGCCTTACTCTTAATTTCATCAAGCGTTACTGGAAGTTCTCTTATTGTGTCACATAACGTATTTTTTACTTCAGCTTCCGCTTGAATGGCTGCTATCACCATATCCTCCAATGGTTCTGTCTGCTTAGGTATCAACCTTGATAACCCGTCTGCATGACCAAATTTCTTAGATGGTACATACTCCATTTGAAAATTGTAGTTAAGAAGAATGGTACCCTATCTTTGGAGTCTATTCGCAGTGTGTTGTGGTAGTCCCTTTTTCGATCCGAAAATCGTTAATAAGGGTTTGTGGTCTGTTTGTAACAGAAATTGTCTACCGTGCAGGAAACGATGAAATTTCTTTACCGCAAATATAATGCTTAGAGCCTCTTTCTCAATTTGAGAGTAGTTTTTTTCGGCTGGTAGAAGTGTTCGGGATGCATGGGCTATGGGTTTTAATTTTCCATCATCCATTTCGTGCAATATGCATGTTCCTATACCATAGTTGCTGGCATCGCTTGCAACTACAATATCACGCTTGGGATTATAATGTGCCAGAAACAAGTCAGATGTTAAGATATCTTTAATTTTCTGAAACGCTTCTTCGCACTCTTGCGTCCAGACCCATTTTTGGTCCTTCTTTAACAGTTCATTTAAGGGTGATCTTAGTTTATGCATGTTTGGTACGAACACATTGTAGTAATTCGCCAACCCTAAAAAACTTTGTAGAGACGCAATATTTTCTGGAGCAGGCATGTTCCGTATCACCATTGCCCTATCTGGGTCTGGCCTTCTTCCTTGCTCATCGATGATTTGTCCTAAGTATTTTATTTTTTCCATGAAAAAAGTACATTTCTCATCTTTGATTTTAAACCCATAATCCTGGATTTTTTTGAATACTTGGTTTACATGAGTCTTGTGTTGTTCTTTGCTAACGCTGTTTATTAACACATCGTCTGGGTACCCTACTGCGAAATCCATCCTATTTAATATCATGTCCATAATTTGTTGAAAAATCGCAGGGGCGACCTTTACTCCAAAAGGAAGTCGGTTAAATTTGTATAATCCCTTATGGGTATTGATACATAGCAGTTTTGAACACTCCTCATCGACAGGGATTTGAAGATAAGCGTCGCTGAGGTCGATTTTAGAAAAATATTTTCCTCCACTCAGTTTCGCAAATATTTCTTCAGGGCTTGGAAGAGGGTAATGGTGATCTTTTAATGCCTTGTTCAAGCCTGTGGAAAGATCGGCACAAACCCGAATCTCCTTGTTCTTTTTCTTAACATAAACTGTAGGTGAAGCCCACTCACTGTGATCAATTTTTGAAATGACAGCCATGTTCTCGAGTCTTTCTAATTCACCGTCTACTTGCTCTATAGCGGCGTATGGAACATTTCTTTTCTTTCTGAACACAGGTAGTTCATTTGTTTTAACTTCAAACTTTGCTACCGCTTTTGTACACCTTCCAAGACCACCTGAAAATACGTCTGGAAAATTTTCTTTTAATTCTCTCTTGAGTTTTTCTGCCTCCACATTCGAATCCCCAACCTTTTGGCAAAAGGAGCTTAAAGGCAGATCCCATAGGCTAAACTTTTCAATCAGATCAGTTCCAAAAAGGTTATTAGATTTTCGCATAACAAAAATTTTGGCTTTTTTTACGGTCTTATTCTGGAAAGAAATATTCGTCAATAATTCCCCTTCGAAGGTTATTTTTTCACCACTGACGCTTCTCGCCGTTTTTTGTGATTTGATCATAGTGGGTCTCCCAAGCTTCTTCCATGTCTGTACATTAATGATGGAAATGTCAGACCCACTATCAAGCTGTAGTCTTACTTATTTTTAAGCATTTTGACCTGTACATATTTCCAGATATTTTGTTCTTCAGGTTCAATTTTTGTCAGTTTAATGGCTGTCTTTCTACCAGATTTTTTTCTACAACGTGATGCCTTATGTCCTTTCTGGTGGCAGTTGTCACATTGTTTGAATATGTAGGGACACTCATTGTACCAATGGTTATCTCCACACCTCCAACACGGTCCAGGTGGATCTTTTCCATGTTTTTTTCTCTGGTTATTCATTGAAGTCAATTTTTTCTTCTGATGGATTTTTTTAATGTGCGACACTCCGTTTTCCTCTATGTCACGACTGTCCTGTTTCAACGCAACAAAACGTTCACAGTCTTCCGCTAAGTTTTGTATTGTTAGACATGGCTCATTTTCGAGTTTATTTAAAACACGACGTCTGATTTCAGAGTCTTTATTTAAGACCAGACCTTGCAAGAATATTAAACATTTAAAATTATCCGATGATAATTCCTCTAATTCAAAATCGTCGCAAAGTTTATTTACTATACTTGCATACGTAATGTAGTCGTCTTCCTCTCTTCTAGTGACATTCATACACTTATATCTCCTGTGGAAAAGAGAAGTTTTTGTAGAAAACAGTTCTGTTAGTAAAGTAACTGCCTCCTGGAAGTTCAACTCACTGGTCTTTTTTGGAAGGATAAAATTCATGAACTTTGTATGCTCGGCAGCTCCTAATTTTCTTAGCAAAAATCTAACTTTTTTAGAGTCTGTCCATATACTGCAGTCCGATACAAAAATATCCTCATATCTTCTATAGAAGTGAGCAAAAGTGACATCGTCTTCTAGATTATAATTGAAAATTTCGATAGCGCTCCACACAGCCGTCTGGGAGAATGCATTATGATTCTCGTTTGCTTTCGTTAACTGTGTTGCCTCCAGAAATTTTCTCTGTTCCTCCTGTGTTTTTATCAAGAGTTCTTCGAAGTGTTTCTGCTGTTGTAGCAGTTTTTCTTGGAATCTTTCTTCTCGTGTTGTCGCCAGCTCTTTTTATTCAGCATGCATTTTTCTTTGGGCTTTTTGCTGTTCCAACAACTCTCTTTTAAATTTCTCCTCAATTTCAACTTGTTTTCTTTGAAGTTCCATTTGTTGTTCAACTTGTTGTCTTTGTAACGCAACATTTTGTTCCGTTTGGAATTTAAGTAATTGAAAAAGAGAATCTTTGAATTCAGTGTCCATCATTCACGAATTCAAGTTATGCACCACACAATTTACACTTGTAAAATAAATCAGTTTTCCCCACAACGTGCTTAATATAATTAGTTTGCTCAACTAATACACAAAACAAGAAATATATTATTCCTTAATAAAAAAAATTCAATCCCAGTTCTTTTGTTTGAAAAACAAAACTAAGAAAAAAAAAAATTTTTTATTTTTTTTTTTATATATATGTGTACGTAGTTTTACAAAACCAAGTCCGTCGCTATAAGCCTAATAAGACTAGTTTTATGGGAAATCTTTTTAACCCCTTTTCATTTTGCAAAAATGCAACTTGCTTATTTAACAGTTCTTTGTTAGAAGCACAAATGACTTACGCGAATATATTTTTTCACTGTCCGTCCTTTGCTCTCGACAATTCTGTGGTAGACCGTTTTAATAAATAGTCAATCCGGATTTTGCTCAAATATCAGATGTTGTCCTAATAACAACGACAAACTTACACAATATCTGTAATAGTTGACGCGGATAACATTTATCTTAACGAGTCAGTGAAACTTGAAGAGAAAAAAAATAAAGGTATCAGTGTATTCAATTATTTCAATAATTGAAAATGTCTTACGCGTTTTTTAGTTTTTGATTTTTGGTAGCAAGTTTTGAATTTGTGTTTGTTTTTTTTGTTCGCTTAACTACTCAGTAGTTAATTTGCTGTTAATCCTTGCGAATCCAAATATTTGACTAAGATGGGGGGTTTTTTCCGTGAAGATCTTGCGAATCACTTTGGGTGATTTTTTTTTTTTTTTTGCAGTGAAATCGTTTCGATTCCTCGTCGCCAATCTGGTGTGAAGTTGTTCCACAGTAAATAATAAATAAAGGAAGTCAAGTCGAGGGTTGGTTTAACAAGTGTATTAACAAAGTAAGAAACTGACTAGCTCTTGGCTAGACAGTTACAAGACTGTGCTTTGTCTTCTGGTGACTCGCACTATTTATAGTGACAACCGGTGTAGTTTCTCCTGTGTAAGAACGGCCGGTGTAACAATTACAATGGACACAAACTGTCTTAGCTAACGACGGGCAAACAGCTGTAAATCACAGAATCGGCTTCGGTTGGGCCGCCTTCACAAGAAACAAAACTGCCTTAACTTCTAAATGTATACCATACAAAATCAAAGCGAAAATCTATAACACATATGTCCTTCCTGTAATTTTGTACGGACTGGAATGTGTTAACTGAACTGTAAAGTAATGTCAGAAAGAAGAAACTTTCTAAAACCACATCATAAACTATCTGATGACATCAGTATCGCAAAGTTACGAAAACTCATTGGCATCCCATCAATGTCCTTTGCCATCAAATGTAAAGTCTGAAGATTGTTTGGTCACGTTAAGCGTTGTTCCAGTGTAGGGCTATGCAAAATATGTGTCGAAGGTATAATACAAGGAAGCCGGTCGAAAGGTAGACAAAAGAAAAGATGGATAGACAACGTTTGTGAATGGACAAACATGAACATAAACAAGGAAAACATTTTGGCCCAAGATCGGAGGACTTGGAGGACACTCAGCCATGTTAGTGCGTATTCTGCAGCTAGTAGAGAAAACGCTTAATGATAATCCTCCGACTTTCTTCAGGTGCATTTGTTCGAATTTGGGAACCCAATAGTCGAACTTGGGAATCTTTATGTTGAACTCGGCAACGTATACGGAATTTTGAACTGAACAAAAATTCAAAAACCTATTTTTATTTGTATATAACATGCAGCCTCAAACTCAATACAAATAACATGGAAGAAAAATACCTACCCACCGACAGGATTCTAACCCATACCATAAAGGGATCTTCGTAATAGAAAATGAATAAAATATATATATACATTTACAATGGTATGAGTGAAGTTAATGCAGTAGCCCCGAAAGAACTGGAACCTGTCATGCCGAGTCCGTGTCTGTAACCACTACACCACATCACTTCCATGTTAACTATGTCGTTTTTTTTATAATTTATCAAATTATTTTTCGAATTGGATTTTGAAAGTTTAATTTAAGTATCGTTTGGTCATTAAATTATTATAAATTATAATTCATTTTGTTATGGTTGTGTTAATGTCTATTTATAAAATTATTGGATGTAAATAGCTTCCAAACCTTTTAATACATAAGGATTTGCTAATAATTTTAAAGGCAGAAAGAATGTTCTATTCGACAGTTTAAATGCTTCCAAATTCCTTTCAAATTTCAAAAGGTTAAAAAAAATAATTACATTCCAAATTCCTTACCAATTTCGAAAAGTCACAAATTCATTCTTTTTTTTTCAACTATTAAAAAAAATTAAAATAACTGATTTGTTTATGAAGAAACCAAAACGCATTGTGGTGGAGTTAATTTCGTAATTAATATTTCGTCTTATTTTATGCTATTGCGTTTTTTATTTCAACAAATAATCGATTAATAAAAAAATAAAAAAAATAATACTGTGTAAGTCATGTCGTGGCGAGAAACACACATGCACACCAGAAATGGTCGCACAATTTTATTAATATTGAGATTCGCGCTTAAAAATGTATCTCAGAATCTTAAGAATTAATTATGCCCTCCCATAATTGTATGTGGATCGAGAAAGGTGTGTGGGGTAGAGGGAATAGAAAAATTTGGCTTAGGGCCGACCAGCAAGTACATCCGGCCCTGTGTATACAATAACAACTTGAATTCTCCATTCTACTCATCTCTGGATGGTTATTGATTCTCTCTTGTCACTTCATTGAATTCTTTTATAAAAATGATCCCATTTCTCTTGGGTGTCGGACAACTTTGATAAGAAAAGCCAATAAAGTTTTCCATAATAAAAACCCTTTATTGACTTCATCGACAAAGTATTCATCATTTCCGTCTTAATTGTTAAATTAATGAGATCAGCAAATAAAATGGATTTGGTTCATTATTGATCAACAAAACGAAATAATGTGGCTCAGAATATCATGTTACATGTTATTTAACACCCCTATCTTTCTGGCATTTACATGACTACCCTTCTCGTCTAAGTTTTGAGATGCAGCATTTAATCTACTTTTTAATCTACTTTTAAATCCATCTATGTCACATGATTAGGCTCAACTAATCTAACATATATAGTTATATTGTCGGATTTTCAAAGTCAAAGCACAAATAGCAATTCGTCTGATATGTTATTGGAACAAATATATTTTATTTCGCTTCAGTTTTTTCTGAAAATACTTATTCTGGATAAGAAAACTGTTAGAGTGGACACATTTTTCCTAACTCACCGAATCAGATTAAAGGAAAGTTATCATGTGCAACTATACGGAGTTCTCTTCCTTGAGTTCTACAAAATTAAACATATATATTAATGAAATTTTGTGACTTCAAGCATATCTGTGTATGTATGCATGTGTACATGAGTTTGTGTGTTTCTCACCTTCGCATTAATTACGTGTTATTATTTGTTCTTTACTATTAATCGATTAGCGTCAAGCACTAAAAGAAAATTTTTAAATAAATTTAAATTTAACAAAATAATTCAATTACGAAATTAAAGTCACCCAAATTAATTTCCGTTTCTTCTTAAACAAGTCAGTCATTTTTTTTTTTACTCACGTGCAACGCCAGTCTGTTATAAATCACACTGCCCTGAGGATTATTTATAATTGGCGTTCGATCAGAAGATCTGCATTGATTAGAGAAAGCATGAAAGGCAGACAGACAGACAGACAGACAGACAGACAGACAGACAGACAGACAGACAGACAGACCAATTGGGTTGAATGAGACATGATGTTGTCTTGCAATCAGTCTATAACACCATAGTACTCATTTCATTCTTATTTTTTTACATTTTATAACATTGAATTTTGAGGTTGAGGAGTAAGGATGTACTCAGCATTGATTGGGTGGGAGGGGTGTATGTAAAGTGACATTAATTGAAATAAGTGTCTGTAAATTTTCAGCCTTTAACTCGCTAGAGGTTCACCCGGCGTTTCCTGAAAATGAATAAGCATCTCTGTTATACTCTTGATCCAAGCGCTGACCTCCTTATTAAAAATTCTAATATCTTGCTATAATCTCTAAGTACAATGACATTAATTGAAATGAATTTCACTAAATTTATGGTCTTTAACATCCTCGAGGTACACCCGGCTTTTCACTGGGAATCAATATGGACCCCTGTGCAGTTTTGCTCCAAGCCTTTAACCTCTTTTTAACATTTCTGTTCTTATTTTTTAAAACTTTTTTAAAAATAATTTTCAAGTTATAAAGAAAATAAAGTAAAACGTTGTATTTAGTTTATATGGATGTTAAGCACGAATTCAGACCCCACGATATTATTGTACCTTTGATAAAAATGAAATATACTTACCCAAGTACCCTGGGTAATGTAGTTTAGAATATGTATGGCTATGGGATGGGGGGGGGGGATATATCGCCAAAACCGTAGGAAGAGTTCATGAATAAACAAACAAGCAGAAAGGAACTACAACTTATATATGTTATTATACTAAAGAGGAGTTCATCAACGTTTGTTTCCATAAGGCTTTTTCCTATATACTTTAATGACACAAAATACATGCTTGGTTTGGAGATTGAGTTATGTTTGAAAAAACAACAACTCAGTTTTACTTGTTCTAATTCACCTTAATTTGCAATTTACTAAACCAGTGACCCATCTTTTACTAAGATTCTGTTTATCACCCTCTTCCTGTCTCATTGTATATTGTGTGACCTCCTAGGCTTGACCTCCTCTTTAAGAAGCTGAGTTGGTTTATTGCCTGTCGCCTAGGGCGACCCTACCAGGGAATGTCGACGAGTTCGTTCATGGCTATTTTTGTACTCTTCCAGAGTGCCCCTTTCGGGGAGAGCTGTTTTTTTCCCACATTAAACTGACCTTGTGTCACATCTTGCTGCCGTGGGGGGCATGTAAATAAAGGGCTTGTTTTTCGTATTTTCTTTTTAGACAAATCGGGAAATCCTTGGCATGTTCAGGTTCTAGGGTCTGGTTTGAAAAAGCCTGATCCTTTTGTCTGAATTAGGTATGTTTCGGTTCAGTTCTAGGAGGCCATCCCAGGCATTACCTTTTCCTTCGGGAGTAGAGTAGGTTTATTGCCAGTCGCCTTTTTCCTGATTCAAACAATCTAACCCGAGCTCAATTGGCAACCCAAGGGGGACACACTTTTCTAGTATATATAGAGAGATATAAAACTATGAATAGTTCTTTCCTTTTTTAGATAATTTTCAAAATGATAATAATAATAATAATAATAATAATAATAAAAATATTGGAACCAACTTTCTTTGTTATGCACTCTCTCTCTCACATCTATCCGCCAGGCTGTGAGGAGGAGGAGGAGGAGGAGGAGGAGGGTGCGAACTGGGTGTTTTCCACCGAAAGAAATGAAAACAAAATTATGGCTACTTTCAGTCTGACATTTAATTGCAGCCTACTGAACTGCCAGCACCTTGTAGTGACACTGCTTTACGTCTTTAATACAAGTTTCCACAAGTACTTCGACCGGCTTTAAAAGTTGAGCATAAACAGAGAATAAATTACTTCTTCCCTCTTAATTGGGCTTCATCCTCTTTTCTCAATAAATTTTGGCATGACACCGATTGTAACCTGAAGTAAGGTCATCTTCTATTTCATTGCTGGCGAGTTGACATTTTAATGTTACAAAGTATTCGATTGAGACTCAAGAGAGAACGCCCTCTATTGGCTTTAATTTGGTTTCACCCTTTCAACAAAAGCAGGACAAGTGGATCTTAAAACATTCTACAAGTTTTGATTTATTTCATCGGCATATCAACCCTTTTTAGATTCTTCACAAATATAATACAATTAGCAGTATTTAACCGACCATTTTTGCAATGTGAGGTCAAGTAATAAAAAAACACTGTTAGAATTGCAGTGTTTAATAGTATTAATTACAGACAGCTGAAAACCGGCAAATGGCTTTAACGAATCGAAATGAAGTAATTAGTTTAAATGTTTAAAATACCAATAAAAATAATTAATTAAATGTTTAAACCTTTTTAAAATACATTCTTTACTGAGATATTTGTTTTATAAATTTTATTTTTGTTTTATGAAACGGAGAAAATCTATTTAAAAATAAATTAATTTCGTTTCTTTACGTTTTAACAATTGCTCCTAGTGACACCAGATAGAATCAAAGGAAAGTGTCAATGGTGTATTTAGATTGTGTTAAAAATGTAATCCTTATTGAAACTTATTTAAATGTTCTAAGTCTTAGCATATCGATTTCTATAACACACAAACAGACAAACATTGGCTTTTATATGTAAAGAAGATATACTTATAGTAAATGCTTAATTGATCGGTCTGGTTCGTCTGTTTTATGACCTAGCAAAACGTGTGAGTTATTTAAATGTCAAAACACCATTGATTGTAAAGGATGAATTGATTGGTTTGATTCGTCTATTTTTCGGTATATCAACTCTTTTGGGGTTATCTAATGTCAAGGTAAACGATTCAATGATTGGGTTTCTTGTTTCTGTTTTACGACATGTCAACCCCTTATGACTTATTGTGAAAAAACTATTAGAAGAAGAACTGACTTACCACCTGAACTAAAGCAAGGATGTACGTGTTCTGCATGTAGAATAATCTCGATAGAAAAACATGTCTGGTTCCTGAGCAGAAACGTTTAGAAAAATCGCTAATGTCCAGTGTGTTTATATTATGCAATTGCTGCAGGAAAACAGAACGATTGGCTGTACACAAACGAATAAATATACTCGACCGAAAATATAATCTCATCGGTGAAAGTAATAATAATGATAATTCGTAGTAATTATTACAATGATGAGTGCTGGGGTTGTGAAAGTTGGCTGATAGAATGTAGGTTTGGATTGGAATGTGATTTGGAATGTGTTTTTTGAATTCGAGTGCTATTTTGATACATCATGAGTTAAGAGTTGAATTGAAACATAAACATTTGTCATTTGCTATTTGGAATAATGAATGTTTGAAAACATGAACAATTAAAAAAAAATATTATTACTAGTTGAAAAACGTGAGAGAAAAGGTGGTCACTGAATCGCAATAACATCCTCTGTGCTCGCTGCTACTGGTAGGGCCGGCGAGGCACCCACGGCACAGAAAGAAACAAGTGTAAGAATAGAATATCAACATTATACCAACGATAAAAGTAAGCAATGAAAAAATTATTTTTATGTTTTTGAGTCTTCATTTGTGATCAAACTTGTAAAAGAAGATGCTTCGGAAAATGCTAGGAGAATTCACTAACTGAAGAAAAACAAGTAAGTGTTTCTTTTCAGTCTCATGTAACGTGGCATGCCACAGAAAAATATTGGATGTGTGACACATAATTACGTCATGCATAATCACTTGAGGAAATTTATAGAATTTCAGATGTGCTCACTGCAAAGTACATCATAATCATTCATCATCATATTCAGTTTGTCCGTTTTGCATGCTGACATGTGTTGAACGGCTTTTACAAACAGACTTCCAAACTAAACTAGCTCTGGCCAAGTCATTATTTATTTCTCTTTCTCTCAGGTCCATCCTTTACATGTTATCCCATGTTTTTCTTGGCCTTCCCCTGTGAACTGAACTTGCTTCTTCAATTGTTCTACATATCCTAACCCAATAACTCTCATCCATCCTTTCAACATGGCCATAGAATCGAAGTCTTCTGTTCTGCACATATCTCCCTATACTGTACAGATTTCATCTTCCTCTGAGGTCATTAGATTTGAGCCTGTCTTTAAGACTCATATTACACATCCATCGTATCATTCTCATATAATTTATTTACATGCAACATAGGTCTTCAACCCTCATTGGCCAGGTTTCACTTCCATACATCATCACACTGT
The DNA here is from genome assembly GCA_963556195.1 of Sepiola atlantica. Lineage (NCBI taxonomy): Eukaryota > Metazoa > Mollusca > Cephalopoda > Sepiida > Sepiolidae > Sepiola > Sepiola atlantica. The sequence goes on along the minus strand of OY744522.1, from coordinate 86,445,227 downwards.
GTACACATGCCTGATAGATTATTTCCTTGGTCGTTAGTAGTAACGCTCTGCTGGTTAGAAACAACAGAAGTTTCCTAACTTATCCCATTCACTCCTAACTCTTGCAGTAGCATCTGCTTCTTCCTGTGCTCTACTTCTATCACCAAGATAACAAAACCTCTGAAACCCCCCAATAGATTTGTCATACAACTATAGTCTCTCCACATCTGAGTTCTTATTCGTCTTTGTTATCTTACACTTCTTAAACACAAACTGGTTATCCTCTCTCAACGTAGCAGTAATTCCACTGCACTTTTTTCTGTGTGCAATACTTACAAGTACCACAAAGAATTGAGTTACACTCGATCCCCTTTTCCACAAACTGAGCAGCGGAACTTTCCTTTCTCTGGGGGCTTTCCAATGCTACAACCACTCATCATCACTTTGGTCTTTACTTTCCAGAACATTCCTCCAGGTGTTTAGTAGACCTTCCATTGTTTCACAGACAAGTACAAAATCATCAGCATACAGCATCTTTACCAGATAACCCATACAATACTCCCTGGACAACACGTCTAAGACACAAATAAAAAGCAACAGACTCAATACAGAACCCTGATGTACTCCTACTTTAACATTAAAGCTGTCACTAAATATGCTGGCAATTCTAACATGACTTTGAGCATTTCAATACATGGCTTGAACAACCTCAATCAACGACTTCTTTACCCCTAGTTTATGCTAAGCCCACCAGACGACATCTCATGCCACTCTGCTAAAAGCTCAACAAAAGCAAAATACAGGTTCTTTTTCTTATCAAGGCACTTCTCTTGCATTTGTCTCAGGATAAATATAGAACCAGTAGTACTTTTCCCAAGCATAAAACAAAACTGCATTTCATCTATGTTTATCTGACTTCTTATTTGCTGCTCAATTATTCTCTCAATCAATTTTAGGATCTGATCCATCAACTTTAAGCCTCTGTAATTACCTCTATCGAGCTGCCACTTGACCCTTGTAACGTCTCACAATTGTACTAAGTTCCAAGTCTTTCAGGATAAACTCTTCTTTTATGATCTGATATATCAAGTCTGTAATCATCTCAATGACTGTTTCACCCGCAGCCTTCAACACTTCTGCAACAACGCCTGAGGGTCTTCCCTCTTCATCTTACTCACAGCTTCTTGTATCATTTCTCTCTCAATTATTATAGCTGGACCAGATACTTCTTCTGCAACTTCTAGATTTTCTTGGTTCCATTTAAACTCAGTATTCAACAATCTCTCATTATAGCATTTCCAAGCATCCATCTTGTCTTGTTTATTTGTTGCTAACTCTCCATTGCCTGTTTAAAAACACTTCTCTCCGAAAATATCAATATTTGTCTTTATTCTTTTGGTTATCCCTTTGTAGTATGTGATGAGCCACCGTCTGGATAATTTGCTGAGATCATAAAATTGGTCTCTGTACTGTTACAGATTATCCAGACGGCAGCTCATCACATAGACAGTTTGAGTCTCGTTGGTAGACAGTAGTGATTCACTTCCTCTCTTCGTGGTAGATGTCTACTTCATTAACGTTATTAAAAAACAGCACAAAATTACTTGGGTTTGAAGAATATCGTTAGGGTTTTCTTTTTTATTGAAACTATACATGTATACACATGATACCCCTAATCCATCCACCGTGGGGGTGGGGAGAAGCTATCCAAAAAGCCAACATCTCTCTCTCTCTGCCGATTTAGTAAAAAAAATACAAATTTGAACTGCCCATTCGCCACGTCACACTAGCGACTTTCTATTTGTGACGTAACTGCCGGGACATATAGCTGTCACTCAACTTCTAATGAAAATTTCCACTCTACTTAATTCTAACCTTACATGAAAATTTACCATTCTAACCTTATTCTTACACACCCACATCTAAATATTACATTTCCCACATAATGCAATAAAAAAGGGGGTTTGCACTAAGATGACATCCATGACACTACTCCTACCTTCCATTCTACAAATAATTTAATACTGTAATTCATAGACTACTTATACTTCTATCTCATTATAATAGCGATTTGGTAACCAAAACCATATCACATATTCTAAAGACTTTAAAAATATTTGAAACACTTAGAATTATTGCCATATATAAATATTGTTATCATTACCTGCATACATACTTAGGAGATTTAATAAAAAAAACTCTGTTGTTAATACTTGTTACTATCTAGCAATCAAATATGTTCAGGGCTTCAAATATCTGAGAGGATTCACTGACTCTGGTTATGATATGAATACGTGTATTGGTCAGACATGAAGTGCAATCAACTCTCAACAAAATCTGGAAAGCTGCTATCAAGATTGAGACAAAGTTTAAAGATTTCAAGACATCGGTCAAATCCATCCTACTCTACAAATCAGATAAAATCCGGCTGGTCATCGCAGAAAGAAGATGGCTGACAAATCTTTCTGTAATAACCTGCTTAATTTTATCCTAACTAAATTCAATATGGCCAGATTGATGACACCCGGGTATTCCTAACAGACACTATAATGTATTTGAATAAAATAATATATATATATATATATATATATATATATATATATATATATATATAGGCAGACATTTTTAAACACCACAGAATTTCTCTTTTTAACTATACCCTTCTTAATTTATTCAATCTTTCTGATTATCTTCTTTGTTTCATAATGAAAAAGACTAATAAATGTTCAAAATGTTTCACAAGTACATTCGATTCTTTGACGAATCATCTTTAGGTGACATTAAAAAACAATGAATAAAAAGCTGGAAAAAAATAAATTCAACAAAGGCAACTGAAACACTGTATGATTAGATTTTTAAAGTTAACATATATATATATATACATATTTATATATATATATGTATATATGAGAGTAAGAGGAAAACATTATCGATAAATTAAAAAGCTCAGTTGTTTTAAAGAACAAGATAAAAAGAAAACACGTCTTCCTCATCTCGCACACAAAATCAAAGAGAGAAAGATAGAGAGAGAGTCTAGTCTTTCCTTTTTGCCACGTTTCACTATACTACATCACTTCCAGAAAGCGACTTCCTGTTCCCTACGGCACTCCTATTTGCTAAGCTATATTTCGTATAACCCATTCATGTCTATTTGCTAACCTATATTTTGTGTAACCTACTTATCTCACATTAAATATTGTTACATGTCTACTCATAGAGTTTTGGATAAATAAAAACAAGATACCTATAATGTGAATAAAATAAATTTATGCCCACTTCATTTACAACTAAACCCTTTTTAATATTTCTCAGATACACTTAGTACATCATTCTTTCTGTCATCGTAATTATTTTTAGCTTTGCTTTCTCGTTTAACAAAGAAAAGGAAACTATTCTGTTTGGCATAACGGGTTAAAAAAACCCTGAAACGAACCTGCTAGTCTATAAAAAATAAAAAATAAATCTTTGGCAGAAGCCACATATCCCAATTTGCTAATTGGCTGCTTGGTGTGAGTGAACGACTAATTCAGGTGTCAATGGCAACTAATTTGCATACTAATTGTTGTGCTGATTTGTTTGCCAATTCGAATTGACCAATATTTGAAATAAAAGCTTTGAAAGTGTCCGCAGCGAATCAATCATTCCTTTAAGTGTTAACGTCTACAGACCAGAAGGTTCCACATTTCAACACAAAACATGTCAGTAAATCTCAGAAAAAATCATTGCAAATCTATTTCAATTTTATACGGGCTGACATGTACGCACTTGCCGCAGAAGATAGTTCCGATAATTCATGGTTTCCATAGAAGATAAACATATTAACCTCTGACCGATCCGACTATCTGTATCACTAACCTGTCACTGACTCATCTGTTTGGAATAAAAACTCTTGCAGCAGAGCAAAGAATTAATGCTTCCTTTCAAAGACTTTGCCATGTTTTCTATGTTTAGCCAAACTACTAACCAATTCTAATTCTTCAAGAATAATCTATTGCCCGTTATTTATCAATATGGATGGTAATATTCTTTTGTTCGTTCAAAAATTATCCAGACTGAACCATTTATGAAGAGAGAAATGAACAATCAATGTTATGTTAAATGTCTTAGATAATGGAGGGGAATAATATACAAGTAATGACAGTTTTGGGATCAGAGTTAAGACAAATTCTTGTTTGGGGTAATCTTGTTATGACTGATTGTAGAAATTTAAAATTTAAATAATTAAATAATAATTATCCATTAGTTAAAATTCTGGATGATGACAATCCAAAGGAGTTACAGCCACTTAGAGGGAAGTTAAAGAATGCCACGATAGATAATAAGAGTCCAAAGGAATTACATCCTCTTGGAGTAAAATGAAAGAATACCACCGTGGCTAGTAACAGTCCAAATGGGTTAAATCTCCTTTGAGGTAAATGATAGAATGCCACAATGGCTAGTGACAGTCCAGAGCGGTTACACCACTTTGGAGTGAAAGGAAAAAAAAATACCACGGTGGTTAGTGACAGTCCAAAAGGGTTTGAACCTTCTTAAAGTGAAATGTGGCTAGTGACAGCTTAAAAAGGTTACACCCTCTTGCGGTCAAATGAAAGAATATATCCTGTTATAAAACATGCAAACACTTCTTTAAAAACTGACCAGTATACATTTTAAAAAGAGAAAATAAAAAGCTATGAAGAAGCAACATTAACTCAGACTTTCTTTTTAGTATTTTACCCTGTTCGGACACCAGCACAGCTTGAATAGTTTCTAGTCCAAAGTTTAATAAATTGTTTCTAATTGCAAAGACATGCCTATACAGCATATAACACTGTGAAAAATTAACAATGATTACTGGTATTGTTAAGTATTTCTAGAACAACCTTGATTGGTGATGTTTTCGTTCTCAAACCATTCTTATTCCAATGACCATGGCTTATGAACATCGTTTTGAAGCTTCTACTGTTTTAGCAGCAGGAGTTCCCCTCTAAATTCCAACCCTTTCTCACCATGACAGGGGTGGTGGCAATGTGATAGTGTCAGAGCTATGCTGTTTGAAACTTCAGTTCTTGGCAAGGCCACCCATGGTGAACAGGTTGGGCACCAAGTGGTATTAAGACCACAACCCAGCTAACAGGGCTCTGGCGAAAATTCAAAAGAAATGGACATCATGATCTATTGTACTTTAGTCGTTTTTGCTTCTGTGTATGGCAAGCAAAGGCGTTTCAAACGGAGAACTGCAAATTAATTGAGTGAGAGTGGCAACGTACTTCTGGACCAATCCTTTGCGTGTTCTTAGTCAAACCTTCTCTGACTTCGCATGCAACTGCTAAGTCTGGCTGCTCTCAATGTCAGGAGTAAAAATCTACAATCTTACAGGTTAGCAAATAGTTGCAACCAATGAGAAGGACCAGACAATCCTGAAGCACGATTTTCATGAGCTTTATGCAGAAGTCTGACTCGTTTAATAACAAAAACAACAGCAGTAATTCTATAAATTGATATGGCTAAATATGGCAGTATGAAAATATCTTCATATTTGATCTCAGATTTGAACAAGGAAATATATTGTGTGGCTGGATGATGTGGAAAAGACGAATGCCCAAATAAATAGAATTTTAAAAATTAAAGAAAATGCATGATTTCACATAGACAGATTAGCCCATATGAATATGGTGCTATTTATAAGTTTTCTTCTGTTACAGTAGTTGCTCTATCAAGGCTTGAAACTATTCTCTTTCATGAAGTACATTTTAAAGAGAGGAAAAAAGAAAGGTACAAACACCCAAATCGATTCAGCTATTATTATCTTCTACTCTGTTCAAACAACGAACCAGTCCAGTAGCAAAGACACAGCTCGGCCCTGAGCACAATACTAAACTGCATCTGTCATCCTTGAGCAAGATATTGGACCCGACACCGGCCCACTTCAAAATCTATCTTTTCCAAACATTTCTATGTTTTTGATTTATTTATTTTTCTGCAACCCTATCAACTACTCATTCTGTCAACCCAAAGCAAGTCTTGGATATGGTATTTAATTTGTGAGTGTTGAGGACTGTAAAGTCACTCTATAGTTTCCATTACTTACATGTATATTCTGATCTGGAGTGCTAGTACCTGTCAGAGTCTCATCTATCGATTAAATAGAATTTATCGTTACAGATTATTTATTTTAAAAATGTATGCTTACAAATATTTATGGATTAATTTGCTGATGCTTCTACACAATACAAAACAAACCGACTTTTTCTGAACTAAACCTAAAACAGGTTAGGGTTAGTCTAGAATTAGTTAAGGGTTAAGTTAGGATTAACCTTAAAAAACAGTTTGGTTTGTATTGTGTAAAAGTACCAATATAAATATTTGAAGATATTAAGAACATGAACCATAAGAACTTTTATCAAATTGACATCATTCAACATAAAATAAACAAAATCAGATTGATGTGCAATAGAATAGAATAACAATGTCATAAATCTAATTAAAATAATAAAATGATGTCATAAAACTAATTAAAATAATAGTGTAATGTCATAAAACTAATTAAAATAATAGTGTAATGTCATAAAACTAATTAAAATAATAGTGTAATGTCATAAAACTAATTAAAATAATAACATAATGTTATAAATCTAATTAAAATAATTATTAAAATAAAATTCATGCACACACAAGTTTACATCATGAATAAATATTTGAAGATATTAAGAACTTGAAACATGAAGACTTTTACCAAAATAATTAGATTGGGTATTAAATAACCCGAAAAAGGGATAGATATGGCATAAAAACAACCAGGCAAAGACACGACAATACAACAAATGCGCTTGACACTATTTCTAAGATAAAATGTGTTTATTATTTACAAGTTGTATCTACCCGGCGTTACCCAGGAGTCTATTTACTTTCAATTATTTTACCTATTGTCTTGCTTTTATTTTATCCTTTATTCAAATTTTTAAAAAATTAAATCAAATCACATTTATTTGGCAAAGAATAGCAAAGTGCAACAAGCCATGTAAAGAAACAAGTGGAAGCTATCCACATCCACATACAGTCTGAATGTTTCTCTAATGCACCTTTAAACCTGGATATGGTAGTCATCGTCACGACCTCCTCTGGCAGGTTGTTCCACAGAGCAGAAACACGAACAGAGAATGCTGCCTTTGATCTATTTAGCCAAAAGCAACAGTGGTACATCTTTTGCGGGTGCGGGCGCAGACCACGACTTAAGTCGTGGACTTGACGCTGGGGTGAAAAAGATCTACATTTCCGTTGATGATATTGCACACAAGAATCAAGCCTTGTTGCCTCCTCCACTTCTCAAGTGAGAATAGATTTAATCTTTGTAGGTAAACGTAAGTAATAATTCAGTGTGTATTTATATAAGTTACGTATAGATAAGAAACACACATAGACACAAAAACCCATTTATAAATAATTTATGTAACTAAAATAGGAAGTAACTGAGAGGATTTCCTCTTCCGACCGAGAACAGAACAGAAATTAAAGGAAAATCGGTAGAAAATGAAACATAAAAAATCAGAGATTGAAAATAATCTAAAATTTCAGATTTTTTAGGTGTTTGATATGCCATTTTTGCGGTGGGGGAGGGAGTAGGGGTCAATTCGGTGTATTTCATTCATAGCTGAAAAGAAAAATTATTTGTCCGTTCATCATCTGTCCCTAAATATTTCTTGTACAATTTAAATGTGTTTTGCCAACAATATTTATTTAGGGATATTTATTTGAGGAAAAAATGCAATATAGATAGATAGATAGATAGATAGATAGACAGACAGACAAATGGGTATTTTTATTAGGATATGTATAGAGAAAAATAAAACTTAGCAATATTAATAAAAGATATATAGTTAGTAAATTAATTGGAATCGCATGAAAAAAATGAAATAAAAAATACTGGTTTATCCATAGGCTGGATAAAAATGTCAAGTAAGGAATATTTTTGGTTGAACAGAAAACCAAAAATTTGATAGAGCCAATTTCTCACTTACACAACTGATATTGTCAATGTCATCTGTTTCAAGCCATGAAATCAGCCCTGCCATTGTCCTTGTCAAGGCAGAAATTATTATGGAGCTGATCAAGTGAAAGTTAAGGTATTGAAAACGATGCCAAATGCCAAGAAATTCTCCATGGGAAAACATTGTCTGTAACTAAAATTGTTTATGGCTGCATAAGAAAAATGCTGTCAACGATTGCCAATGAATACTGAGTATTTATCATGTGCGAATGTCTTTATTTTCGTTTTGTACCATTTATTTTTAAGTACAACTATATCATCATCATGATCCTCCTCATCCTCCTCCGGTTTATTTGTTGAATCGGGCCACAATTAATCCTCTGATGAAGGTGGTGCCTGATTGTCTAGTCGTATTTCGACTAGACATAGTTTTTAAGGCAGTTTATGGCTGGATGCCTATCCTTAACCAACTTGAACACTTTTGGCAGTCCAAAACCTCCACTGTTCCCATCTAACTATGGCTGATGTGGTTTCTACTTGAGCATGTACCAATGTCGCATATTACCTGTGAGTTGTCGCATACACTACTGTCACTCAGGTTGTGACAGTCAATCCAAAGATAGCATTTGCCACATGCCCTGTGGCCGGGAATTGGATTGGTGAGTGTTGGGACGTATCCACATACCAGTGGGTCCTGCACATTGCACCTCTAGGGCTTCAATCTACTCCAAATTCCCTAGCCAATTAGCCTGGGGCCGCAAGGAGACCAGTATCCATGGTGTACCACGAGGAGGTTTCGCCTTATATACCAGCAGGGAAGACTTATGCACTCGGCTTCCTTTTTTCCAAGAACCAGCTGGCGGATGAGGCTGAAAGCAGTAGGTGGGAAGCATATGCAACCACATCTACATACAGTAACACCACTTTACACATCACACAGACTTGTGGCATATACAACAAGTAAAAATTATATAAAACTATTCAAATTATGATTTAGTGTGATTAATCTTTAAAAAAAATGAACAATTAACCATTTTCTTGCTTGTAATGTACCGGAAACAAAATAGAATCAGTAAATTCATGCATTGAAATCACTTCAAGTCGCCTGTAACATTTCAAAAGAGAAAATGTGAAAAAAATTCAAGGAAATTTGTTACTGAACTATTTTGATAGTTTCAGAAAGAAAGAAGTCAATATTTAGTGTAAATATTTGAAATGAATATGGAAGCAATAAAAAATTTTTTTTTAAACATAGTTCACCCAAAACAAAGCAACTTGCCACTGTAGACGTAAGGGGCTACTGAAAATTAGGGTGAAAGTTTTTTTGGCGGGGTCATCCTAAATTGGGAGATGTGCAGCGAGATGCTTGTTAACATTAGCTTTAAGTTTCTGAATGTCGGTACAGTCGGGGGAAACAGGGAGCAGGGTGGGAGTTCGAAAGACCGGCAGTTCATGGAAAGAAGCTATTGGAGTATAAAGCATCTGTGGACCTCCACAGTGAATGGATGGGATTTAGCTGATTGTCAGGTTGGTCGAATGTATTTACGTCGAGGGGACACCAGAGCAGCAAGTTCATATGAGCACATCCCATTGAAGTACTTGTAAAACAAGCACAAGGTTACAACATTGTGGCGATGGGACAGGCGCTGGAGTTTGGTGGATAGTGAGGGACTTATTAGATTAGCGACTCTGTTTAGGACCTTTTCTAAGAGGGAGAGATTAATGGATGGTGCACCAGCCCAAATGTGACAACAATACTCAATGTGTGGGCGGATGATAGCTTTGTAGAGATATAGAATACTGTCAGGTGTTAGAAGTTTTCTAGCACGATAGAGGGAACCCACTTTCTTTGCAGCAGCCTTGCCAATATTCTCTATGTATTTGTTCCAATTCATGTTACCTGTGAATGTTAGGCCGAGGAGTTTGAACATTGGACTCTCAGGTATGGTGTTATTTGCCATGGCAATCGGTGTTTGAAGAGGTTTCTTGTAGTTGTTGAAGGAAAAGAGCTTTGTCTTAGCAGCATTAAATGTTACCATTCATTGATGACCACATTCCACTACAGACTGGAGGTCATTTTCTAAGGATTCAGCCATTGCCTCGGATATGTGTGTCCGTTTTGCCCACATGACAAGAGTAGAGCATGGTGTCGTCAGCAAATATACCTATCTCAGACACAATGTCATCACGGAGGTCGTTTATGAAATTTAATTGACCAGAGATCAATAATGTTTGACAAATATAATTCTGCTTATCTGTTAATCCTGTAAGCGAGAATGTAAAACAGGTATTTACAGGAGTCAATCAAAATGCTTCTGAGATAAGAATAAAAAGTGTAGCATTCAGGAAATGTTATTCTGCTAATTTGTTATTCCGGTAATCATGAATGTAACAGAAAGTATTTAGAGTAGCCAATCAAAACAATTCTGAGATTTTTAAAAATGTAGGTTTCGTTGAGGTTGGAAAATGTAGAGTATCTAACATACAATAGCAATGAAATAATAATGGTGCTACCAGCGTATATGTAATATAAAAAAAGTCTTGTAAACGTGGGTGGCATTGATAGTAGATCTGAGCACAAGGGTGAAAATACCTCAGACTTCCTGTATGGATGACTATGTTAAGAGGTATAACGATCAGGACTAAATTCAAAAATCAATGAAAGTGAACGAAACAAACTCATAGTTTCTGAAAACATGCCTCAATAATTGGCCTAAATTGATGCTATATCAGATTTGTATGTGCAACTTTTGGATAGAAAGCTATACCGGTCAATGAAATGGGGGAATTTAATTTTACTTTATATGTGAGATATTATCTAAATGATTTGGACTGTTATACTAATTGGGATTGTTATATTCACAGTGTTTTGGACATTCTACTCTCCGGCCTTATAGGATGAGGTACTGTTGTTTATTTATGTTATTTACATGTTTTGGACTGTTGGTTACTGCTATATTTACAACATTTCAACCGTTGCATTATCGAGATTTCTGAGATGAGTTATTGTCATTATTTGCATTATTTACATAATTCAGAGTGTTATTCTCACCGTCGAGTATGTGAGGTACTTTTAAATAAGGGTTATTTTCCATTTGCGTGTACATTTAATCTTTCACTGACATGCTGTCTAGCAGGATTAAAGGCCAGATCATTCATAGACATGAGAACGGAAGAAAAAGGAGAAAACCGGATGGAGAATGTCATCATCAGGGAAGGGAGAAGATATTTCTAAATAGTAGATCAGCTAGCAACTGGAAGTGAGTTAAATAACACATATTAAGATGGGTTCTTGAATCAGACTGAATAAGAATCTCTAGTTCTATGCTCTTCACTGTAACTGGTGCATGTAAGATCCAAAATAAAGCACCAACTCTCCAGTAACGAATCATCTTGAAGTTAGTTTTACTCATTTCAAAGTACGGTTAAGTTTTATTCAGTCAGAAAGAGCTCTCTTCAAATGGTTTTGATATTTCACTTTCTACAGCAGTTCAGCCCCACTTATAACACTGGATGATTAGAGCGACCGCGACCGGCCATCATGACCAAAACGAAGATATAATGATATAACCGATATATGTACTTTTCATTAGGGTCGTTTTTTGTATTCGGAAATATAGCAGAATTTTTAACTTAACTTTTGAATCCACTGCATAGACTGTTCTCAATGTGTGCTATGTGCCTTGGGGGGGGGGGGGGGATTACCTCATATTAGTTAATTTGTTTTTTAAAGAGGCTTTTTAATTGATATCAAATATCTAAAAAAAAGCCATAAAATATAGGTGAAGAAGTGTCTACTCTAGCATCTTAAATTAACAGTTCAATTCAAAATTCACAGAAAGTTACTGACTGTGATAACAGTCACTCAAAGAAAAGCCAAGTACAATAGCTGAAACATTGTGTATACAACAACTATAATGAAGATGAAAGTCCAAAACATGAACATAATGTGACTAACTACAATACCTCATCTCAGAAGGTTGGAGAGTACAACGGCCGAAATGTTGTGCATATAAAAAACACAATGAGGATAACTGCCCAACCAACACATGTAAATAGTGTGTAAATAACAAAGGTATATCTTCTCAGGAGGCTGGAGAGTACAACGGCCGAAATGTTGCATATATAAAAACCACAATGGGCATATCTGACCATCATATGTAGACAATGTGTAAATAACTACAATATTTTATCTCAGAAGGCTGAAGGGTACAACGGCCAAAATGTTGTGCATATAAAAAGTACAATAGAAATAACTGCCCAACACATGTAAATAACATGTAAATAACAATACTACTTCATTTTAGAAGGCTGAATATAAAAACACCAATGCATGAGAGAGAGAGAGAGAGGCAGAGAGAGAGACAGAGAGAGAGAGAGAGAGAGAGAGAGAGAGAGAGAGAGAATGCAACTGCATTCCACATGGGATACAGCAAAGTGCCCGGCAGTGAATAGATTATACTGGAAAAGGATGTGCACTCGAAAGCTGAAACCAGACAAAGAAGATGGCGAAGATAAGTAATAACAGTTCGAATCATGTAAATAACGCATGTGTTTACATTAAAGGAGTGATGATAACAATAATTGCCTCTCGGTTTTCATTTTCCATTTCTTGGATTACTTACTCTGTTGGGATGCCAATAAATCTTGACCGCGGTTTTAATGGTCAGGTCTCTACCGAGGAAAACAACATGGCCCTCGAGTCTCTCAAAGCTTATTGCTGCCAATCAAATTTGATTCTCAATCTCAGGTTCAAGGTCACAAGAGAAGGCAAAGATATTTTTACATACTTTAAGCTACATGGATTCTGTAGGCCTTTGCCACGCACTATAATAGTAGGGATGGTGTTGGGTTATCTTTCTGCAAAATCAGAGAGATAATAAAACAGCACAGTTATTGCAGCATTTGCACATATGCCTTCGGCCATATTAGAATTGCTTGGGGCATTAGCCGCGCTGTTGGAGGGCAGAAAAGGAAATACAAGGATTAGTATTAAGAAATCTAAACTATTCCTATCAGCTGGAGATCCTGACTTTTGACTACCCAACATCTTGTTCGTTGTATTGAAACCTTTTGAGGCAGCTAAGATATCTAGCAGAAAACAGGGTTATGCCTGTGGAAATGAATATTTAGTGTTCAGATCTTTTTTTTTCCAGGAGATAAGTGTCCCCTATTAGGCCTAAGAAGACATCGGCAAAGCAACCAATGATTTACTAAAAGATGAGACATCATGGCATTATTGTTGATTCCATTCCTTACATTCTGTGCATGTGTATACCTCATAGTTCCTATACTAAAGGGATGATATCCCTCTCTCTATCTATATATACTAGATGTATTTTCCGAAAGGTTTCTGGATGAAGACATAAAATAAATTTTTATTTTTATAAAAAATCTCGTAGAATATCTGTCCCAGGACGGGTATAAGCAATAAATATACCATTAGTTTTAAATTTGAACGTTTTTTCTTTCTTTAGGGAGTATGGTACAGTTTTGGTGGGACCACCTCCCTTAAATGGTAAAGTTTGCAAAAAAAAATAATGTGCCCATGTTACTCACCCTGTTGTCTCAAACACATTCCATAATTGATAGTTTAGTATTTTACCAAGCACATACATATTATTGACGCTCGCGCAACGATTCTTTTAAAAATGTATTAGTTAATATAACTCAAGATTTGATGTAGAGCAATTCTTTTCTTTATTAAATTGTTTGTACTTAACTTACTTTAAAGGTTTTTTAGGGCAAGGCCGAGTTTGGGTGGGCGTACTACTGTCTGTAGGTTAAAAAAATAATTAACATCTATTAATATATATATATATATATATATATATATATATATATATATATATATATATATATATAGGTACTTCTGCAGTTTACGGACTGTGCTATTTTTTTAGATAGGATTTTCAAGTTAAATTCCAATTTTTATGGTATCTTTTGTTTATTAAATTGTTAGGTAAAAGTACAGAATAGTTAACAAAGCCCCCCTTCACATGTTAAGAATAGGTTTCTAAATAATAATGTTATTATTTCAGCACGGTCCGTAAACTGCAGAAGTGCCACTTTTTATATATAAAATTATTTCATTTTCTTTTATGATATGTAATTAAGATTAAAATAATAATTCAATGTAAATATAAAACAACAACAAAAATAGTGGGGCTGAATTTACATCTGATATATTTTAATATTAATCGAAAACAAAATTATCATTGTTACGTTTGGAGATTGGAGGGGAATTTACATCTCACGAAATGCATTATGGTTAACTTTGTTGAAAAATAGAATTAAACAATTTGTTTCTGCTATTGAATTTGTAATTTAAATAAGTATTTAATTAATATTAAATTAAAGAATCATAATTCAATTTAATTATAAAAGGCAAAGTTAAATTTACCCGAGAAAAAATTATGAAACAAGACGTTAACGTGTTTTATTCTGCGTATGCATATACTTAATAGCTTCCAGAGGAAAAGTGGTGATCTCTCTCTCTCTCTCTCTCTCTCTCTCTCATACACACATATATATATATATATATATATATATATATATATATATATATATATATATATATATACAAAAACTCCGATAATTTTGCTTGCTTGTTTGCACATTGAATGTATTAAATGGTGGAAGAATGAGCGAATGAGACGAGAAGTTGTGGGAAGACGGAAGTAGGGGGAGGGGAATTGGTAGTAGTAGTAGTAGTAGTAGTAGTAGTAGCAGTTTAAAAGGAGGAGAGTAAGAGGATGATGTAAATAAATAAATAGTGTAAATAAGGGAGCAACCCTTAAATAGTAATCTGTCTGGTCACTCACCATGTCAACAAAGGTTTGGATTGGATGACGTAAATATAGTTTTATTCAGGAGCAGCAGTGTTTTAAGCAGTGTGTTCATTTTTTGTCATAAATGACATCTCCAAATCTTATTTATTAAATTTCTCTAATTTCTCTTAACTTGAAAGAAGACGGTTTCTTTATTCTCTCTCTCTCTCTCTCTCTCTCTCTATATATATATATATATATATATATATATATAGTAAAATGAGATTTTTTACCTATTTCATTGATTGGAATAAACAAAAGCTACTACTTTTCTAAAAACACTTTCATTTTCAATTGATACTTTATCCTTGATTACTAATATCATTAACAGCGTTGGAGGAGAAAACACTTTCTCGCTTCCAAGTCCTCTTCCCGCTACCCGAATCACTGTGTACTCTTTCTATATGAGATACTTATTTCCGTCCACTTGTCGGAAATTATAAGGAGTCGCATTTCCATAATAATCTTTCATTTTTTAAAAATTAGTTAAGAATGGTTCTTTCAATAATTACTTAAAGCAAATACGGAATATTTGATGGTTTTAATGCTTACAATAATTAAAAGATACACGTTACACACAATCAACATACTATGAACAATAATACTGTTATTGCACCTGTATACTTCTGTACATTTTGCAGTGTTCACTCTGCTTCAACAAATAAAGCAAGACATGCAGTTTAATGAGTAACAATTAAGATAAAAATGCTTACTTACAACAGTTGATACAGTAAACATATAATCACTTCGTACTTAGTGTAATTAAGCCTTACAAATAATCGTTTCGAAAAATACAAATAAGCCAACTTTTAGCAGACAACCTTTCTCCCTCACCACTGATTTATTTTTGACTCAAAAGAAAGATAAAAAAAAGGAAAAAAAAAACATGCATAGTATTAAAACGATTGAAAACATTTAACTTACCCTGACAACGTCAGGTACCTCCGCTATTAATTATAAATTTAAGAGTTAAACATAATATAACTTGAATCTTTCTAATATGTCTATGAAATAGAAGCAGTAAGTTTTTTTGCTTTGCAAAAAGACATTTCATTGATTATCCATTCTTTTTATTGTTTCGATTTTAATGATTGATTTGATTTTAATATAAAACATTGTTCTATTACTTATAGAAAGTAAAACATGTGAATAAAAATAGTAATATGGAGTTCAGGGGTGGTTTCTTGGTTTCCTGAAGTTTCCTTGGCAACACTGATCCCACTAGTATATACGGGTGGGGGGGGGGTGTGCAAAAGTAAGTATACAGTAGTGTCACATCAATGAAATTAGAACACATTATATTGAAGTGAAAGTGACATATCTTAAAATAAAAATTAATGTACGTTTAGTCATTTCCTTTCAATTAAAATGCATGTACTTTTACTCATTTCCTTTCAATTAAAATACATGTACTTTTAATCATTTCCTTTTATTCTTTCAGTTAAATTGGCAAGCGTACCTGAGGGATTATTCCATTTATTTCTTATTACACATGCTTCTTATTGCATATTTATTCAACATTCGTTTGTTTGTATAATAAATGCAGTTAATAATATGTACGTGTTTTCCCTTTTTTATCACTGTATACCTACTTTTGCACCACCCTGTATGAATAAAAATTAGTTGGATTCTCGAAGTTAGATCTAAATAGCACTGCATCTGACAAATCGATATTTGATTCTGCCTCGCTAATAAAATACAGAAAATTTCGGTCTGTGTTATCTAAAGATAACAAAGAAATTTCATCGATTACATGTTCTATCCGACCAACTGATTCTTTTAGCAATAGAAACTATAAATTTTCATTGGATAATCATCTCTGTTGATTATCCGATGAAACGCCGAGGTTGTTACAAAGAAAAATTCAGAATAGTGTCTTCATTCATTTGGTACATAATTATTCAAATATTTTTTATTTACAAAGCACACACTTACTTCCTTAACATGGACATTAATCATTTATTTGAACTAGAAATGAAACTAAAACAGAATTATGCACGCAAATACAATTCACAACATCATTGACATCTTTTAAACTAGACAATTAATACACCATAAAAAGGCCTATATTAAGCTGTACAGTATCGCCCGATTTGAATGGGGATAAAAACATATTTGTAAACTTATACAACTTAACAATTATTTACTTATTTATTAATTTTTTAAATTATACTTAACTACTTACACTGTTTCTTTTTTCTTTCTTACTATTACTTAGAAAAAGTATGCCATATATGGGTAATACTCTATATAATAAAGTAAAGTCGATTTTTCTCCTCTGCATTCAGACATTATTGCTTTTTAAACACAAGCGATATATAAGATTCGACTATGCTCACACTTAAGACCGATTTTTTGTGTGTTTTTTTGGAAAATATGCACCTGTTCTGTTTGCTTTCAGTAATTTCTATATTTTTCCCGACTCACCTGATTCTCCTAAAATAGTCATACACACAAGAAGTCGGAGTAACTTTTACTCTCACACAAAAATCTAGTGCCACCACCACCACTTTACCCAGGGAAATAATCTTCATAGGATACTTTTTCTTGATGCCGTCGTCATTATTTCATTTTTTCTGACTTACTATTGATTTTTTCTTGCTATATTTTTACGACCTAAATACGGGTCCCTCCATTTTGCTTTTGCAGCGATTTGATTGGCTATCCCAAGGATATTTTTATGTATTCCAGAATTGACCAAATAACAGAATTACCTTATTTTTAGTTACCGGCCGCATTTATTATTTGTTACTATTCGCATAATTTTCTTACTTTCTTTCCTATTTTTCTCTCTTTATACAATTTCTGTAACAACATAACCTTCCTTTCCCGGGTGTCGCCGGGTACATTCAGTTATTTACGTTTGTGTTTTCATATCTCCATATGCGTTTATTTACACACTTTCCCGTCATATATACTTTCCTATTCTAGAATACAAGAATACAAACATAGCAGCTCCATATTTTCTTTTTTGTCCTTCTTTTTCGTTTAACATTCTTTTTCATATCTTTCACAACAAATGACACCTTTGTCTTTTAGTAATATTTCTGTTTCATCTAAACCTATGTTTCCCGTCCCTCGCCGGGTACATTCAGTTACTTACGTTTTTCTTTTTAGCCGTCATATCTCAATTTGTATTCGATTACACTATTTCGCCGTCATACCTAATTTTCTGTTCTTGGATAATCGAATGGTATTTAAGATCAGAAACAAAAACAAACATTTCTACTTCTACCATGGCGACAAAGACTTTTTCTTATTTTCGTTTTTGTTTTAGAGATGGGCCCATATTCACGACTCCTTAAAAAGTATTATTATTATTAAACAAAATCCACCTTATTTTTTTTTTAAAGGAAATGCACTTGGGATATTAGTCAAAAACAATTTTTTGCTTTACCTATCCATTTTAAAACAAGGAAAAATCAGCACAATTCAAACGCAAAATTAATAAGGTGCTTTATTTTGCCCCGTCACCGCTAAAATTTGCAAGTCATTTTTACAGATAGCCGCTTCTATATTACCTATTTATTGTTAGTTTTATTGGTATTGGTATTATTATTATTATTAGTAGTAGTAGTAGTAGTAGTAGTAGTAGTAGTAGTAGTTCGCCCCAAATTTTTTGCAGGGTATTCACACGTAATCGACTAAAAAATGAGTAGCATCTCTTTTATGTGGAGGGAGAGGGAGTTATTTAGCTGAGGGTTCTCATCTACAATAATAGCAAGACTTTTTTTTTATCTGTCATTCAATCTGTCACACTTAAGCGTTTTTCTAAATACCTTACAATTTTAAATACGACCCGGTTAAGCGATTTCCTTTCGTCTGTTTGAAATAATATATAGATCGTTAAACGCGCAAAATGAATCGGCATACTGTTACTTTTTCCATATTATCCTTCTCTCTCTTGACATAGCCGCCAGTGATTAAATCATTTCCTGACAATTAGATTTTATACAGTTTTTGACGTCCTAAATTACAGTTTCCATTAAGGAAATACATATTTACATTGTACGTTAAATGCAAAGCCTCCATCCGAAACACACACAGCCCAAAAGTTTGTTATTTACTTTTCTGATTATTGTTTTACATTAAAATCGTGGGGTCTGTATTCGCTCCAGACAACCATAAGTGGCAAATAATTCAATAGTTCAAGGTTAGAGCATAGAATTTCTGGAGTTAATCTGCTTTCCAAGGCAACGCCGGTACACGGGTCAGCTAGTTTGTTATAACAATTCAAGTTTATAGACTTTAAAAAGTAAAATATCACTCAATAGTGTCATATGTTTTGATAGTGATAAACTTTGGAAGAAAACAATGCATGCTGCACTAAGCAAGAAGAGTTAAATTGAAAGTGAGGCTGTTTAAATCGAAAAATAAGCCATTTCTTTCCTCCTTACCAAGTTTAATGTTATTATAGATTTCTTTTACAGACAAAGATTAATAAATCTCTGTGTGCGATTCTTTAATATTTCCTTCCCCTTGACAAAGGTCCAACTACTAATATATATATATATACTAGTAGAATACTCGTCCAAGAACGGGTATAAGCAATAAATATAGCATTAGTTTTGAATTTTAATGTTTTTTCTTTCTTTGGGGGGTATGCCTCACCCCCTTAAATGATAAAGTTTACAAAAAAACACAATAATAATGTGGTCACCTTACTCACCCTGTTGCCTAGAATACATATTCAATAATTCATAATAATAAGTTCAATAGTTTAGGATTTTAACAAGCACATACATATTACTGATGCTAACACATACACACCAACCTTTTAAAAATGTATTACTTAATAAAACTCAAAATGTGATGTAGAGCAATGCTTTTCTCTATTAAATTTTTTGAATCTAACTTTATTTTAAACGTTTTTTAGAAAGAAAGTAGGCGCACCTCCTAAATGGTAAAGTTTACAAAAAAATAATGTGCTCACGTTACTCACCGTGTTGCCGAGAATATATTCCAAAATTCATAATG
Source organism: Sepiola atlantica (assembly GCA_963556195.1). NCBI lineage: Eukaryota > Metazoa > Mollusca > Cephalopoda > Sepiida > Sepiolidae > Sepiola > Sepiola atlantica. The sequence continues at coordinate 86,425,475 of OY744522.1, read as the reverse complement.
ATCGGTTCATTAGTTTAGGAGTTTATCGTGTACCACGAAGTATAGATATATAAACATTTACACATACCTAAATTTATATATATGTATATATAAATGTTAAAGTTTACAAAAAAAATAATGTGCCCATGTTACACACCGTATTTCCTAGTATATATGTATATATTCCAAAATCCATAATAGTCGGTTCTACAGTTTAGGAAATTATTCTGTGTGCATAGAAATATATCTCTCTCTCTATATATATATATATATATATATATATATATATATATATATATATATATATATATACTGTGTGGTAAAGCAGGAAAACCCCAGCAGAGTGCTCGATTAATTAAATGTTACATTGAATTTCTGTATTTTATAAATAAATATATATATAAATTTTAAATAATTAAATTATTTTAACCTACACACGCTAGCGTTTCGAGCTTTCACTCTCATCAGTGCAGGGATGATAATCTCGGACGGTCGCACGGCTCGAACCCCTGCCCCAGAATCAACCTAGACTCTGTAAGCAAGCGCTGTAACCATTAGGCCACGGGACATTACCACATTCAAGAAGGGAATTTAAGTTCTATTTATGCGAAGGGCGGCATATCAAGAAAGACTGACTAGAGTATTCAACGAACGTTGTCGGAATATGCCTTATAGCTATGTGTCAGTCTATTTTTAACTTCCCCGAACAGGGCTCAACTTTAATCTTATTAAAGGGGCTTATAATATTAATTTTAAATAATTAAATCATTTTTACCTATATATATATATATATAGTGTGTGTGTACAGTATAACCTCCTAAACTAATGAACGGATCATTATGAATTTTGGAATATATATTTTAGGAAATACAGTGAGTAACATGGGTACATTACTTTTTTGTAAACTCTATCATTTAGGGACGTGCCACCGAAACCGTACCATACCCCCAAAGAAAGAAAAACATTAAAATATAAAACTATTGCTATTTTTATTACTTATACCCGTCCTGGGACGAGTAATATACTAGTATATATATATATATATAAATATATACACATACATAACTTTATAAAGAAGTTATATATTAGATTGTCTGGTGAATAATGGCCTATTTTTTACTATTACAAAGTTGATTTATGTTGCTTATTTTTACAGTGTTTTATACAACATTGTAACAGGCTTAATAATTGATGTCTACTCTAATAAATTTCCAATCATTTCTTTCAGAATACAATTTTGAAACATATAAGCCTTTAATAACGAAGATAAAAAATAAAAAATGCGTATATTTTTCTTGCCTGAATTCAAACTCGGTCATAATGCTTCCCCAAAAGCCGTCAATATAAACCAAGCATGGGGAGAAGAATCCAGTGATTAGACAGTACTAAGAAGGTGGTTTCAGAAATTCCATAGTGGTGATGGGTCTTGAAGATGAAGCAGGTAGAGGACGGCCATGAACGTTTGAAAGAAATTATGGAACAAAACCAACGTTACAGTCTCAGAGAAATATCTAAGGCACTTGATATGAATATTTCAACGATGTTCAGCAATGTAAAGCAAATTTGTAAGGTGAACAAAGCTTGATAAATGTGTCCCACATGAACTCAATGAATAAATGTTTATTTCTGAAATCAATAATTATTTTCCAAATAACCTGATATAATGAACAGTGTCAGATAGGGTGGTTTGGTGTGTCTGTTTTATGATAAATCAGACCTTTTAACTTATTCAATGCCCAAACAAAACATATTATAAATAATACAGTGTCTAAACTTAATTCAACACAAGGTGTTATTTTAATCATAGCTGGGGTAAATTCTGGGTTAATTTCCCAACACACTTGAGAGTACAATGGCCAAACTATAAATAAATAGTTATGTTAAGACTTAGATAGATCGATAGATAGATACAGGGTCCCCCAAAATGTTTAAACACAACTAATGTAAGATCTAGCAAGGAGGAGGTATGAATACACCTGTGGGGATTATCCAGCCAGAAATATAAGGAAATGGATCCCTAGTGAAGTAAAATCAAATATGCAGTTTAAGATTGAATCTTCTTCTTCTTCTTCTTCTTCTTCTTCTTCTTCTTCTTCTTCTTCTTCTTCTTCTTCTTCTTCTTCTTCTTCTTCTTCTTCTTCTTCTTCTTCTTCTTCTTCTTCTTCTTCTTCTTCTTCTTCTTCTTCTTCTTCTTCTTCTTCTTCTTCTTCTTCTTCTTCTTCTTCTTCTTCTTCTTCTTCTTCTTCTTCTTCTTCTTCTTCTTCTTCTTCTTCTTCTTCTTCTTCTTCTTCTTCTTCTTCTTCTTCTTCTTCTTCTTCTTCTTCTTCTTCTTCTTCTTCTTCTTCTTCTTCTTCTTCTTCTTCTTCTTCTTCTTCTTCTTCTTCTTCTTCTTCTTCTTCTTCTTCTTCTTCTTCTTCTTCTTCTTCTTCTTCTTCTTCTTCTTCTTCTTCTTCTTCTTCTTCTTCTTCTTCTTCTTCTTCTTCTTCTTCTTCTTCTTCTTCTTCTTCTTCTAGCTAGCTACCCGTTTGAGAAAGCGTATCAAGACCACAGTTTCACCCTGGTCCCAAAAGTTGAAACAACATACATTACCCTCCTTCTCATTGTAGGACTTGTCTAACACTTCCGGGTGACCAAATGAAGAGTTTGAATGCAAAACGCAATAAATCCAATTTCTTTAAATTGAGAAATTAAACAATAAAAGGACGAACATATCAATTCTAGACTTCGACCAAAAGCTTATTTTAATTGAAAGAAAAGACAAATTATGCTGTTATCACATTATGTAAAATATGATTTGTGGACGTGGGCGAGTGTTGAGATATAAGATGCTTCGTAGTGATAGCTTGGCAATTTTGGTGTTTATCGCGTTTTGCATTCAAACTCTTCAAATATTACTCCACATACTATTACACGTGAACCAAAACAACATTTTTGAATCCTTGTTTTTCCTACGACAATCATTTCAATGGGGATACCTTTTTAAAAATAAGTGGCTGTAATCTAGTGCTCTTGCATAAAGGGGGTACTCATACCTCTGTGGAGATTATCCAGTTTAAAGCAACACTTAAAGAAATGGATTTGTAGTTAAGTGAAGTTAAATATTCAGTTTAAGTTTGAATTGTTTTCGTCTTCTTCATGAGTTCTAGTTACCTGTTTGAAAGAAAGTATCGAAACCACAGTGTCACCTTGGTTCCGAAGGGTAAACAACATACATAGCCCCACTTCACATTGTAGGGTAATCTAACATTTTTCGGATGAACGAATATTACTGTGATCCACATGTGAACTGAAAAAGACGTAACAACATTTTGAATCCCTGTTCATACTACGACAATCAACGGTGATACCCATAAATAAACTAATTGGCCATGACTCAGCTCTTTTTGATACCGGCTAATCAAGATGCATACACGGATGCACAAAGATAAAGAATCCAAATGCAGCACAAAGATTTCACTATTAAAAATGCTTGGTCACTCTGAAAGATGTTCAGAGTTGGACGACAATCTTTTGACGGTACACATTGAAGCCAACCCCAAAATCAAGACACTGGAGCCTATAGATTCGTTTTTTTTTTTTAACTTTTATTTTTATGGAAATCGGTCCAGACAAGGCATGACACCACTTGATGTAAGGTTGTTTTTTTTGTTTTACGACGTATCAACCTTTTTCGGGTTATTTAATGCCAAATTTGGTAATTTTGGCAGATGTTTTCACGCTTCAAGTTCGTTACATCTTCAAATATTTATTCATGGTGTTTGGCTTGATTGTTTTGTAGGGGAAATTGTTGTTTTTGTTTTTGACTTTGTAGAACATGATTGAGTTTTGCAAAGGGAAAGGAAAAAAACAATAACATCAATGTTTGGTTTGGTTTTCTTTGGTTTATGGCATAACAGCCATTAATGGGTTATTTAATGCTGAATAAAGTTGTCAAATAAAATTTCAAGGTAGGTTAATTATTTTATATTGTTTTGAAAAAAAAATTAATAAAAATAAAAATTGAGATTACATTTTTTTGAACAGTCCAACTTCTTTGATGAAGTCTATGATTTTGGTCGGATTTGTGTCTACTTGATGTAAGGAGCTAAAATAAAAATACAACTAGCCAACGATAAGTGTTAGATAGATAGATTCCGACCCAGAAAGCAGCAATTCTTCTCCCTTTGTCAGAAACATTGCTCATGGAATGTGAGGACTAAAAAACAAAATAAGGGAAGCGAGAATTACGAGGCTGCTGAAAGTAAACCCAAGGTCTACTTTCTACTCTCTTTCATTTGGTTTGTCTGTTTTATGGCATATCAACCCGTTTTCGTAATTTAATGCTGAAACACATTGTCTATTCGAAACGATTCATTATAAAGAATTTAGAAATCACAAGCTGTTATTTTATCAATAATTGTAAAGGAAGGTTCATAAATTTCTCAATAATGGCACATTAAAACTGAATGTAATAGATCTGACTGGGTTTTATTCACTTACCCAATTCCATAGTACATGTTGGTATCCATTACACCACTCATACCCTCATTTGTACAAATAATTCAATACTATAATTAAGAGACTACTTACACTTTCATCTCATTTTAGGAGTGGTTTTGGTGTTTGTCAAGATTATGTTACATATTCTCATTACTTTTTAAGACACTAAATGTTGTGACTTTGAAAGGCTGATGATAATTAAGACAACACAGTGGTATATTTACAAGAGTGTATTTACAGATGTACAGAATAGTATGTTACAGAAAGTCTGCATCTGATAATGTGGATATGACTGCCACGACACTTCGTTGTAACTCTATATATAATGTCTGAAACAGTCACACTAAGAATTATTGCAATATTTTAATGCTGGTCAGTATCTACGTACATGCTGCGATAGATTTAATGACAAACAAACTCTATCATTAAGTAAGATCCCTTAAATTGCATCCACTGGTGAGTTCCAAATTCAAGAGCTTTGAGAAATATAGAGTCAGCCCATAGTTGATATTACTCCCATGTCCACTAAACAGGCATGGTAGTATTTGGCAGGGTCCCATCTATGAGGTCAATAGGACCTATCCTGGGTCTGACATAAATCTGCATCCAGCGATGGGGTCCCAATTTTGGAACTTTGAAGAGTGTAGAATCAACCCTTTGTTGACAATACTCCCAGGTTCATTCTGACCCAGCGGGGTAGTACTTGTGAAGGTTCCATTTATGGCTTGAATAGAATCCGTCTTGGGTTTTTTCTTAAAAAAAAAAAGTAGTTTATGAACACTTAGAGAATATTATTGAATAATAAGATATCAGCCTCTGCATATAGGAGTAGTTGAACCTGGGATCAAACTTTCTCAATCATACTTAAGTAAGTGCATGCATTTGGCGAACTATAACTATACTTAACTTCCAAAATATATCATCATCATCATCATCATCATCATCATCATCATCATCATCATCATCATCATCATCATCATCATCAACAACAACAACAACAACAGAGTAGTAGCAGCAGCATATTCGGTTTAACGTCTGTTTTATATGCTGGCATGTGTTGGACAGCTTTAAGAAATTGACTTTCAAACGAACCTATCTCTAGCTAGATCTTTATTCACCCTTCTTTCTCTCAGGTCCATTCTTATCACTTCCACCCATGTTTTCCTTGGCCTTACCCCGTCAACTGGGCCTGCTACCTTAACTGTTCTACATCTATTAACCCTAACCAAAACTCTTATCCATTCTTTCAATGTGGCCATGCCATCAAAGTCTCCTCTTATGCATACATCTCCTCACACTGTCCAAATTTAATCTTCATCGCAGGTCATCATAATTTGAGCCTGTATTTAAGAGTCACATTACACATTCATCGTTCCATTCTCATATAATTTATCTCCATGAAACGCATGCCCTTAACCCTCATCACTGGCCACGTTTCATTTCAATAAATCATCACATTGCATACACATGTCTGATATACTTTTCTCTTGATCGACAGTGGTAACGCTATGCTTGTTAGTAATGAAAGTTCCTGAACTTACTCCATCCACTCCTAACTCTTGCTGCAAAGTTATTTGTAACAAGATGGATTGCCCCCTTTGTTCGAGGACGGTGAGGGGGGCGTCTATACAACGATCCTCCAACTATCAGTTCAACGATGATTCAACATTACGACAAGATCACTCTTTAAATAAAACAGCGACATACCCGGCCATGACCCAGTTCTCTTGGCACCGGGTAATCGAGCCGCACACACGAACACACGAAGACGAGCAATCTAATAGGAAACTGAGGATTTATTCTTTCGTTTTCCGAAAGGAAGGACAGGTTATAATGTGAGTGTCATGAAAGCAGCGGATGCTGACAGGATAAAGCAGTTGGGCCATTAATAGCAGTTAAGGTAGTTGAGGCAGGAATGGCAGAAGTAACAGCAGTAGTGTTACTGTGGTAGTGATTCTCCAAGAAGATTGTCTAAAGGGGAAAAATAAGTGTAGGGTTAAGGGATACATTGGGCTCCAGTATTAGGTGTGTGTGTGTGGGGGGGGGGGGGTTATAAAATGTGAGTAAGGATGACGATGACAAAGAAAGAAAAGCAAAATGGAATGAGAAGGAAGAGCTTAGAGACAACGAAAAGAAGACAAAAAATACGAAAAAAACGCACTAAGAAAGAAAATTCAAACAAGGAAAATAAAAAAATACAAAATGAAGAAGGAAAAAAATGGCGAAGTAAAAGTCGAAGAAGAAAATAGATAAAAAAAACCAATGAAAATAAGCAAAAACAAATGAAGAATAATACGAAGAAGACAAATTAAAGCACAACATTTAAAAAATTAAAAGAGAAAAAAGAAAAACACAACGTAGCCGTAAAAGAACTAAGACAACCATATATAACATATACACACACACACATATATATATATATATATATATATATATATGTACATGTATGCATATATATATATGTATTATATACATATACATATATATATATATACATATAAATACACACATCTACACACATATATACATATACACATCTACATATACAGGGTAACTAAAAAAAAACGGGCCCCGTGTACACTTTATGTGATATCTCCTTTATTTATTCACCAATTGCCCTTATTTTACAGGACATGGCAGAATCAACGACCGTGAGTACACCAAGACCTCTGTGGGAGCTGGGACAAAGAATACACTGTGTTAAATTTTACTACAAGACAGGCTCGTTTAAGAAAACCCAGGACAGTTTCATGCATCAGTTCGGATGTGAAAAGGCTCCACCCAAAAGCAGAATTCAGAACTGGGTGGACCACTTCGAGAAGTATGGGACCGTGGAGAACTTCAACGCTGCCAGTGAGAACCGTCCAAGCCACTCGGCACGTCCCAAGAAGCGGACAGCCGAGCTAGTCGAAAGTGGGAGAGAGTCTCTCCAGGAGAGTCCGAAACGCTCTGTGAGTAAGTGAAGTCAGTCCCTCGGTATCTCCCGTGAGACTTGCAGGAGAGTGCTGGTGAAAAATATCAGGGCTTACCCATACAGAATACAGACGCTGCAGACCCTTACAGCCTCAGACAAGAAGCAGAGGAGCGCTATGGCAGTCAAGATGCTCGATAAGATCGAGGAGACACCAGGTTTCCTTAACCTCCTTTGGACCTCAGATGAAGCCCACTTCCATCTTGACGGAAAGGCGAACTCCAAGACAAATGTCTTCTGGGGGTCCTCCAAACCCAATGAAGTAGCCACCAAGCCCCTGCACTCTCCTAATTGCACAGTGTGGGCTGCAATCTCGGTCAGAGGCATCATCGGATCAATCTTCATCAAAGAATCTGGCGCAGCAGTGACAGTCACCAAGGAGCGGTATGTGAAGGTCCTCAAAACCTTCAAGAGACCCTCTACCTGTCGCTCATGAGCAAGTTCTGGTTCCAGCAAGACGGAGCAAGTTCTCACACCTCAAACCTGTCCTGAGATTGGCTGAAAGAGAACTTGGAGGCCGAGTGATCAGTCTCAAGACTAATTTTGAGTGGCCACCCCATAGCCCAGACCTTAGTCCCCCAGATTATTTCCTTTGGGGCTATCTTAAGGACAGAATGTACGCAAGGAAACCCAGAACCATCACGGAACTCAAGGAGGCCATCAGGGAGGAGATGTAAGCCATTCCCAATTCAGTCTGTAAGAACGTCATGGACAACTTCGTTCTGAGCCTCAAGAAATGCACGGATCTAAAAGGAGTCTATCTAGAACACATGCTGTAGAACGGAGAAAAAAAGGCGAAATACCCTAGTGTTTTGATATGATTTTGTGAATATAATAAACTAGTTATGCCCCAAAATTCATTTCATTCAAACAAAACACTAAGAAACAGGGCCTAATTAGATTTGGGACCCGTTTTTTTGTTGGTCACCCTGTATATATATATACATAGAGATATGTATACATATTTATACATATATAAATATTATGAATACATATATATATATATATATATATATATATATATATATATATATATATATATATATACACACACATATAAATATGTATATATATACATATATATATACGTATATACATACATATATATGTATAAATATACATATATATATACGTATATACATACATATATATGTATAAATATATACATATACGTATATATATACATATACATATACACATATACATATACGTATTGTTATAAATATAGATATATATATATAAATACACGTGCATATATATATATATATATGTGTATCGAGGCAGCATTTTTTCTTTAAGACACGTATTATTAAAAATATTTTTAATAATATATATATATATATATATATATATATATATGTATACATCTACAGGTACATGTATATATACATGTATACATATACATATTATATATACATATTTATTTGTATACATATGCATATAGATATATATACATATACACATAAATATTTATATGTATACATATGCATTTAGATATATATATATATATATATATATATACATATCCGCGTATACATATATATAAATCTTTATATGTATACATATTATATATACATATATATACACATATACATATGCATATACATATATATATACACATACATATATATATGCATATACATATATATACACATACAAATATATATATATATATATATATATATATATACATATGTATATACATATATATATACATATACATATATATATATACATACATATACATATATATATATACATACATATATATATATACATACATATAAATACATATATACACATATATATGCATACATATGTATATCTATATACATATATATTCATATATATACATATACGCATACACATATGTATATGTATTCATATGTATGTATAAATATTATATATATATATATATATATATGGAGAGAGAGAGTGAGAGAGAGTCATAGATAGATAGATAGATAGATAGATAGATAGAGAGAAACACAGAGAGAGAGAGAGAGAGAGGGGGGGGTGGCAGTTATGTCTGTTTTACAGTGTATCAATGCTTTGGGTTATTTGATGTGAAATGTCATACTTATTAAGTTCACGATTCAGTGAACAAACTTCATTGAATACAATTTGCCATTTTATGCAGAGCCGAAAGGAATTTGTGTGTTCATGCCTTTCAAAATGATATTAATACATGAAAGTAAATCACAGACCCAAATGGAATATTGAACCCAGTTTATCTATTACATATACAGATATATATCATATAAATAATACAGATAGATAGATATAAACAAATTGATGACAAAGAGAGAGTGGGGGAGATGTGTACATACATATACATAAGTACACTTGGATTATACAGATGAATACACTATGCCTGTTATCATAATGCCCCAAGAGATGGATATGGAAAATTGAGATATAAAAAGACTGAGCTAGATAGAAATATGAAGAGACTGATAAATATATTTAAAAAAATTTTTTTTTTTAACATGATTCCTCCCAAACAAGGCAGGCCGCCACTGTAGACGTAAGGGGCTACTGAGAAAAAGGAAAAGGGGAGAAGGATTGGTGGTTCAGCTTAAATTGGGATCTGAGCAGCGAGATGTCTGTTTACATTAGTTTTAAATTTCTGCATGTCAGTACTGTCGGGAAAACAGGGGGCAGGGAGGGAGTTCCAGAGACCAGCAGCACGAGGAAAGAAGCTATTTGAGTAGAATGCTCTCCGGCATCTGGGGACCTCCACAGTGAATGAATGAGATTTAGTAGAATGTCGAGTTAGTCTAGTGAATTTACGTCGAGGGGGCACCAGAGTAGCCAACTCATCGGAGCATAATCCATTGAAGTATTTGTAAAACAAACATAAGGATGCTACATTGTGGCGATGGGACAGGGACTGGAGCTTAGCTGACAGTGAGGGACCTATTAGGTTGACAACTCTTTTTTGGACTTTGTCAAGGAGGGAGAGACTAGTAGATGATGCACCAGCCCAGATGTGGCAACAATACTCCATGCATGGGCGAATGGTGGCTTTGTAGAGATACAGGATAATGTCAGGTGTAAGGAGTCCACTAGCACGGTAGAGGGAGCCAACCTTCTTTGCGGCAGCCTTGGCAATGTCTTCAATGTATGTGTTCCAATTCATGTTACCTGTGAAGGTTAGGCTAAGGAGTTTGAATGATGAACTCTCAGGTAGGGTGTTATTTGACATGACAATCGGTGGTCGGAGAGGCTTCTTGTAGTTGTTGAAGGAAAGGAGCTTGGTCTTTGCGGCATTAAAAGTTACCAACCATTTATGGCCCCAATCCACTACAACCTGGAGGTCATTTTCTAAAGATTCAGCCATTGCCTCAGATATGATCGCGTCTGTTTTGCCAACATGGCGAGAGTAAAGCGTGGTGTCGTCAGCAAATAAACCAATCTCAGACACTATATATATATATATTGGTTTCGAATCTCGCTAGGGTCAGTCATGCTGATGAGTCGTAAACGATGAAGCACGTGTCTGTGGATAATTAAATTTTATATATATACGTATATAAATATATAAATTAAATAATCCACGGACACGTGTTTCGTCGTTTATATATATATATATATATATATATATATATATATATATATATATATATATATTATATATATATATATAATGCGTGGGTGTGTATATATTTAGGCAGCAGGTAATTATTTAAACAGGCGTTGTTGAATGACACGGAATTTTCACGTTTGTTGAAAGCAAAACTTTTTAAATATTTAAAAAAGTAAATAAATAAACAAAAGTAATGAATACACAAATAAAAAAAAAACAATAGACTCCACCACACCCCTTTCGTTTTCTTTAATTCTTCCTCTTCTCCTACCAAAAACCTACAAGAAAAGTATAAAAAAACACAAGTCTTCTTAAACTCAAGTCTTCTTAAATATAAAAAAAACTACTCCTGATGACAACCACGAAAGTCGAAAGCGCTCGAGTGATGGCCGAATAAAGAATACTCGGAAACATACTATACCAGCTACCACAGGAGAGCAGAAAGCTTGCTCAACACATCAAGAATACCACTAAAAAAATCAACAAACGCGAAAATTGTCATTCAACAACGCCTGTATATATATATATATATATATATATATATATATATATATGTATATATATATATATATAAACTAGTAGGAAGACCCGACGTTGCTCAGGATTGAATCAGGATCACTACTATGTACTTTTTCACTATGCTCTTAACACAATATTACTTTCTTTGATTTTACTGCTCCCATCTTTCCACTTTCACCCCTTAATATAGTCGGAAAAAGCTGAAATGTTGGAAAAGTCTCTGAAGTAGTGTTTTATACATATGGTTTAAATTTCATTAAAATCGGATATACGTATTTTAAGTGTTAAGGGTTTCTGTTGCCATGGGTCACTTAGAGATGGGGTACATAGATATTCGGCACATAGAGGGTAATATAGAGATTCAGGACCACTTCCATTGTTTTCCCTTAGAGAATTTTATATATATGATATCAATTTCATCAAAATAGAATATATTTTAAGTTTTAAAGGAGGTTCTGCTCGCAGAGTTGACATTGGGTTAGGATGGCACTTAGAGATTCCAGATCGCTTCCATTGTCTTCCCCAGAAAATTTTATACATATGATTTAAATTAAATTTTATGAAAATAAGATATATTTAAAATTTTAAGGGGGTTATGCATCATAGCCCCCTTACGGGTGCACTTAGAGATTCAGGAATACTTCCATTGTCTTCCTCGGTGAATTTTACATAAGAATACACTTTTAGATTTTATGTAGATTCTCTAACCCTTCTTTCTATAGGGAACACACAAACATTACACATATCCACTGACATTGATTTATATATCTTATTATTATATATGAAGTGAATATGTTTTTCCCCTGTACAATTGACGAGGGTAAGAATATAGCCATATGCATCATAGGCTACTAAACTCACCACTTTATTTAGCTTATTTACTCGAGCGCGTTTCAAGAAATTTATGATTATTTTCACAATATAACAATAAATATTACTGTTAGACCACCATCACAGACTCTCACAAAAACATACTCTATACAGATGGTAGTAAACGGTTTTCTCTCTAACATTTTCCTACTCCCGCTCTCCCACTTAGCGCCGGTAAGTAAATTACATTGGTTAATTTATACAACGATCACCGTAATTGTTTCATTTCATTCTTCTAACAATTTCATACTTAATATACCGGATTTATAAATCAAATAATAAACCCTCCCTAATATTCCTTGCTAATTCCAGAAAATCAGATTACATAAAATTATTTACTGTCCTTCGTCACTTACAACTATTAACAATACACTTGAACTCATTCCGGATTTTAAGAATTAAATAAATGAACGGATTTAGTTTTACAGTACATTGATTCAAAATGGTGTCACGTACCTATCAATCCTATCGAGTAAATCCATTTCAGTTACGAATCTTCTATTGTTACACATATAATTTCTTCTTACCTCATATATTTTTGCCATAAACTCCTAGGCATTTAGATACTTAACACTGTTAAGGCTTCTAACTTAGTTTAATACAAAACACAATGTAAAAGGAACAGAGGTCTTTGGTTAAAAAGCATCCAATTGCTCATAGATATCTTATGGAGGCCCATACTAGCTTTTTTACACGACACTGCCAATAATAATTCACACACAACACAGGTAAACTTTTCCGATTTTGCCATCCATATTTATCGAACAGTACTCAAACAATCGCAAAACTTCAGAATTTATTCTTCCAGAAATTATTATTATTACTTTTCTTTCCTATGCTTCTTTTCCTTTACAATCATAGAAAACAACGTTATTTTGCAGAATTTTAATTCTACTTGATACGTCTTCCACTGAGCATATAGTTTCTTTCCTTTTCTTTTCTTTTCATTTAAACTTTTACCATTTATAAACATCCGCTCTCTACGTGTAGGACCCCTACTCTCTATCTCTCTCTCTCTCTCTCTCTCTCTTTATTTTTATTTTGTGCTAAGTGTTATGATACTATACTTATTCTTTTCACTCCTCCGTCAGTGAAGAAATTATCCTTTTAGACTGCAGCAATTTTTATTTTCTCACCCATCAGATGGATCTGGTACCCTCACTCTCTCTCTATATATATTTCTTTATTTCTTTACTTACTTAATTTAATTCGGTTTATTTTTACTTATTTATTTTTACCTTTCAAAATATACTTAACATTACAGTGTAGTATCTGTGACTTAATCTCTGTTCATCTCGATCAGTGAAGGACAAATTTTTATCTTTTGTATTACTTTTCCTCTATTTCACTATTTGTCGATTTTACAATAAATTTCTTTTTGATTTATTTTTATTTTTACTAAGTGTTATGATATTATACTTACTCTTTTCTCTCCTCTGAGAGTGACACGAAATCCTTCTAGACAGCGGCAATTTTAATTTTTCTCACAGGAGATAGATCTGAGCTCTCCTCCCCCAAAATTATATATCTCTTTATTTACTAACTACAATAAAACGTTAATTTACTTAATCTCTTCTCTTCTCGGTCAGTAAAGAAACCTTCTTAGACTGAAGCAATTTTAATTTTTGGCATTACTTTTCGTCTATTTAACTATTTTTCGATTTTACAATTGATTTCTACTTTTTTTTGTTTATATATGTATATATATACATATACATGTATATATATACATATACGTGTATATATACATATACATGTATATATACATACATATACATGTATATATATACATACATATACATGTATATATATATACATATACATGTATATATATACATATACATGCATATATATACATATACATGCATATATATACACATATACATGTATAGATACATATACATGCATATATATAC
>OY744522.1:86391152-86406152 GCA_963556195.1 Sepiola atlantica | reverse complement strand
GCTCTACTTTATATTAAGCACTTTTGAGAAAATATTGGTTGTACGTTCATGTGATCAATATATTTTAACTTAATTTATATATATATATATATATATATATATATATATATATAGGATAAATTAAAATTATTACTTAGCAACAAAGTTGGTATATATCCAATTTGATACTGCTCAATACTAAAATTGTTATTAGTAGAGCTGATTCATGTATAAGTTATTTGGTTTACACTGACAATGCCACCGTTTCAACTTACTGGTTTTATTCAATGCCGAGTGTCTCTCTGTCTGTCTGTATCTCTCTATATATTCAAAGCCTGTCTAAAACGTATCCGACCTTAGGCCAGAAAAAATATTTCAAATACCTGATGGGGTGTGGACCCTAATCCCCTTCAAAGTAGACCCCTTGTGCTTGCACACACTTAGCCCACCGATCCATCCACTGCCGGAAACACCTCTGGAAGTCTTCTTTTGGAATGGTGTTCATCTCTGCCGTCGCATTATGCATTATCTCCTCTCTGGTCTCAAAACGCGAACCTTCAGTGGCGTCTTCAATTTTCGAAACAACCAGAAGTCACAAGGAGCCATATCTGGAGAGTAAGGAGGTTGGCGAACGACTGGAATTCCATGTTTGGCCAAGAAATGTTGGATCAATTGAGATCAATGTGCACGGGGCGTTGTCGTGATGCAGTTGCCAGTTTTTCGCCGACCACATGTCTGGTCTTTTGTGCCGAACTGCGTCACGGAGACACCGGAGAACATCTTGATAGTACTCCTTTGTCACTGTTTGTCCTTCCGATGCGTATTCGTGATGCACAATTCCACGGATATCAAAGAAGACAGCTAGCATCACCTTGATTTTGCTTCACATCCGTTGCTCTTTTTTTTGCCTTGGAGACTTGGGATGCTTCCATTGCGATGACTGTCTTTTTGTTTCTGGGTCGTACCCGTACACCCATGACTCATCTCCAGTTATCACGGTGTTCAGAAACCCAGGATCAGTGTTGGTGGTGTTCAGAAGGTCCTGTGCAACTTGAAAACGGAGGTCTTTTTGTTCCTGCGACAACAACTTGGGCACAAATTTCGCAGCCACTCTGTGCATGTTCAAATCATCACACAAAATTGCATGTGCAGAATCTTTACTCACTCCGACCTCTTGGGCGATCTCCCGCACATTTGAACGACGATCTTCCATCACCAAATTTTGCACCCTCTCAACAACAGCTGCACTCCATGCAGTTTTTGACCTGCCAGAACGCTGGCCACTCTCTGCTGATGTTCGGCCATTTTTGAATCGGTTGAACCACTCCTTGATTTGCGTTACACCCATCAAATCTTCTCCAAACACCTGCTGAATCTTACGAATTGTTTTGCTTTGAGAATCGCCAAGCTTTTGACAAAATTTGATGCAGTACCTTTGCTCAACACGTTCAGTCATCTTGAGAGAATCGGTAATCCGACGAACACGTTGTGTAGCACCTCACTCAGTGACCGACAGGCAACGACTAACGCGCAGGAAGGCGGTGATAAAATTCACACATGCACATCAAGGTGTCTTCCTTCACTATGTAGAGCGGCGCCACCCTACCGTCTCTATTTTGCATGGAAAAATAAAGGTCGGATACTTTTTAGACAGGCCTCGTATACCTATGAAAGTTTGGGATAGAAAGACAGATAGATAGATAGACAGACAGATAGATATATAGATAGATATGAACACTTAAATAGATAGAAAGATATGCAGATATGAACAAACTGATGAAGATAGATAGATAGATAGATAGATAGATAGATAGATAGATAGATAGATAGCTTAGTGTATTTTAAGACATTTCCATGAAAGAATGAATATCGACATATATTCAACGTTTATAGATTGGCACAAGGTCCAATATGAATCTAACTTACTTCTGTAATAATTGTTTGGCTCATAAGAGAGGCCTTCAAAAAGCTCCCCCCCCCCTCAAACAAAAAAAGTCCCAAATTCATGATAATACTGGAAACGGATGAAAGTGGGACAGATCCAAACAGTTTGGTAAGAGAAAGAATGAGAGATGATGGCGATTGTCAGTTTGAACTGTCTACAGAATAATAATCATGAGTTAAAGATGAGAGACATTCTCCGGGCGTTATGGCTTCAAATTGAGCTGCGATTGTGAGATTTATGGGGTGTTAATGTTCCAGGGAAGGGCATGTGGGTTAAGACTGGCATCCATGGTAACTTATATCCACACAGGAAAGGAAAGAGAAGGAACATATTCATTTTCGGCCGAGCATACATGTAAGACAGATCAGGGTGAAAAACATTAACCTTTATAAAATGAACAAATCATATTATGATATAGTATTTTATTTCCTACTTCAAAAATGATGAGGTTGATAGATTAATATGAAATGTTAATATATATAATATTTTCCTTTAGAAATGAGTGTATGTGTGCTTACACACACACACACACGCATATATATATATATATATATATATATATATATATATATATATATGCGTGTGTGTGTGTGTGTAAGCACACATACACTCATTTCTAAAGGAAAATATTATATATATTAACATTTCATATTAATCTATCAACCTCATCATTTTTGAAGTAGGAAATAAAATATATGGTACATGTCTTGTATTAGTTTCTGTCGATGTAAATCCGTTGAAACTCTAGTGTTTATAAAAAGTGCTCAATAACAAGTAGAGCTGTTCTTTAGTATAAATTTTTGTTTATGAAAACATTATTGGTTACATATGTGCATACATGTTTCGGTTGTACTCTTCACAGAGAGTCCACATCTTCAGACCAAAGAATACAAGGAAGTCTTCTTTGGTCTGAAGAGGTGGACTCTCTGTGAAGAGTACAACCGAAACATGTATGCACATATGTAACCAATAATGTTTGTACAAATAAAAATGTATACTATATATATATATGTATGTATATATATATATATATATATATATATATATATATATATATATATATATATATATATATATATATATATATATATATATAAACTCAATGTATGTGTGTATGTCTGTGTATGATGTTTGTGTGTTCCCTATAAAAAAGAAATATTAGAGAATCTACATAAAATCTAAAAATGTATTCTTTTGTAAAATTTACCAGAGAAGACAATGGTCTAGAATCTCTAAGTGTCCTCCTAACCTAAGACAGCAATGGGGGCCTAACCTCCTTTAAAACTTAAAATATATCTTATTTTGATCAAATTTATATCATATGTATAAAATTCTCCAGGAAAACAATATAAGTGGTTCCGAATCTCTATGTCACCCCCTATGTGCTGAATATCTATGTGACCCCAATTCTAAATGACCCAACTTCAGCGTAATATTGTACCAGTATGTTGCATCCCAAACAGAGCACCTTTTCTTGGCAGCAATCCTCTTTATGCTGCGGTGGCTTCTTTCTGCGATTCCATTGCCTGATCGTATATAAGCGCATCGCAACCGCAATTGAACTCCCCATTCACATAAAAACTGTCTTACTTGCTGGCTGCAAAATTCTGGGTTATTATCAGCCAAAATCTCATGTGGTGCTCCCCTTTCGTAAAAGACGGACAATAATTGCTGAATAATACTTGCCGAGTTTTTGTGTACAATTGGTCGTCAACCCGCAATACGGGTTGGTCCACAGTCGATGAGAGTAAGAAAGTGGTTGCCATTATAATGTGTGATATCCATTCCCACCCTTTGCCATGCATCACTTGCTTCCAGTCATCTTTTTCGCCACCGTGCTGGTGCTGGGTCAATTGACTGACACATCTCACAGTGATGACGTGTTTCACCTCTGATTTGACCATTGCTGGGTTTATGCACCTCACAAAATACAGAGTCCTCTTGATGCCTGGATGTCCACTCTGTATGTGGATGTTTTCTATCTGCTGCTGGCTCATCGCGCTCACTGTAGCAGCACATGTCTGATGAATGGGCTAGGCACCTACCTTTATTGCAACATACCATTTGCGAGGCACTCGTGTCAGCTGATCAGCAAGGTTGCAGTATGACAGGACCAATGTTACGCTGACTACCAGGCCATACTCGCAGACTAGACTCTTTAAAATGTCTAACCTTCATTTTATCAACATTTCGCTTGCTGCCTTGGTGCATATTCTTGCTTTCCCAGTCAGCGTGTCGGACACCCAGTGATAGACGAAAAGGGAGTCAGTATGCAAGTGCAACCTCTTTGCTTTCAACTGTTAACGCCCTTCATCACAGCATCTAACTCAGCAAGGTTGATGTGCTGGGTGGTGTTTGCAGGCCGCAACCAACAGGCATCCTCCAACATGGCTCCATCCTTCTCCAACAGGACTCCCAATGCTAGTGAACAAGCGTCAACCCATACATTCATTTCTTCTCCATTGACACACCACTCTCTTCTCGAGCTGGGTCTTCATGCATTGCCCTCTCAACACTTTATGCAATCATTCAGGTGAGAAGGGCATCAATTGTTTTATCGTCCCACCCTTTGGTTATCGCATTCGCCCTGTGTTTTATTACACCCACTGCCACACAAAGCCAACCACACACTGTCCCACGAGTTTTCCGCACAAGGAAAAAATGGTCCTTCTTGTAGTAACTTCAGGGATGCCGGAAATCACATTACCTCGTCTCCATCGCAGGGTGGCATACTTCCTTCTGACTTCAAGGCCCAGTACACGTGCTCCGTCTCCAAGCCGCTCTGGGTCTTTGCACGTTAGGCCAAACTCTGCCAATTTCGCTCTGATGTGCGTCATTGACTTGACATCTTCATTAATGTAAATGTCGGCAAGGTATGCCGATGTTGCCTTTTCGACGGTCTCCTCCTGGGATAACACAGCACTAACGATGGTCTTCATGATCTGCTGCGCCACATTCAACCCAAAACCAAGTCTGGTCAGGCAGTATCTGTTTTTGTGAAATACCACTGTCTGGAATGGCCATAAAGTTTTGCCGACCCTCACCTGCAGATAGGCCTTTCTCAGATCGAGTAAGCCACTACATATTGATTGAGCTCACGGTAGTCCATGACTGGTCGCACCTTTGATTTGTTATGCTGTACCACTGCCATTAAAGGAATAAGACCTTTTGGAGGTCCAATCTCTTGGTTGGGGTATGGGATCAACCAGCCATCTTTGATCCAGGCGTCAAGCTCTTGTTCATAAGTGGCTCTAACGTTCGCGGCTACAGGGTATTCTGCGATGCCATTCCATAGCTTGATTGGTACTTTATCATCCGTCCATTTCCACAGCGCAGTCCAGATTTTTTGGCGTTGATCAAACTCCACCTTGAAGTCTGGCTGATCAATACAAAGTGCGGCACACACCAGTGCCTTAGGGAATTTCACAGTCCCAGCTGGTGTAATGAGAACACCACCTAGTGCCTTGATAGCGTCATATTCAAGCAGTAGGTTGAAGCCTAGTATGTCTTTATGTGTCACGAGGACATTGATTTCAGCTATACACCAGAGTCCATGCAAATCTTTACTAATGCTACTCCACAGAATGCTCCTCTTTCTCCAGTTGGGTATAAACTTACGCTCACTATGGTATGGAAGTAGCTTGAATCAAGAAGTGCTGAGAAAGGCGTTTGGATAACATGCATTCTGATTATTGGTTGCACCTCGTTTACATTTTGTCCTGGGAGCAGAGCGGCGCTGACATGTGTACCGATCCTGCCACACTGGAAGCACAAGCAGCGTATGCGTCTCCATCTTCTTTACATGCAATCCTTTGCAATGTGACCACTCCACCCACAGCGGAACCAATTTACTTTGGCATGTGAGTCCGTCTAAGCACTCTCTGGGCCGACTGTGCGGCCACAAGTTCTGCTTTATCCCTGATGATAGCTTGGGCGTGCTCTAGTGACTGTTCTATCGGTGTCTCTTCTATGCTTATGGATGCCCTCAGGAGTTGCTTCACTCGAACGGGGAGTCTGGCCAAATGCATACACGAAAGTCTGTTCAGGCAACCCTCCAAACAGAAAGGCCAGCTTTTTCAATGCAGCAAAGAAGACATCTACTGTCTCGTCTGTCAATAGTTTCTGGGTAGTAAAACGTTTGTATGCTGTGCAGGAGTGCATCGCAAAAGCTTTGTAGAGCGCAGCCTTCGCATGCTCGACATTGGTTTTATCATTCTCGCTTAGCTGCTGGTAAACATCCAGGGCACCTCCTGTTAGTCGAAGGGGAATGACCAACTCGATCTGCTTGACCCCACACAAAAGACAGGTTAACTCCACTCTCTCAACCCAGTCCACCACAGACGTAGATCAGTCAAACTCAAGGATGAGTTTTAGGTCGAACTTTGCGTCTGCCATTATGTCACGAATAAACAACACAGAAACGCTGAGATAGCTTGCAACGGTAAAATTAATTCCTTGGACAGAACATTTTGCACCATTTTTATGTCTTCTTATGAAAATTAAAATCAAAATGTGATGATATTAAATATAATGTCTAGAATCCTTATTCCAATTTTTATCAAAATGTATTACATGATTTTGATTCTAGAAAATGTCTAAAATTTAAACCAATTAAATTCCAATTTTTATCAAAATGTATTACATGATTTTGATTCTAGAAAATGTCTAAAATTGAAACCTAAAGATTAAGGGGTCTGAAGAAGAAATTGAAATTCAGGGAATCTTCCTTAATTAGTGTCTAATTACTATGGACCAAATTTAATGCAAATTTTATATATTTGAATTTTCAAATGGAAAGTTTGTACCCATATTATGCCCCCTAAAATCCCTTAAAAAATACTCCAAAGAAACTGAAATCTGAGGAAGATTTATTAATTGATATAATTATTTAATAATAAATATTTGATTTTTATCTACATACGTATACGTTTCATCCTTACGGAATCGTCAGTGTAGAGATGACCATTGAAGCCGGTCGCACGAACCCCAAAACCAGAGCTGCTTGTTTAAAACTTAAAATCCGACGCTTTAACCTATAAGACTGTCATGAATAGTCATACGAGATCGTGCGAAATAAACTTATTTATGTGAGTAAGCGGGCATTTTCATAAGCACCAGCCAGAGAGCGTTCTACTTAGGGGAACGTTGCATTAAAGCCAGTGTTGACGGCTGTCTTATCTCACATTAAAGAACCCAGAGAAACGGGGACAACAAATAATTATTTAATAATAAATATTTAATTTTGGTCTACATACGTATACGTTTCATCCTTACGGAATCGTCAGTGTAGAGATAACCATTCAAGCCGGTTGCACGATATATATATATATATATATACATACATACTTAATTTTATATATATATATATATATATATATATATATATATATATATATATATATATAGGGTGATTGAAAAGTAACGCCCTATACTTGTAAGATATACTTGTAAGTCATACTTGTAAGTTATTACTAAAATATAATTCTTAGAAAAAATGAATGGGGGAAAGAAGAGTTATGAAATAAGCGTTATTTTTCCTTTAGTCTTCACATTCCACGAGCGATGTTTTTGACAATGGGGAAAAATGCTGTTTTCTTGGTCGGCTGCTGTTTTCAAAACTCTCATAGTATTCATCACCGTTCATCTGTCAATCGATCCATCTTGTTGACCTTAATCTTTGAGTAGATTTTTAGCCTTGATAAGTGTTGACACATTAGTAAAAAGAAAAGAAAAACGAAAAAGTTCCTTGTGAAATCGGTTGATACGGTTTTCAGGCATCTTTAGAAGCTGGTGGCGATTGCTGGCACCCATATCGAATTTTGAATAAAACCCCATGCTATACACTTTCTTATCATATTCATTTCTTGTAAAAACTATGTTTCAGGAATAAATTATGAGCACTTAATAATAGGGAGTTACTACCCAATCACCCTGTACCTATCTATCTCTCTCTCTCTCTATTTCTCTCTCTCTCTCTCTCTCTCTCTCTATATATATATATATATATATATATATATATATATATATATACACACACACACACAAAAAACCGCACACAAACACAAATATCAAATGTTTATCTCGATTCCACATATTCTGGGATTAACTAATCAGCGATTATTTAAAACTTGATAGTCTTTAATGTTGTTAGATGTACCTGCTAAATAAAATAATGTTCTTCACTTATCCTTGTTGAATGTTTATCATATACATTTATACCGTATACATGCTACAGTATTAATATACAGTATAAGTATCAATTTAACGTCAGAATATTTTTATATTATCACTAAGCTCTACTCATGTATTGACAACTGTTAAGAAAATACTGAAACCAAAAATATATATGTAATGTATTATTTTATAATATAAGTATATATACGAAATAGTAATTGTATATATACACATTTAGACTAAACACCATGTGTATATATAAAAACACCTGGCAACACAAACTCCATGCATTTTAGCCTGTAGGGATGAAGAAACGCGGAAGTCTCTGTGTAGCTTAATTACCATAAATATATTTTCATAACTTACTACACATTTATATATACTTATATGACCAGCATTTATTCATCCAAACATATCTGGTTAAATAACACAGACTAATTATGTCTGCATATCTTCCGTCTGATCCTTTTAGGTTGCCTGATAAGTATGGCAGTTTTGGGTTTGAAGTGGCTGATGAACTTACCATAGTCGCTGTCGACCCTATTACTTTCGGGAACGATTATCAGAGGGTTTTAATATTTTTAGTAACAATTTTGGCAGGACAGTTGGGACTAATGGTAGGATTAATAGAGTAGTAATATTGTTAGAAGCATTTTAAAACATTTTCACTGCATTGGAAATTAATTTTATTAATGGCTGGCATTTTTAGTTTGTATGTGTATGGCTTCAAATATTTGTAATTTTAGTTTGTTGTTTTCCTGTTCTAATATAGTGGTGTCATCAACAACAACAAGAATTTTTTGCAATTTAGAGGAAGGGCAGGAATGTTTCATTTGTAGGTGCTGGGCTATTCAGCTGGTGTTGCAAAGATGTATAGTCAAACATCTCGATATAGTTATAGTGGTGAAACCTATGTATATACTTTGGTTATTGTAAAGAGTCTTATGAAAGACATTTAAAATGATATACTAAGTTTGTTTTGTCTAAAATTATTAGTGATGATAAAGTCAAACGTCTTGAACTTGCTATAGTAAATAATGAGTTTTATTTTTTTATTCAGATTTATTCAGATCGACGGGGAGTATATTTTTATTAATCAAGATTTAAAAAATGTTTTCGTCTATTTTGTTATTATGTATTTGCTTATGGTAAAATAGTGTTATGTATGGGTGGTTATTGGGTGGAGAATTAGATTTTTTTAGTATTCAGGTTGAAATTTTTATAGATGAACAAATTAGACATTCTCTGATGTGGTTAGGAAATATTTGTGAGTTGTTGATAAAAATAGTTTGGAAGGAGATTAGTTTAGCACATGATATTAGGTTTTTAATAATGACGGTTTTATATCATAAGAGTCATTCGCTTTTTATACATAGAGGTATAGAATTTGTTAGTGTTTATCAGGACATCTAGAAAAGAGGTTTTCATTGTTTTTCTTTAATTTATGTGTTATTTGAGAACATAGTTTTTTGGAAGGTCGCTTGTGATGTGTTAATTTCGTTAATATTCTCAGTGAGTATTAATATACAATCGGGGTTTGTTAATAAGGTTAAATATTTTATTTTTAACTTTATTAACAAACCCCTAATTTATTCACGATATGTAGACAATATATTCCTTCCTGAGATTCTTGTGGATGGCTCTGCTCTTGAGGAGAAATCGACTCTGAAACTTCTTGGTCTTTCTCTCTCATCAAATTTTTCTTGAAGTTCATACATTAGATCCATTGCTCTTTCTGCTTATCGTAAAGTCGGTTCTTTCTATCGCTCCAAACATTTTCTCACACCTGAGGCTATCACTACAAATCTACAATCAGACCAGGTATGGAGTACTGTTGTCATATTTGGGCTGGGGAATCTCTGCCCAATTTGAGGATTCTTGATAAGGTGTAGAAACGTCTCTGCTATTTGATTGGCCCTACCCTTTCTTTTCTACACCTTCTCTCTCACAGACATGATGTTGCTAGTGTCAGTCTTTTCCATAAATACTATTATGGCATGTGTTCTTCAGAATTATGTGATCTATTCCCTGCTTCTTTTGTTCCAGCTCGTTTGACTCGTTGGTCTAGTGGTCTCCATCAATTCAATGTTTTGATACTTCATTGTAATACAGCTTCTTATTCCAGTAGCTTCTTTACAAGAACCGCGGGATTGTGGAACTCTCTTCCTGCTGACTATTTTTCTCCTACCTATAACCTTGATCTTTTCAAGACTAAGGCCAATAGGCATCTCCTGTCTTTGTGATAATCATATTTGTTCTTGTTAGCTCCTTACATCAAGTGGCTTCATGCCTTGTTTGGAGCGATTTCCATTAAAAAAATATATATATTAATACTCACAAAAAATATTAACTAAATTAACACATGCTTACTGACGACTTCTGCAGAACCCACCTTTTATAAACATCTTAATAGCGCGACTATACTCCTTTCATCAACCTCAGGCTCGGTTCTTATACCCTAAGCAAGCACCTAGCAAAAATCGCACTAAAACAATGCAATATATTACACCACTGCGACCCTGATTAAATATCTATAAAAAAGAGATATTAAAAAAATTTTGTTTGTGATAATAGCAAGCTCTCATTGCTAATCAAATCATTTTAATATATTTCTCTCAAACTCAACCCTTATTTTCTATTTTTTGAGATTTATAGATATTTTTGTTTTTCTCCTGCACTTTAACCTGTTTTCCGTTTGTCATTTTTCACACATTTTGTCTACCACAGCATTTCCCTTACATGAATTATCGTGTACCTTACCCCATATAGACATATATATATATACATATATATTTCATTATTTTTTGGGGGGTACAAAACTTTATTAATGCAATAATGAAGGGAAGACGTGTTGAATCTTTCATAATTAAAAGATTTAGGGGATTTAGGGGATAAGAAAAAAAAAATTGCCAGTCGCCTAGTTTCGCCCACACTTTACAAGGCTGATATCGTGGGATAAAAAAAAAAGAAAACCTTTTATATTTAAAATGAATTTAGCGTTATGTTATGAAGGGGGGAAAAAAAAAATTTTTTTTCGAATTTAAAATAAAATAAGCGTGATGTTATATGGAATGAAGGTTGTGTCTTAGAGACTAATCACACTTAACCCCAAGAGACACTCCTTCTGTTTGCAGAAGGTTTTCTTTTTTTTTTTAATCCCGCGATATCGGCCTTGTAAAGTTTGGGCGAAACTAGTCGACTGGCAATTTTTTTTTCTCATCCCCTAAATCTTTTAATTATGAAAGATTCAACACGTCTTCCCTTCATTATTGCATTAATACATATATATATATATATATATATATATATATATATATATATATATATATATAGACTGTCAATTTAAGATTTTTTATTGCTCTTTAAAACCTAATGTGTGACAAATTAGCAGACCTATCTCTGATTCATTCAAATTAATCTTTGGTTTCTCGCTTTCTGTGTATCAATTTCATGCTTACTCCTTTTTGTTGTTTATCCTGGCCAGTTCCTCTGTCTTCTTCCCTCTTATTGCCTTTTACACCCTCCCCCCACCGCCCCCCATACTAGCTCAGTAGGTGTGAAAGTTAAAAAGAAAAAGAAAATTTAAAAAGAAGAATAAGAAACAAAGAAGAATGTGTCACCCACTTGTCATATTTCAATGTCACTTAAAGTCTTCTCATATGATCCAATCGGATCATCCTTTCCTCATCCCATGTGTGTGCCCTCAAAATAAAATTATTTCCAAATCTTCACTTTTTCTGAAGACGTTCGCCAACACGAACGAAACAGGTCAAATCTCTTGTTTTTGTTTTTCTCCTGCACTTTAACCTGTTTTCCGTCTGTCATTTTTCACACATTTTGTCTACCACGGCATTTCATTTTCATGAATTATCGTGTACCTTACCCTATATATATATATATATATATATATATATATATATATATATATATATATATATATATATATATATATAAATGAATAAATGCGAAAGTTTTTTCCGTTTATCCTAACTATATTAACATCAAAACAAATTATGCTTATTTAATTCTACATGATAGAACAATGTTTTGATTAACCGTATATATAGTAATCTTCGAACACCCTCAAACTGCTGTAGATATTCCTTATTTACATATGTTATAAAGTATTTTAAATAAATTAAAATTTTGTCATATACATTTCTATTTTATATTGCAAAATTTTCTTATATATACACAATAGTTTGTCGATAGTAATATTATTATAATTACTAATAAAATTAATTAAATCAGTTTAATAAAAAAGGATTACGTTTAAAAAACTTTCTTTGCATTTTATTTTAAAGG
Organism: Sepiola atlantica; assembly: GCA_963556195.1. Lineage (NCBI taxonomy): Eukaryota > Metazoa > Mollusca > Cephalopoda > Sepiida > Sepiolidae > Sepiola > Sepiola atlantica. The sequence goes on along the minus strand of OY744522.1, from coordinate 86,393,749 downwards.
AAGATAACTTACATGAAAACATCCGGTTTAAACTTACTGATGTCGCTGAATGTGGAGAACAGATACCACACTTTGAATTTTGATTTGCTATCAGGTAATTTTTTTTACAGTGTAACAAATTAGGTCCAATACAATTTGATCTTAGCCGAAAGGTCAAGGAACCATAAAAAATAAAAAAACAGAAAAAATACCCTGATTTAATCGAAATACCTTCTAATGGCATAGATAGTGTAGTATCGGTTCTGTTGTTATAAGACCGTCCTCCCAGGAATTACCTCCTCCTTTTAAAGTAGTGGGGGAATCTTCCCAGGCATTACATCCTCCGTTATTGTATTATCTTTTATTGGAGATGGGTAGTGTAGTATCCGTTCTGTTGTCATAAGATCGCCATTGCAGTAATTACCTACTCCTTTTTTCAATAGGATGAGGGAATCCTCCCAGGTATTACATCCTCCTCTGGGGAGGAAATAATGTATTATCTGTTCTGTTGTCATGAAACCATCTTTTCAGGGATTACATTCTCCTTTTTTAGGTGGAGGGGAGTGTAGTATATGTTCTGTTGTTGTAATATCATACTCTCAGGCATTACCTTCTCCTTTTATGTGGGATACTCCCAGGTATTACCTCCTCTTTTTTGGAGTGGGTAGTGTAGTATGTATTCTGCTATGATATCATCCCCCAGGCATTACCCCCTCCTGTTTTGGAGAAATTAATCATCCTAGGCTTTACTGTCCTCCTTGGCAGAAGGGGGAGGTAGTGCAATATATTTTCATTTGTCATGAAACATTCCTCCCAGGTTTAATTCCTCTTTGGGAGAGGGCAGTATAGTATATGTTCATTCCTCATGATACCATCCTCCTAGGATAACCGTCTCATCTTTTTAGGGGGGGGGGGGGGTAATGTAATATCTATTCTGTTGTCATTATATCATCCTTCCAGGCATTAACTCCTCCTTTTTGGAGGGGTGGGTAGTGTAGTACATGTTCTTTTGTCATGGTACCCTTATTTCAGTCATTACCTCCTCTTTTTGAGGTAAGTGTAATATATGTTCGTTTACCATGATACCACCCTCCCAGAGGGAGAATATATTTGTCTAATATATATATATATAAATATATATATATATATATATATATATATATATATATATATATATATATATATATATATATATACAGGGTGTTTCAAAAGTCTTGGGAACATTACAAATGCGTATATCTCATGAACTATTCCAGGTAGAAAAATGAAACTGGTGCCATTTTAAAGCTTGCTTAATCAAGTTTTTGGTCATACTAATGATTTTCGTGTTATCTTTCCAGGTGCAGTAATGGCGTTCTCTAAACAAGACAAGGCATTTTGCGTCCTCCAATTTGCAGACTGAATCGTGGACATGTGTTCAGCGTGCATTTCGCAGGAAATTTAAAAAAGAAGCCCCTGAAAGGAAATCCATTGTCAGATGGCATGCTAAATTTGTGAAAGATGGGTGTTTGTGCCCAAGTAAGCGAACAGGTCGCCCTTCAACTTCAGAAGATGCAGTTAGGCAAGTTCGGACAGCCTTTCAGCGGAGCCCCCGTAAATCAGTGAGAAGAGCCAGCAGGGAACTTCAGCTTGCTCCAGCAACTGTCTGGCGTGTCTTAAGGAAACGACTGCAAATGGTACCTTACAAGCTCAAGTTGGTCCAAAAGTTGAAGGACACTGATAAGCCACTTCGCCGTGACTTTTGCATTGCAATGCAAGAGAAGTTGGAAGATAACAGCTTTGATGACCGGCTTGTTTTTAGCGATGAGGCGACTTTCCATCTGAATGGCAAAGTTAACAAGCATAACACTCGCATATGGGGTACTGAGAATCCTCATGAACTTCTTGAGCACGAGCGAGATTCACCAAAAGTGAACGTGTTTTGTGCAATTTCCAAGAAAGGTGTCTATGGACCGTTCTTCTTTGAAGAGGCAACTATCACTGGTGAATCATATCTCAACATGCTGGAAGAGTGGTTAATGGCTCAGTTGGAACAAGCAGAATCTGATGACTTCATTTTTCAACAAGATGATGCACCACCACACTGGAGTCTTAGAGTAAGGCAGTTTCTTAACACAAGGCTGCCTGGTAGATGGATTGGGAGATCTAGGCGAGGTGATGACGTTCTCATGCCCTGGCCTCCTAGGTCTCCAGATCTTACCCCGTGTGACTTTTTCCTTTGTGGCTTTGTTAAGCAACAAGTCTATGTGCCGCCCCTTCCAAGAGATATTGACGAACTAAAGGCTCGAGTAACGGCAGTTGTGGGAACCATTGACGTCAAGATGCTGGAACGCGTTTGGCAGGAAATAGACTATCGACTAGATGTCTGCCGTGTGACGAATGGTGCTCATATTGAGCAACTTTGACGATTCCCCACAAAACTTGAAACTTTAACCTTTCCAACGGAACCAATTTAATTTTCCAACTCCTAATAGGTTTTGAGTTATTAAAAATCGTTATGTTCCCAAGACTTTTGAAACAACCTGTATATAGATATATATATATATATATATCCATATATATATATATATATATATATATATATATATATATATATATATATATATATATATATATAT
>OY744522.1:86351152-86388652 GCA_963556195.1 Sepiola atlantica | reverse complement strand
ATATATATATATATATATATATATATATATATATTCCTAATCTATAAGGAAGACAATATATATTGAGGTTAACAAAAGACAGTATATATTTAAAGATATTACTGTAGCTAATCTGAAGAAAACCCAAATTAGGTTTCTTCCATTTTCCTTTAAACAAATTTACTTTTGTCCTCTTTTTCTTTCCTTTCCAAAGCCCTTCCTTCCTACTACAACCGGCACTCCAGCCGCAGCCCCAGCCACCACAGCCTTTTCAAGTCCAATTCTCCACTGTCTGCCACCCTGCACGTCACCCCCTATCTATCTTTGCCATCTTGCACTAAAGTCCCCCTTACTTATTTTCTAAAGTTCTCTATTCTACTTTTCCTTCCTCCCACACATACACAAAGACATCAACGGTGAAAGGCTCATATTGTTATCATCCCTGGTCTCTTGAACGTGGAATGCTGGAGACTGGAGCATCTCATTTGTAAAGGAGGCCTTTCTCTTTTTTTTTGTAGGCTCACTAGTGGATGCTGATGAGGTAACAATTATGGATATTCTTCAGATGCGTCTATTCAATGATGAAAATACTATTTCAAACTTAAGCATGGCAGAACAATGAAAATGTTATTTCAAACTTAAGCATGGCAGACCAATGAAAATGTTATTTCAAACTTAAACGTGACAGACTAACAAAAACGTAAGCGTTTCATACTAAAGAAAACGGGTTTTCGAACTTAAGTGTGACACCGACCGACAGAGTCATTTATAGAGATCCGGTTAGTAGAAGTATCTAGAACAGTTAAGGTAGCAAGTTCAGTTCACAGGGAAAGACCATTGGAGGAACTGATAAAAATGGACCTGACGAAAAGACGGATAAATAAAGACCTAGTCAGAGATAGATTACTTTGGAAGTCAATTTCTTAAAGCCGTTCAATGAATGCCAACATGTAACACGGACGTTAAACAGATGATGATGATGATGATGATGCATCTAAGACTGGTATTTAAAACTTAAGTGTGACGAAAATTGTATTTCAAATTTAAGTATAGACACCTCTAAAACTGGTATTTTATACTTAATGACAGACCATCCAAACTGCTATTTTAAACTTAAGTATGACAGACCGACTGGTGGCCAGAGGCTCTTAGAGAAACGATTGTACATATCTAAAAGCATGAAAAGAAAGCAAAAATAGAAAAGGGTGGGTGAAATGACAGTGGAGTAGTGGTTGTCATCGTTCCTGGGGTGGTAATGTTTTCTAATTCCAAGGGGTGGTGGTGTTTCCCAGTTACAGAGAAATTGGCATGTCCTTATATCATTGTTGTTGTCGGTCGTCATCACCTTTCATTGTCATCTCGTGGTTTACTTTGGATCCATCTGCCATTGAATGCACGCAGCAAAGGGACAAAGTAAAAACGTTTACTCACCATTCCCCCCCCCCGTTTTATAGAAAGGTAAGTAGATAGTTAAATATAGACAGAGACGCAGATAGCTATATATATATATATATATATATATATATATATATATATATATATATATGTGTGTGTGTGTGTGTGTGTGTGTGTGTGTGTGTATATATATATGTAGAGAGAGAGAGAGATAGATAGATAAAAATGAAAATAGATAAATAGCTAAATTGATAGGTATAAAATTAGATAGAGAAATATGGATAGATAGAAAAATAAATAATTAGAAATGGCCAAAAACAGACACACAGAAAAATAGATAGGCAGACGAATCCATAGAAATGTATAAATATAGATAGTTAAAACGATGGATGGATAGAAGTAAAGGTATCTATATATATATATATATATATATATATATATATATATATATATATATATATATATATGATTATTTTCATTTACACAGACATGTACAAAATCTGCGACACTGGCATGTCGATGTTATCGATCAACAGCTGTTATAAACAGGCAGAGTTAAAATCCGATCTTAACCTTAAATCATATTTGGAAAGAATGAAATGGAGAAAAAAATTTTTTAATATAAATTAGGAAAGTCACGTGGTTGGGACCGTTATTTATACATTTCTATGTATTCGTCTGCCTATCTATTTAATTCTTTCCAAATATTATGATCTAAGGTTAAGATAAGATTTTAACTCTGCTTGATGAGATCTCAGTTTATAACAGCTGTTGATCGATAACATCGGCATGCCAGTGTCGCAGATTTTGTACATGTCTGTGTAAATAAAAATCATCATATATCAAAGCTCTATTTGATATTGAGCACTTTTTTATAAACCCGGTTGAAATTCTTTGGATTACTATCCTGTGGATGTTTACCTTGCCTAGATTATATATATATATATATATATATATATATATATATATATATATATATATATATATATATATATATATATATATTATGGTTATCTACCTTATTCCTACATTGTATGGACTATTCCTGACTTTATGAATAGAGTCGTTATGATCAATCAGAAGAATTAAGGAAACAGCCTCTATCAACTCATTATTTCTGTACTTCCTGTTAATGCAATTTCCTGTTAATTACCTTCTGTTAGTGTTATTTCTTTCGGCCCTTTAAGGCCACAATATATATATATATATATATATATATATATATATATAGAGAGAGAGAGAGAGAGAGAGAGAGAGAGAGAGAGAGAAAGAGAGAGAGAGAGAGAGTGAGAGAGAGAGAGAGACGAACAGAAACAGATAGATATGAATGTAGATAGATAGCCCTGTTATGGTTTTCCTTGAGCCCATCTACCATTGAGTGAGTGAGTGCAATAAAGGGACAAAGTAAAAACGCTGTAACCCCATCTTCTCCCCACTCCAATTTTCCACTCGATCCATCTAAGCTCAAATCCCAACACGTGTGCCCTTCGAACCCAACGCCGTGGCCACATGTGTCTGCATTCGGGATCAACGGACGTCGATGTCGGATGAAAACAAAAAAACGATAGCTAAGTGTCATTCTATAATGAGCCTCTCAGCTTAATACAGGACCTTTCCACGGGCATCTGTCATAGTGCAATGATGCATTGTGTATTGGGGGAAGTGAAACTTCTAGTCCAGAACTGGGGAGAGTGGAGAACGACGGCACACTTCTCTTGTATCCTATTTGAACAAAGATAGGATAGTTTCGTCAGAACAAAAGATGCAAGATGAGGTCCTATAAACTGTGGAGATTGCGGTTTCGGTTTGAAGCATAAATATAACTGACGATGCTTATGATGATTTAGTCTTGGTCTTGTGAATATCGTATTCCTGAAGCCAAATTATAAAGTATTTGCTTTTACAGAATGACATAGACGATAGATATGGACGGACTGAGATTTCTTGTCATAAACCGCCCCATAAGTAATAAGACGCAGTTCAAATCTTTGGTCAATGTTAGTACTCCCATAGTGTTCTCTATCTCCTGGTTGACAATCATTCCGTCTCATTAGCCCTTATCTTCGAGTGGCTTTTGGCCTTGATAAGTGATAACCCAATAGTAAGAAAAAGGATGATTCCTTGCATCTTTACAGCTTATTGCTACCTCATCTCGTTTCTTCACTGCTATCTCTTTCTCGTCTGCGACTTGATGAATCGCTTTTTAGATCACTGCAAATCTGCATGGCCTGTAGCACAGTTGGCAGCCAAACATTTATGGGGCGACTTTTGAGATCTGTTTTCTGTGTATAACCATGAGTCTTTTAAGTCTGGGCTGATTTTACAGATCTTATCACATATCATGCAGTCTGTCTCATCTTTGGCAAATATCTTGGGTGGTTGTTACTTCACCTTTTTTCAGATGACTCATGTAACCAGCCTTTGAGAGAAGTACCTATTGACAGAATTCACAATGTCCCACCCAGTGCATTTAATAGCATGTTACTACAGACTCAAAACGCTCAAGTAGTTTGATATGTTTGCAGAAAAGTGTCCAGGTTTCAGAGGAATATAGAAGAGCGGTCAAAACACACCTTGGTATAGTTGGTAATATCACAAGCTCCAGTTTTCAGAAAATCATACTGACTTTATGGATGTGTAGGTGTATCTCGGCATCCAAGGAGCACTCTTTAACAGTGTTTTGCTCAAACCTGTCAACCACTCACAATCTAATTCAATGGCCCAATATATTAGGCTCAGTGTACGGTCCTCCAGATGTACGGATGCCATTTAATTGCATATTATGGCTAATTAGAACAATTAAAATGACATTTTTAAAAAAAACATAACTCATTCCTGAACCATGGGGAATATTTTGGTGTGTATTTTGTGTGATTAAAATATATAGGAAAAAAGCCTTAAGGAAAAAAAGTTGATTAACTCAAAAAAACTAGCCCAAAGAGAATACAAGAACAGGCATGACTGAATGGGGAAAGCAGTACACTGAGAACTGTGCAAACAATTCAATTTTAAATACGCAGATAAATGGTACAAACATAAACCAGAAACAGTACTGGAAAACGAAAAATACAAAATCATCTGGGATATGTATATATAAACAGACAAACTCATACAAGCAAGGAGACAGGATGTTATAATAATCAACAAGAAGAAAAAATCTTGCAAAATCGTACACTCCGCCGTTCCAGCAGACCACAGAGTGAAGATCAAAGAAACGGAAAAACGAAGCAAATACACAGAACTAACAAGAAAACTGAAAGGAATATGGAGCATGAAGAAAGTCAGTATAATACCAATAATCTTAGGAGCACTAGGAACAATCCCAAAAAACCTGGAAAAAAGACTGAAAGAAATTGGAATCAAAGGGATCATTGAAACTATACAAAGGACGGCAATGATCAAAACAGCTGCACTCTTAAGAAAAATCATCAAATGCGGAAACCAACCCGCATAAGCTACGAAGGGTCACATTGAATCTACAACAGGAAGAAAACAAAACCACAGAAAGAACACCACATCACAAACAAAGGAACTGAAAATGCAAGAAACATCACTTTATGAGCTCCTGCCCCCCAATAAATTACACCGGCCTTAGCTGACACGACACAAAAATGAACCAATGACCAGAAATAGCAAGAAATAAGCTCCGTCGCCCCCCCCCCCCCCAAAAAAAAATAAATTAAAAAAATATATATATAATAAAAAAATGTAATAAAAAAAGAAATTTAAAAAAAAAATGGTACCAGCCTAGGCTGACACCACACAAAATATTTGCATAGAGTCAAGGAGGATGAGAAGACCAAGGAGGGAAAGCACAAACCAGACCTTCACTGGAAGTGCAGAAAGTGCTGGAACCTTGGGGAGGTTTATTGCCACCCAAATCCCAGAGAAGACCAATGGTCCTTACCAGCGAGAAATCAATGGTAAACGGCTGTTGCGATACTGCAAGGTTATTTGTGACTCCAGGGAATACCACTGGTTGTCGGTGAGCAATCACTGATGACCTGTGTGAGAAATCCTAGTGAGTACAAATAATAATAATAATAATAATAACCGAACCCAACAGAAACAAAAATCTTCTGGCACAAGATATAGGAAAAGCGACAAGACCACAACAAAAATGCCGAATGGTTGATAAACATTAAAGAAGAGCTTCAGCAAATTGAAGAAAGAACAGAAAACGAAATTAACGCGGAAATGCTCAAGACAACTCTAAGAAAAATGGCAAACTGGAAAGCACCAGGAGCAGAAAGGATGCCGGAAAGGGAAAAGAGGGACGCATGACCTGTTATACATAGATCCTGAAAGAGGTAAAAAGCAGAAAAAATAGCATAACCATGGAATGGGTCGACTACAAAAAACCTTACAACAGGATCTCTCAAGCATGGATAATCGAATGTTTGAGGATGTACAAAATATCAGACAAGATCATCAATTTAATTAAAAAAGCAATGGAGACTGGAACTGACAGCTGGCGGAAAATACCTAACTGAGATAAGAAGACATCTTCCAAGGAGATTCTCTATCGCCGCTACTGTTCATCATAGCCATGATGCCACTTAACAATATACTCAGGAAATGTCAGGCCGGATACAAGAATACAGAATAAAGAATAAACCACATAAACTGTGAATGCTATCACATGGAAGTTGCAATAGAAATAAAACAAAAACAAAGAAAATAGAAAGAAGACGATCACATAAACCCAAGAGAACTGAAACTGCAAAACTTCTCATTTATGCCCCCCCCCCATCGGCTAATACTACACAAAATAGTCATGAAGGGTCAAGGAAGTTGTAAAGATCGAAGAGGTAGAGCACTAACAAGACCTCCACTGAAAAAATGCCAAGAATACTGGAACTTTGGGGAGGCTTTTTGCCACCCAAATCCCAGGAAAGATTAATGGCCGTTGCCAGCGAGAAATGAATGGTAAGCGACTGTTGCGATAATGCAAAGTCATTTGCAATGTTTATCAAAAGAGATAGAGAGTACTGGAAATTTGGGGAGACTTGTTGTTACTCTGACTCCAGATAACACCACCAGTTATTATCAGCGTGCAATCACTGATGATGACCTGTTTGAGAATTCCTCGTGAGTTGACAATAATAATAATAATAATATTTTTTTTTGTAACTGCCCTGTCTATCGTAAATATCCCTTCATGTATGTGTGATAGTGCACATTGTCTCTCATGAAAATGAGTGATAAACACTATCCCTGTGACTGGATCACAGGTAAACTAAGCCTGGGCATGGTGTTGCCATAAACACCAAACCATGACAAATGTCTGAAAATACAAATGAACGATGTGGGATTCAGAAGGAAGATCTGAGTGTCATGATGGAGAGGTGCTCCCTTGATGGCCAACATGGGAGACCCGGTTCACATCCTGCGAATGTTGGCTCCTTTAATTTCAGGAATAAGAGCACGGACCAAAACGAGGTAAGTAACCTCTTTAATTCCAGGTATGATAAAGGCGCAGACCAAACACAAGAAAGCAAGAATGAAAGGACAAACCAAAAAGCTATAGGAAGAAATGGACCACAAAAGAGAATAGACTGGTAATTGAATTCTACTACAGAAGCCGCCACCCCATAGAAAGAGGCTATCAGAAACAAATGAAAAATCTATGTGATATTTCTACTAACCACCATGCAACGAAACAAAAGATAGCAAACCAAGCAAGACAGATTCTCAAGAGAGGGTGGTTCTCGGAGCTGGAATTAATGGAAATAAAACAAAAGATAAACAAATCAAGAAACACTACTTAGCAAAAACCCACAGGTAGAAGACTGGCAAAAACGTAAACACTGAAACTGAGGAGGTCGAAGACTACAAAATCCCAGAACTCACTGAGGAAGAAGCAAAGGAAGTGAAAAACATCACACGTTTCATGACCGAGAACCAAACAAAACTCACATCCCTAAGGAACAAAGGAAGAAATTAAAATTCGAAAGAGTGAAAGTAAACAGACTCGTTGCGTACATCCCACCATATACTATCACAGACCTAAACAACTTGATATATGCAGGGGCAAAATCAATAAGGACAAAAAAAATGTAAAAAAGACTAGCTTAACCCCCCCCCCCGACAAAGCCTGGATGGGAAATCAAACTAGAAACCCAGATCAGCAAACCTAAAAAATAAGCTAAAACCGTAAACAGGATGAAAAAGAACAGGAAACGATGGGAGAGCAGAAATCTTAATAGCAAGGAAAGACTAAATAAGAAACATGAAGAACTAAAACAAAAGATAGCAGCAAAAAAGGACGACTGAGATGGTACAGATACAAAGCTGAACAACATATACAGAACAGGACCTTTGAAAACAATGAAAACCAGTTTTACAAAAACGTAAATGGAGAAAGAACAACAACAGAACAACCAGACCCAACAGAAACAAAACACTTCTGGAGTATAATATAGGAAAAGTCTCAAAAACACAACAAAAGTGCCAAATGGCTGAAGAACATAAAAGATGAACTACAGGAAATTGAAGAAGGAACAGAAACAGAAATTAATGAAGAAACGATTAAGACAATCCTAAAGAAAATGGCAAACTGGAAAGCACCAGGCCACGATGGAATACATGTAACCTGCTTCAAAAAGTTCACAACCCTACATAAAAGGCTAGCGCAGAAACTGAGAGGATGTATCCACAAAACAGATTATCAGAGTGGATGACCAAAGGAAGGGCAATGCTAATACAAAAAGATGCAAAAAGGGAACGATCCCAAGCAACTACAGACCGACAGGATTATTAATCTCATTAAGAAAGCAATGGAAACATGGAGACTAAGACTGACAGCTGGAGGACAACACCTGACTGAGATAAAAATACAGAGACATGTTTCAAGGAGACTTCCTATCACTACTACTATTTATCATAGCCATGATGCCACTCAACTACGTACTCAGGAAATGTGATGCCGGATGCAAGTTTACAGATACAGAACAAATAATAAACCACCTCATGTATATGGACGATCTGAAGTTATTTTCAAAAAGCAAAAAGGAACTGGAAAAGCTGATAAACACGACCAGAATCTTCAGCCAGGACATTCAAATGGAATTTCGAATGGAGAAGTGTGCACTGCTAGAGATGAAAAGGGGAACACTGGAGACAATAGAGAGCATGGAACTGCCGAACCAACAGATGAGAGTGCTAGGCGAACAGGATAGCTATAAATATTTGGGAGTTCTAGAAGCAGACACCATCAAATGTACAGAAATGAAAGAGAAGATTGGAAAAGAATACTTGAGAAGAAAAAGGAAACTCTTAGAAACGAATTTATACAGCAGAAATCTAGTAAAAGGAATAAACACCTGGGCAGTATCACTAATAAGATACTCTGGGCCATCTATAGGCTGGACTAAAGAATAACTCAGGCACCTTAAACAGAAGACTAAAAGCTAGTGACCATGCACAACATACTACACCCAAAAGTCGATGCAGACAGACTCTACATGAAAAAGCAAAGGAGGAAGAGAACTGATAAATATAGAAGACTGTGTGAGAGACACAAAAAAGGAGCTGGAGAAATACATAACCCAGAACACTGGTTATGATGACTTGTGTGAGAACTCATATTGAGTGATGATGATGATGATGATGATGATGATGATGATGATGATGATGATGATGATGATGATAGATAGATAGATAGATAGATAGATAGATAGATAGATAGATAGATAGATAGATGCGACTGGGGATTGCTTGTGAATTTAATATTCTCTAGAAACTGAAACAAGGGAGCCAGCTGAACCTGCCCAGAGTGAATGTCGTACCTGGAGATAGAAATAGATATATGGAAATTAATCTAGATACATGGGTAGAAGTGAACCGATTGATTTATGTATACATGCTAATGTCCAAAATAATGTAAAGGTTTAGGAATTGAATTATAGATTCTGAAAAGCAACCGTTTTAAATTTACATTTTTTATTTGATAAAACATAAACGAAAATGAAAATAATTCCGGTTTAGATTTCAGATTACATGATTAGATGTTTGAAATATGTCAAATTTGGTAGTAAACAAAGTTATTTCCTGTCCGGGTAAGAAATTGTGTATTGAAATATTGGCTATTATATTACATATTTTATGTGCCAGACTAGACATGTCTCAAAGGAAATGAAATTGACTCTGATGTGACCTAGGAAATAGAACATTCAACATGAGTAACAAAAACAGGAAACGTGTTACCAAAAGAGTATTTATGCAGCTTTGCTTTAAAAATGGTTAACTGTTAGGTGTATGACAGTTCCAGGCTGCTGAAGCAGTGCCGTATTATATGCATAAGACTGATTCCTAAAGGGGTCACCAAAATCTAGGGGTCATGCAACCTTTTTTTTTCTTTTTAGTGTTAAATGTTAACACCATGGGAATGGCGAACACACCCTGCTCATCACTGAAATTAATTAATAGGAATCCTCTTTGGAGAGTTAAATATTATTGTAATAAATTGTGAGGGTGCAGTGGGAGGAGGTCAACGGGCACAAAAAAAAGCTTGAAGCCTAGGACCTCTGAAATGGGTTAATACGACACTGGTTCTAAGCTCGAACACCAGTAACTGTCGGATTCAATTCTCCAGAAGAATATGGAATTATTAAACTCGAAAATCAGATATGTTTCATTCAGACTCTATTTATCTAAGAAAACCTGATATTCAAATTCCTGTATTGAATGTTGTATGCTTCGTATACACATGCAAAAACAACAATCTATTTTATTTTTTATTTTTTATTCCTTTGTTGTTGAATTAGATTGTTTGTTCTTATTCATGTCACAGCCAATAGACACGTGTTTTCTATCTTTCTTTCACCCATTATAGTATTTATTGTGTGACTTATTCCAGTGTGTAGACGTCCTTTTCTTATATGAATCTAAAGGGTCATACTCTGAGCCAAATTATCTTGTATTCTGCCTTCATATAAATGTATTTTACATCCAAGATTATTGGCTGTGGCATAAATAAAGTCATGAACCAGTTTGTAAGTCTCGGCTTATAACTTATGAAATCCAAGCACCTGGCATTTGCTAAACAATATGAAAAGAAAAAAATATTGGAATAAAGTCCTCTATTCAGTTCAATCTACTCTGCAACAATTTGTTGTGTGTAAAAATGAATATCAGAAGGCATCCTGGTAACAGATTTGATTAAAAGTAGCATCCAATTCCAATACATTCTGATATTCTCTTTTGTTCGAGTAAAAATGTCAGATGAATCATGTTTGATTTCATCAAATGACCCTATTTAGGATGACGTAACTTGCTTATTTTTAAAAATAATCATGTAATGGAAAACAACCAAGATGAGAAAAACAATTACCCCCCACCCAAAAAAAAGGATGAAAAACAAGTCATCAGGAAGGAAAGAAGTCATGAAATACATATAAATTGCTTATTTTCGAACCACAGGCGAAATCCACTTGATATAAGCAACTAAATGTAAGCTTAACCCCCAACGGGGAAAGATAATACCGAAATCCTGCTATAAATTATAAATATGATAAAGTGACAAGAATCAAAATCTGGACGTTGCTAGGAAACATTTTCATCCAATGGCAATGCTACAAATCATCCGCTGACACTTTGCGTGTAAAAATGTTTGCTGGCTACGGTTTAAACATGGCAGAATTTTTTAATTATCTTTTTTCATTGCTGATAAGGGCCCGCCTTGAAGAGATTAATTGAAGAGGCATTAACACTATCGTGTAGGTAACGACCCATCCTTCTGGATGATGATGAATAATTGCAATCATGGATTCTCTGTTAGAAAAATACTTAATCTCTTTGACGTCAAATTTGTTACGATTATGTTGCACCCATGTGTACAAGTGTTAGGAGCTCATACGCCCCCCCCCCCCAAGTGATATGAGGCCCCTATTAGAAGACTGTACTTTTTAAACAATCGAATGAGAATTATCATATTTTAATAAAGTTTTCAGCATTTTTTTCAATCTCTATAATATAGAAGAGTCTGTCTATTTCGCATATATTGTCATCGATAGTGTAGCAGTTATCCCCTCCTTTCAAACATAACTGCACTTAACTCCTTTTGTTTGTTAATTATTACTCTATTTTTGCATGCAACAATTGCTGAAAGCGACCAGGAGTTATCTGCCCTTAGGGGATATATAACCAAGGGACACTGGAAAAAGGGCTCTTCTCTATTCAATTGGCTTCGCTGAACGACGCTAAGACACCAGCGCTCCGTCAACACGTGTTCAACAATGGTAAGAGTTCTCAACTCATTTTCTTTGTATACGGTTTTCAAGGACTTTCCCACGCTGGACTCATTTCTTCACATACTCTTTTCAAGAACTGTTTTCTATCGACACACATACATACTCCACACACGTCATCATCCCACATACACACACGTTCAATAAACCTTATTTGAACTAACTCCTTTTGTTTGTTAATTATTACTCTGTTTTTGCATGCAACAATTGCTTGATTTTATGAACTCGCTTATAGTCGGGAACACGACTCAATTCTAACAATAGCATATCGCCTACACACTGAATATTTTATTCTGATTATTCAGTTTCCTTTGTGGAAACTAGGCCTATGTTCTTAACAACAAAAAGGTATATTTTTCAATTTCTGTCAAATAAAATTGTATCCCACTCGGAATTATTTTACACAGGTGACATATTTGCATAATGACCGACAAAATAATAGAAATAGCAGAATCCTATTACATTTATAAAAGTTTAGCTTTATCACAAAACCAACTTGCTATGTATAGCTCAGATGGTAGATGACGAGGCTGAACATCTTAAGGTCCCATTTTCGATCTTATCTCTCGCCATCCACTTTTTCTCTTTTTTTAAAAATTCATTACTTAATATTAATACATTGTTTAATCTGGAGCAACGCCGTGCAGGGACAGCTAGTAGATTATATTTTTTTATAATGAATACAAGTTTTCAAATTTAACATAAATTTTAAAAGAGCGGAAATTTGGTGGAATTCAAGTTTGGGTCAGATTAATTAACGCACATCAAACTTTCGCTTCTTTTAAAAAAATGCATTTATGTTTAATTTGAAATCTTGTATTCCTTATAAAAACTTTTGCAAGGTGTTATTTAATCAGTGTTCTGGAGGCCTCTTTTGTTTTATTTTTTACCTCTTACTTAAAACATTGCCGGAATAAATTATATATAGTCGCTTTTAACAGTAACAAGATATTAAAAATATATAATTACCGTTTTTTATATCTCGTTATTGTTACGGTAAGAGGTCAAAAAATTAAAATAAAGAGGTCTCTAGAACATTGATAAAATAACTCCTTCTGCCTCCCACCCACCTTCAGGTTCAGAGGTAGGTAGCACAGGCTCTACCATCCATTGCAATATATTTCTGAAAAAAATATAATTTTTTTACCTCTTTGTATAAGCGTTTACCACTATAGCCAGTATAGGCTGGGTAGCCAAGAAAAGCTGATCGTTTGTGACTAATGTTATTTTTACATCTGCCTGTCAGTGGCTTACCTCTGTTTAATATACGAACAGTACATACACATGTATTTCGTGTAGCCTTCTCATAAATCGAATTTCGAGAATATTTTTCCACCATTTTACTTTAAAAATATATCTTCAGGACGAGGTAATTTGTAATTATAAGATGTTAAACAATTTTTTAGTCCAGTTGAATAAACAGCACAAACCAGTACTTTGTTCTTCTTTCTTTTACAAAAATGTGGGACTCGCCTAAGCACGATAGTCTGTTTTACTTAGAACTCCAATTTTTTCTAAATGATACAGGTCTTTTTCAATTATTTTTGAGCTGCAAAAGGTACTTGTCTTTTGAGTCTAAAAATTGGTTTTAGATTATTTTTTAATTCGAATGTAAGTTTTGCTTTTAAATCAAGTTTTCCCCAAATCTTTCTAAATGTTTAAGTTTAAGTTTAAGTTAAGTTAAGTTGTGTTTAAGTTCCCTTTTAAAATTTTCTGTACGGTTTGAAGCTGTCTTTATGCTATTAAAGAACATATTTGTTGGTAGGTTCCATAAATTAAATGACTCCATCCAGTTTGTTACAACTAGGTTTCCATTACGAATGTTTTCAGTTTAATTTGTTTTTCATAAATGATACATTAGCATAGCATTCACTTAAAAAAATATTTTTTACTGGTTACTCTATGGAAATTTTTTTCCATGTTAATTTAACTATTATCGTTTTAAACTTTCTTTTAATCATAGTAGATACGTTTTCTGATTTTGTAGAGTTAAGCATATTTTTAAATTTCGAATTCTTTTCATTCTGTTTTTCTTTTCAATGTGATAATTCAATCTCTTATTGCCACTATTATGACACCTCTTTATATGATATTTTGTATTTTTAAACGGCCACTTTTTTTATATATACATAAGAAGGATTCATTTAGAAAGGAAGTATTTTACCTTGTTCGTTTCTTTCCACTGAATGTATGTGCAAAATATCTCTTACATCATTTTTTTTCAGTATCTTGGCATAGATTTGTTATACTTTGATATTCTTCTGCTATATTTTCTAATGTTAATTTAGAATCTTGTTCTAACTTTGCTAGTAAATGTGTTCTTATTTCAGTGTCTTTCAGAGACATAAGACTTTGAACAAATATTGGATATTTGCACATGTTTGGAGTAAGTTAACTGAGATTTAATTTTTTTTCCAGATTTCTAATTCACTTGCAAATGTAGTATAATCTTCTGAATCCTTTTTGATCAGTGTTCAAATGCAAACTCCTTTCGCCAAAGATCTTTGTTAATAACAAAATGGTTTCCTGAAATGAAATATCTCCTGAATATTTTGGTATTATGTAATTAGCATACTTTTTATGTTCAATAGCTTCGAATTTTTCAAGCAAAAGTCAAACTTTTTTCTCATTTGATCACGTAGAACAATCTTTTTTTAAAATTTTCTTTTTATTAGCGAAAATATTCTGCAAATGTCACCTCTCCTTCTGGCCAATTGAGTTCATTACATAATCCTGAGAAAAGAATTAGTTTCCTTGGTCACTATTTATCGAGAACTTTTCTAAAAAGCTTGAAAAAGATTTCTCCTCTCGTCCAAAGGTTTCTCAATGCTGTTTTTTTGTCTTTTCATGTCTTGACTAGGCTGTTTTCTTGTCGTTGTTTTTAATACTAATGACTCTCGTGGATAAGGGTTTTTCAGTTCGATAATGAACAATACTATGAGAGGATTGAAAATGGTTAATGGGATGGACAAAATTTAATTACCTAAAAGAACGGTTCAAAAGAAGTTGTTGACATTGAGATTTGAAGGCGACCATGTTGTAGTCTGCAGGAAAGCAGTCCCGTTGTAATGGAAAGTTTTTAGAAAGAAACTCTGTTCATGGAAATTTCGCTTGGTTTTATATACTCAGGGGAAGAAAGGAAAGTTCTTTGCAGTGGTGATAATAAGACGAGTTCTTGCTGTTAATGTTTTACAGAGGGGAACCAGAGATTGAAACTCAGTCGATCAGCTACTATGAAAATAACGATAGAGTAGAGAAAGACTAGCAACGTCTCTTCCGTGGAAAAGAGCTGATGGGGAGACACTAAATTTCATAGATTTTGTACTGTGTCAAGAAAAAGTGCTCTGAGTGGCATCTCCCCATACGTTGCAGCAGTACTCTATTTTAGGACGTATCTGACTCTTATACAGGTAGAGTACTGCATCAGGAGTCATGTACTTTCTGGAGTGATAGAATGATCCAACCATTTATTCAGCAACCTAAACAACAGATTTGATGTAAGTCTTCTATTTCAAGTCTGGAGTGAAAGTCAGTCCTATGAACTTACCAAAGCAAAAGCTTCCTCAAGGAGAGAACCGCTCAGTTAAACTGAGACAAAATGATGATACAAGCGTTGGTGATATTAGGAGATAAGCTTGGTTTTAAAGGTGTTGACATTAACAAGCCAGGGTTTTTCTCATTGCATCATGTGCCCCAAGTTGGAATAGAAAGAGAATTAGAAAGATCTTGATCACTAATGCTCTTTGAAGTGCAGTTGTGTCGTCTGCATAGATGTCAACAAATAATCTCAGAATATGATTTGGAAGATCAGGAAGAGGATTGGGCCTAGAATGGATTCTTGAGAACACCTGCATTGATACTATGTGCTTCAGACTTCTGCCCATCAACAACTATTCATAGACCTATCAAAGAGAAACGGATTTGATGGTTGAGAAGACATTTCCAGATATTCCATAACTAGCAAGCTTGTGAAAAAAACCTTTTTGCCACATCCTGTCAAAGGTCTTTGATATGTCAAGAGCTATTGCTCTAGAAACGAAGGAGATGGAAAGCATTTCTATTTTAAGGAACGATTGAACAGCTTTGTAAGGATATGAGCTAGTTCCAGTAGCAGATTCTTAAGCACAATGACTGGAATGTTATCAGACCCAGTTGCCTTGCTTGCATCAAAGTTCTGGATAAGTTTGGCAACATCCCGGACAAATATATGAATCTCGCTTAGAGTATTTTCAGCCATAAGGGAAGTTCCGGAAGTAGTTGGCCATAATGACAAAGGGTAGAATTTGATGCAAAGTTCTTTGCGAAAAGTTTGGCTTTGTCAGATACTTGTTAGTTTAAAACTTCCATTAAGACTTTTTTTAACACTTGAACTTTTTTATGTCTTTTTAAAAATGTTGTTAATACTAATTCTTTGCTCGGCGCCAACTTATTTAATTGTACATCAACTGTTAATAGAATAAATACACTCGAACACAAAATTAGGAAATAAGTTATATATCTTTTTATTCTCACTCTCACATAAAACCACACAAACAATGAATACAATGCATATTCTCCGCTTTTGTTTCTGCTCCCTGGAACAGCCTGCCAGAGGAGGTCGTGATGATGCCTACCATATCCAGGTTTAAAGTCACCTTGGACAAACATCCAGACGGTATATAGATGAACTATCTCCTAACTGTACTTCTATATGGCTTGCTGCACTTTGCTATTTATTTGCCAATAAAATTCATTGATTGATTTGATATTATTTATATTCGTTTTCGAACTTAGTTCATTATTGTCATGAGGGATATAATCACTCTACAAAAATTGTAAATAAGTATATTTTTTATTTTAATGTTATATACTGATACGTTATTCATCTGGGATATGCTTGTTGTCTTTTCTTTTGGATGCTCCTTTCCCATGATAAACCTATTATTGGCTTTGTCTTCATTCCTCATATATTGACCGCATCTGGATTGCCATCTTAAATTTCATTGTCCGTAGTGGCTGAACAGCATAGATGAATTGACTATGAAAGGCGTTGAATATTTAGAATGTTACTTTATTCATTCTACAAACCATCAGCAGCCAGATTGTGGGTGGCTTCATCAGTTACGAGGAGCTTTCATCATGATTTCCTTAGCCATGGGAACACTGGGGTCCAATACGGTCATCTTCAAGCCAGCACTGCCACACACCAATTTACTTAATTGACTATTTCAAAAGGATCCTCTATCTAATATAATATTATTTTATTTGACCAATCACAGTTTTGTATATCACAGCTCCCTCTTTCTTTATCTTTCTTATTTTTAAGTACTTTCTTTTCCCTCATTTTTCTTTTCCTTATCCCCTCTTACTTTTTTTCATTCTATTTCCCTTTCTCTTTTTGTTCTCGTTACTCTTCTTCCCCCTATTCTTCTGTAATACTCTTCTTCTTCTTCCTTTCCTCCCTTGCAAAAGAATCCTTTCTCCCTCATCTTGTTGCCCCTTCTTTGCACAGTTTTTCTTTTCCTATTCCAACACCCTCACTTACATGTGCGTGCCAGCATCAAAACAGCCTCAAGGTGACTATCACTCATCTTATCACTCAATTGCCCACATCAATCCACACCTACCCCAAACAATGTTTAACCCTTCAATACCCAAGTGCCAACCTGACTCAACCCGACACCCGACTTCTAGTAACAAAATGGAAGAACTGGAAATTGATTGTTCTAGAGTCTGTCTTCAGGGCCTCAACATGGTTCCTCGTTAGAACTGAGAGATTATCGACAGCAAGAGCGGGCACATGTCTTTTCTTCTCTGCATTGCTTTTACATTAAATAACACACAGAGGAGATGACACTAACTACATCCGAACCTCATGGCTAGAGGAAGGATTTGGGTTCAAATCTGTCAGAGAAATGGAGGGGAAAGAATGTTTTCGACAGTGCTATAGTTTTTTTATCTCGAGTTTAAAATAGTGACAGAAAAACGTATATAACTACTTTTAACAGAAAGAACACATAAAAAAAAACGTTACTGTGTATGTGTATTCATCTAAACTTAAATTCTGTCAAACTTCCACTCGTTTGAAAACCTCCTCCTACCCTGGTGTGGCATGCACCCTGTGTGGGTTCAGTCAGCTTCCTCTGAAGGAGGAAGTTTCTAGGGAATATCAAAATCACAGGCAGTCATCAGTTACTTGTGTATCCTGCTCATGTAAGATGATTTTAACAATGTTAATTTTTCCGGTTTTTTGCAGAAAGATATCACCATCCTCCCTCATAGTGTCTGGTATTCCTAAATGGTCACTCATTTAGTACTGACCATTCTCAACGTCGCTTAACTTTGGTGAACCTACGACCATCTTGTTGGTAATCGACGATTCTAACTACGGGATGGCCACTGTTGGCAAGTGACATCTCAATGCTTTATATATACACTGACAACTACTGGAGAGTGTTCCAGTAATTATAAAGAGCTTTGCATTGTCATAATAGTAGTTGACGATATCACTTAGCACAGTGCTAAACCTAAGAAGGGGGAGGGGGGTCTTAAACATCCACAGACAAAGTGTTTCACTGTATCGACTATATTAACTAGCTGGCTTTGCTTGTTCGCTATCGTTTTACAAATTGAAATATTAAGTTAAAATAATAAACATTTCATTTATAACTTTGTTGTAAACACGAAACAAAATATTTCTTATTCATTCATAGAAATAGATGAACATTAACATTTTGGTAATTTCAATACAAATTTATTTATCTTTGTAATGTGACTGTGAAGAAAGAGAAAAAAGAAGCCCTTTTACTTGCAATTTAGAAATAGATCACAACTTGTTGAATATCACGTCAGCCCCTTTAAATGAAGGAAAATTTGAACACAAATGCAAATTATTCGTCCAGGAAATAAAACAATATTGTGCAACAGAACTATTTGTTATATTAAAATCAAAACAATCATTGAATTAAAAAACAATAACAAATAATAGTTAATTAATAACATGTTCTTTTTCAAAACCAATATGCAAATTAGTTAACCTTGCGAGTGATATCGCATATACATAAGCAGTATATAAAAAAGAGGTGTTTCTATTGTGTTAAGTTGAATTAACTTGAAATTGTAAACAGAATTCAGTTTAAGAGCGATACCCAGAAGGGAGCAGGTAACAATCGGAGTTGCAAAAAAGAAATGCTCTTTAAACAACCCATCCCAATAGGTCTGCTAACAACAAGTATCAATGAAAAAAAAACGAATTTCTTTGCTGAAGTAAAATCCAACGGTCTGATCTCTACAGTAAAAGAAAAAAAACAAAAGAAAAAAAAACACAAAGAGAATGGCAGAACCTGTATATATAGGTTTTGTAACAACCTCCTATCATCCTCCTACCCTAATTCCTGACCATAAATACCATTCGCTCCTCCTCTCTAATGTTGGCCACATCCCCCCCACACCTCCCAAAGGCTGGACCCACAATCTGTAAGTACTGCTCTTTCCCTTTTTTGTTTACAAAATAAGGCGTTTTAACTTTATCGTTAGTGCGATAAATGGGCTGAATTTTCGCATTTATTCATTTACATTCCTTTACTTCATCAGCACAAATGAACCATGATACTCGAATTTTGCTTAGATACTTTAGTTATCACCAGACAATTTAAAGGTTTATATATATATATATATATATATATATATATATATATATATATATATATATATATATATAAGGTTAATACAACAAAAGATATAAGAGGCAACTAATATCTTTAATTAGTGAACATCCGGATAAGAATAAAGCTCAATATACTGGATAGAGCATTAATAGCAATAGATCAAGTGAAAGAATAAAATAAGGTGTGAATCAAATTTTATTACAATTCAATGTTCAGGTAAAGTTCTTTAAACTCATGAGTTTTCAAAGAAAATCTTCTTCTCAGAGGACCATTACCGCAATGACATTACTGCAGGTAATAAAAATTAAACTTTGAAAAAATATATAAAAAAATATTAAAAAATATATATAAAAATACATAAAGGTATATAAAACATCAAATATATCGGTCCAAACATACTTTTTAGTAAAACTATACAGTTCATCCAAGTCAACAAATCTAAAATAGCTCCAGGCAAGATATCAAAGAGGTTGATTAAAAAATAATCCAATTGGTGAATGATGGTCCAAAAACGACAAAAGGTATCCAGGCGAGAAATTCGTTTGCTATCGATGCAGTAGATAATAGTGAAAATTGCATTCAAGGTGTATGCAAATTAATAAAACGATAAAAAAAACGATAGAGAAAACAAATCATATGAAAAGTTCAGAAAACTCACTTGGTGTTGAATATTATAATGTCCAAATTCAGAATCCCTAAGAACTGATAGGAGTAATGCAAACCATAAAATCCAATTCGAATAAAATTAAACTAAAATAAAAGAAAAGATTTTGCATATGTCTACTTGAGCCGTTAAATGCTTATTGAGAATTGATAAGAATCCTGCAGGACATGTTTGGAACAAATTGTTTTTTTCTCTAAAGAACTTTTGACAATTGTACAGATTTTATATATGTTGTAGTTAAATAAATCTTTTGCTTTATTTAGAAAAACAACAGCTCAATGTTTTTGAAAATCCTTCATACAGAAAACGGTGAAAATTTTTTATTTTTTTTGCAAATGATAAATTATTACCATAGTTTCACTCGAGAAATATTCTTGGGGGTGGAGAATCACAACGTCCTTGGGGATTGAAGCGAACTTCAAGATTGTTCAACAAAGTATGATGCTTTGGAATATTGTCATTTTTCCATTTATTTTCTTCACATTTCTTTTTTCATTCATTTTCTTCACATTTCTTTTTTCATTCTTTTCCTCCGATTTCTTTTCTCATTCATTCTCTCTGTATTTATGTTTTTATTCATTTCCTTCAATTTTTTTCTCATTTCTTTCCCTTCCAATTTCTTTTCTCATTCATTTTCTCTGTATTTATTTTTTCATTAATTTCCTTCAATGTCTTTTCTCGTTCATTTCCTTCAAATTTATTTTCTCAATCATTTTTTTCATGTTTCTTTTTTATTCATTTCGTTCACATTTCTTTTCACATTCATTTCTTTCATATTTCTTCGCCTCATTAATTTTGCTTGAAACTATTTCCTAATTCATTTCCTTCAAATTTCTAATGTTTGCTTTATTTCTTTTTTCCTTTATTCTCGTTCATTTTTTCTTCAATATATTTTTAAATATTTCTACTTTCAATCATTCTTTTCTTTCTAATTATTTATTTACTTTCTTTAACACAAACTTGTCTTCACTGCATTTCTCCCGTTATCTTTTTTTATCATCATGCTCTGTGCATGCAACAGTATGAATAAATCAACCATCAGATGTGTGGCCTTAATTGGTGTTACCACTTGAGTCAAAAGATGGCAGCATCGCTTGCATATTTATTAGTGTGATATATGGAATAAGCCAAGTCAGGTATCACCACAGTCCTGATTACCCTGCTTATCTTCTCACGTTTTTAGGGTTTCCTTTCAATCTATAAATATACTTTTCCCTTCTTTTGTTATTGTCTCTTTAAAAGATTTTATTTGGGGAAAAATGCTCTGCTGGATGTCTGGAATTACACTGCTCGACCACGTCTGTAATAAGTAAGGATATTCGAAAATGGTGCGGCATCGCACCCATTGAGGAAAAGATGATGAAATGGTGGCTCAGATGGTTGGAAATGTGCTGAGGGCCAACAATGACACCGTTGCAAAACTTGCCCTTGCATTAGAAGTCATCGGGAAACGACCTAGAAGAAGGCTAATGATGAGATGGGCAGATACCTTGCACAAAGTTATCTGTAAAAGCGGCCTTCACCCGAACCAAACCTGTGATCGTGTCAAGTGGAGATAAAAATCGATCATTGCATAATAAAAATAAGAAATTATTTATTTTCCACCATAGTCGATAAGAAGAATTACTTATTAGACGGTGAAACCCATTTCCCAGCTTACATATCATAGCAAGAATGTTTGGTGGTATTAAAAGCAAACAAAAATGAAACTGTTCAAAATATGCTCATTTTAGATGTGTCCATGCAACTCTATAAGAGGCTTTGTCTGTCAATCGGTCGGTCGATCTGTCATGCTTCAAGTTCAAACAGAGTTTTCATCGCTAAATTCAAAAATTAAATAGACGCTATAAGATGCATCCAAGGATCTTAATAAAAATCTTTGACCATCGGTCAACCTTTCACACTTGAGTTTGAAATAGTATTTTCATTGTTAAATGCACTGATTGAATTGGTGCATTTTATTTTAAGATACTCTGTCGGTAATTCTATTATGCTGAAGAGGAAGATTAAATCTGGACAGTATAGGGAGATGTGTACAGAACAAGCGACTTCGATGGTATGACCATGTTGAAAGAATGGATGTTAGTGTTTGGGTCAGTAGATATAGGACAGTTAAGGTAGCAGGTCCAGTTCACAGGGAATGGCTAAGAAAAACATGGGAGGAGTTGATAAAAATGAACTTGAGGGAAAGATGGATAAATGAAGACCTGGCTAGAGATAGTTTACTTTGGAAGTCAATTTTTTAAAGCGGTTCAACGCATGCCAGCATGTAAAACGGACATTAAACCAATGATGATAAAATTTTAAATAGCATTTTTAGATTGCTAAACATGTCCTAGAATCCTCATAAAAGGCTCTGTTCGTTGATTAGCCTGCCATGCTAAAGTTTGATAAATCATTTTTAGATGTGTAGCAGCCAACATTCATATCCATGAAAAAAGAGGGTAATGATCGAACTGTGTGTGGTTTCCATCGAGGTTGAATCCGGAACAGACTACTTACAAGGAAGAATGTTGTTTTTTGTTTCTTTAGCTGTGCGATAACAAGAGTTTCCTTATGCAAATGATCATTGTTTAGCATAAGCAAATTCTCGCTATTACAAAAAGAAGAAAAATTTTTCTCCCAGGATCAGAGCGAAAACTTGATGTTGTAGCATTGGACCACGTCAAGTATTTAGAGAGAGAGAGGAGGGGGGGAAAGGAGAGAGAGAGGGAGAGAGAGAGCGAGAGAGACGTCCCAGATAGAAAAATTCTTCAAGATGTGTCTATGCATCTCTATTAGAAGTTAACTGTCGGTCAGTTGGTCTGCCAGACTTAAGTTTTAAATAATTCATCTTAAAATGGATCTATTGTTGTTTCGTTGTTATAAGTCACTTTATTTAAAATCCAATAACACAGCTAATATCAGTATCTTTTAAGGTTTTCATGTGGCTATTTACAGAGAGAAGATGCTGATGATGCTCATCATCATCATCATCATCATCATCATCATCATCATCATCATCATGTCTTGGTTTTTAAGGTGCTGTGAGTCTTCTGGACTCTGCCTGCGGTCCTATCCAAAAGTGTATCTATCAGTCATGTTGCATGCAGTCAAATCACTTCTGATGCACTCAATACTCCCTCGTACCGGGGATATCCAGGTGTGTTATGGAGTTGATGTAAGAGGTGGCATGCTGTATATGGCCAAACCACCTGAATCCCTAATCTCACCAATACCAAGCTTCTGGTGAAGCATGGTTGAGGGGATCCTTTCCTCTAGTTTGCAGCTGCACATCCACCTGACCATGGCATGGTCATCATGCCAAAGCTATAGCAGATCAGAAGTGCTTTAGGCCCATGAGATAAGTATCTATTAGTGAGATATGTATGTATATATATATATATATATATATATATATATATATATATATATATATATATATATATATATATAAAGTTTACTTTCTGTGTGTTTGTTTTGGAAATAGACCTCTATAACCATATATACAAGGTGTCCGTAAAGTCTGGATACATAGATAAAAAGAAATGAAGTGGGATTTACTTACGTCCCACTGTAGCAAGATGTGGCTCAAGGCCAGAAGATGGGGGAAAACCAGCTCCTTGGTCTTTGGTCAGGTACAAAAATATCTGAGAATGACCTTGTCGGTATTTCTTGGTAGGGTCGTCTCAGGTGATTGGCTATACCCCTCTTCTAAAGGATGAGGTAATGCTTGGGAGGGTGAACGTCCTAGGACGAAACTGAATCATACATCATTCTGACAAAGAAAGAGCTGGTAGTCCAAGTCAGCCCCTAGGTTACCAGAATTGTGCGAAAGCGAACCTTGGCTAGTATAACAACTGGCGAATATCCAATTATACTATGTGTCCAGTCTTTATGGACACTCTGTATATTAGTTGGGATACTTCGATAAGTCTGTTTCATTTTAATCAAAGGGAGTACAATAATATCGTGGGGAAAACAAATTAAACCTTTTACTTTATTTCATTTCATTTATAACTTGAAAATTATAGAAATTAAAAAAATAATAGAAATGGTAATTCAGGGTCCATAGCTTGGAGCAGAAGTAAACAGGGGTTTTACATGCCTGGAAATTTGACCATTGAAGTTATCACCGACAACACTATGGAACAAGCCTCATCAGTTTAAAACCAGTACAGCTGCATGTACGCTAATTAATTACTCAATGACTGGACCTTCGTTGATTAAGTCTTCAGCAAGAGCACGCATCAACTTTGAACTATGCGTAGAGAGAGACATGGTGGGTGACAGTTTATTGCCTTGTATACCACTGATTCGACATTTTTGTATATTAAATTTATATTAGTGCATTTTATTACTTACTATTGATATAGCTCTTTTCAACAGGATATTGAACGCTTTGTTTGTGCAGGATCTGCTGTCTAAGATGCTCTACTAATATTTAGTATTTGTACTGGTAGCAAACAACAATGGAAGAGATGAGTATAGACGACTCATTAAAAGACCGCTATATAGTCATTATAGTTATAAAATTAAATTGAGAAAAATGGAAGATTTTATAAAAAGATTACAATGGAAGGTTTTCTACTTTTGGTCTAGCAATGATAATAATAACAACAACAAAAATACGAACAATAAATACGTTAAAAAATGTCCAAAATAAATGAATCAAGTAACAGAATTCGAAAACGAACTAATGAATATAATAAATAACTTAGAATTTAGAAAACTAAACAACTCTTCCCCCAAATAAATTTTTTTTAAAGATATAAAAATCATAAACACCTCTTCAGAGGTAATGGTTAGGGCAGATAAATCTAAAATGATTCACAAACTTGATGATAATATGTATAACAAACTAATCAAAGTTACGAAATTCCATAATAAACAAGTGATGAAACAGAATCATAAGGAAGTGAAAATAATAGAAACCAAATTAAAATTGGATAACAAAACAAAATGTATAGTTAAATCTCAACCATTTATTACCCTGAAAGACCACAAAGATAATTTCACAAATAAACCGTCTTGCAGATTATTAAATCTTACAAAATACAATACAGAAAAAGTAAAAAAATGTATTAAGAAAAAATAAACATAAAACTAGGAAATAGATTGAACTTGATGCTACAATAAAATGGTTTAACGACTTTAGCAACAAAAGTAATTGCACATTTACACAATTCGATATAAAAGGATTTTTACCTTTTCATCAAAGAATGTACACTAAATAACGCATTAGAATTCGCTAAACAATATATAAGTATTCCTTCTGAGCTCATAAAAATAATAAAACATTGCAGAAAATTCACCCTGCTCTATAGCGATAACATATGGATAAAAAAAGACCAACCTGCAAACTTTCATGCCATGATGGGAAACCACGACGGTGCAGATGTATGCGAGTTAACACGAATATATATACTTAATAAGCTTTCATCTATCATCAACAAGAACAATATTGGTATTTACAGGAATGATGGGCTAATAATATTTCATAACACAGGCACAAGTTTAGATAAAAAAAAGAAAAGAAATAATATACATTTGTAGAAATGTAGGTTTTGATATTGAAATAAAAATCAATCTAAAAGAAATTCATTTTTTTTACATAACCTTTAAGTTAAACAATGAAACATACAAGTCTTTTAGAAAACCAAACAATATCCCATTATATATTAATAAATAATGTAATTACCCATCAGAAGTTTTTAAACAAATTCTTAGATTAATAAGTCATAGACTGATTCTAGCAATATAACTATATTCAATACAAAATCGAATATGAAACAGTTTTGAAAACTAGCAGATATGATGATAAATTAACATTTAATAAGAATAATAATAGAAACAAACATAATCGGAAACGAAATGTAATATGGTTAAACACGACTCAAATAATGACTCTGATTGGCAAAATATTCTTTAGTGTAATAGATACACATTTCTCTAAAAAAATAAGCTACAAAAAATTATGAATCGGAACAGAATTAAACTTAGTTATTACTGCATGGATAACATGCAATCAATAATAAATAAACACAATAAAAAGTAACTGACAATGATAGATAAATAAAGATAATAAATAAAAATAACAACAGTAATTGTGTTACCACTGCTATTAACGTCAATAATAATACCAACTTATGTAATTGTAGAAATAAAAAAAAAATATTGCCGCTAATAAATAATTGTTTAGCAGCTAATGTCACATACAAAGCAACAGTAACTGTAATGAATAATTACGAGTAACTTTCCTTACTCTGACTTATCCCCCCTCTGGAGAACTCTCCTGCTTCTACTAACCACTATAAATAGTAGCACTAATACTGTACCGACATTGTGTGCTGAATAAAGCTTTCCCAAGTTACGTCTGTTCTCGTTAGTCATTACAATTTATTCAGCACACAATGAACTGTGCCACCCAGGAATAACACGAATGACACACGTTGTACGAACCAGAAATCTACCATATTCTTCGGATGACGTAAAGAAAATGATAAAATCGTGTACAATATGTGCTGAACATAAACCACAATTCTGATAAAAGCGACACAACCGTTTGAGAGAATAAACATCGATTTTAAGGATCCACTACCATCTAATAATGGAAATCGTTACATTCTAACCGTCATCGACGAATATTCACGATTCCCATTCGCATTTCCTTGTCCAGACATATCACGAAATCGGTGATACGGTGCTTGTGCTCTTTATTTGCCATTTTTGGTGTTCCAGCCTACATCCATTCAGATCGTGGAGCCTCTTTTATGTCTGAACAACTCAAACAATTTCTTCACGATCGAGGAGTAGCCACAAGCCGGACGACGCCGTACCACCCTTAGGGAAACGCCCAATGTGAGCGCTATAACGGTATAATATGGAAAAGCATACAACTAGCGGCCGCAAACCGCAAATGCCCAATTACTCACTGGGAAGATCTTCTCGCAGAATCTCTGTACGCCATTAGAATGCTCTTATGTACAGCCACAAATGCCACGCCTCACGAGAGGTTTCTTCCATTCCAACGAAGAAGCTCGGCGGGAACTTCGCTTCCATCATGGCTCTCGAAACCTGGAACGGTTCTTCTGAGACGTTTCGTCCGTCATAGTAAGAATGACCCATTAACGAACCAAGTAGAACTGATTGAGGCGAATCCACATTATGCGTTGATACGACATTCTGATGGAAAAGAATCGACTGTTTCCCTTAGAGACCTTGCACCTGCAGGGGATATACCTACACTCAATATAACACCCGGGGAGACGCCTACATCTCAAGACCCTTCCACCTTGGCTGAAGGTCAAGCTGCACCATATGACTCATCTACGGACTCAGTACAACCATCAGATATGGAGTCCATAACATCTGTAGAAAGTCAAGGTACTCAGAACGATCCAGAGGTGAACGATCATCCACTTGCTCCAAAACGAGCTCATCCCTGAACCGATTCAGAACCCCTGTCTTCAGAATCACAACCACCTGCACCCAGAAGGAGACGGATTTTTACACACTCAGGACGGAGAGTGAAAATCGACCCCTGCGTATCGTCAGACTCAGAAACCCAGAGTCCTGATTCTACTCCCGATATCAGACTACCGAGGCGTTCCAACAGAACCAGCAAAAAGCCCGGTCGATGGAACGACTTTATTCCGTTATGATTAAAATAGAAAGGGGGTGAATGTAATGAATAATTACGAGTAACTTTCCTTACTCTGACTTATCTCTTCTTTTGGAGAACTCTCCTGCTTCTACTAACCACTATAAATAGTAGCACTAATACTGTACCGACATTGTGTGCTGAATAAAGCTTTCCCAAGTTACGTTTGTTCTCGTTAGTGATTACAGTAACATCAACAATAAACAAAATATATACATAGAAAAATAATTTCAAGTATAGTATGATTACTACATGATGACGTCCAGGAGTGAAAAATCCAGAAATAGCACACTGTTTAAATATATAAGGGAAGAAAACATAAAAATATTAACTCTAATATCAAAGAATTAATTTCCCCCTTGCAATATAAATAGTAGAAACTGTAACTTATGCTTAGAGGAAAATATCAAATCATAAATATACAAATATAATTTTATTTATAAATCAACAAACAAGAAGTTATAGCTAAATGCAAACGCATGAACAAATACTTACTTTGCTATTCAAGTAAAGAAAAGTGTTTTATTTAGTGTAACAATAATTAACAATTAATAAATAAAACAAAAGTATACAAATAACAATAGCGGAATAATAATAAAAATACATTTATATTAGTGATTAAATAAAAAACAGTAAGATAAAAAACGTCAATAAATATAATAATTAAGAAAAGTGTATGGTAGTTTGCTTAAATAAACATGGGTAGATAAGTCTCATTTCCACAGGTTTTACCTTGTTACCAAAATAGACGCAATGCTTCACTTCTGATGATCGGAAAAATCCGTGAAACTGCAGTAAAGTTTAAATCTAATTATACTTTATTACTCTTTCTCTCTCTCTCTCTCTCTCTCTCTTTATATATATATATATATATATATATATATATATATATATATAGTAATCCACAGAGCTGTTTCACCGTATCATGTCTTCAATGTGGCTAAACACTGAGAATCGAAACCTGATCGCTTGCAACTGTAATCAGCAGTCAGGAATTTAACCTCTACACTACCGAGCCTACCTCGACAAAGAGTGATTATAGCATTTATATCGTTTGCTTACATTTAATGCTGTCGGTTTCCTGGACAGCTCTATTAAAAATATAAGTGTAATATACTCTTAATATATAGTTGTGTATCCTATATTTTTAGCGTACTCAATATATTAGAGTCTACCTGTATAAATACATATATTTATATGTTATTATATTATATATTCCAACATAATATAATAAAACATATTATAGATATATTTTCCAGTATTTATTCAAAAGTGTTCATCATAGAGTAGAGCTTTTTAATCATAAACATAGACTTTTAAATGGTTATACAAATGCAATCATGTTTCAATCGCAAGTTTTTCAGGAATTTTTTTTATATTATAATACATCATATCACAACAGCTGTTTCATGCCTTTCCTGAAATAAAAAAAGCATAACACACCTGTTGTGAGATGATGTCTATATATGAGAAACATGTCTGTCTATCTGTCCATCCACAAACTACTTTTAGGTTATTAGAATTAGAAACCTGAAATTTAGTAGAAAATGACCCCTTACTGTTGTGACCTTGAAGGTCCGATAATAAATAAGAAAACACGGTGGTATATTTACAAGAGTGCATATTTACAGACGTACAGAATAGTACGTTAATGAAAGACTGATATTTACCTCTTTCCCACCGCAGGAAGATGTGATACACGGAAAGTGGGATTTGGTGGGCCAACACACAAGGAGTAGCACACTCTGGCCCTGCAAAAAAAAAATGCCTGGGCAGCCCCGTCGGAATTCCCCAGTGGGGGCGCCTCAGGCAGTTAGCAATAAACTAACTCCTCCATAAAGAAGGGAAGCAAGGCCTGGGAGGTTGAACCTCCTAGGACTACCCAGAACCATACCTCAGCCCAACAGAAGAAAGGCCACCATCCGTCATAATGACCCATTCTCCGTCAGACTGATTGTCAAGAACGAATCCTCAACATGATACGAATGACATCTCTGACTTTCACAGTAAGACTTTGCAAGAAAGACAGATATTTACCTCCCACCGTGGGAAGATGTGACACGAGGTCGGAAAGTCGGATCTGTTGGATCAGCACACAAGAGGTAGCACACTCTGGCCCTGCAAAAAATGCGACCTTCTTCGAGTGCATCTTTTCGAACTTGGGAACCTTCTCATTGAACTTGGTAATTTTTATGTTGAACTCGGGAATCTGTGCGAAATTTCTAACTTAATCCTTTATTTAATCCACGGGGTAGACTGTTCTCATTCTGTCAGCAATTACCGGATAGAAGTGTTAATTATTTTTATATTCTGTAGTAATGACTGAACTTTCACCCTCCAGTTGATTGTCACTTAGAATTGATTGTTAACCAACGCTCTTAGCCATTAGGCCATATGTCCATGTGGATAATTCTAGCATAAATTTTGGGAGCCTTAAACATAATCTTGCCTATATGTTTAGTATTATAACTTGTCACTAGAAAATTACTATTATTTTTTATTTGACCATTACTTATATTGCAAGTTTCCTACTATTTATTATTTATAATTATTGGCTCCCATATTGTATTCAATTCTATACTAGGTCTATTTAGGAGGTCATTGTTGCTTAATATCTATGTGCTGCTTCTTTGAGATGTCTTACCCTCCACCATTCTTCTCCCTTTGTAATTTTTACTTCGTCCCACAAGAGCAGATAGTTACCCTTTTCCCTCAATGTGTAGTCAGCCATACTCGACCTTTCAACTATTTTCAAGATGGGAATAGTAGTCCGAATAATCCAAATAATATCTATAAATTTAGTCATTTACGCTCTATTTTAACAGTTTTTGATAAAGTAATGTTTTTGATTGGATTGAAGAATTTTGGGTCTCACCTCTTGCACTCTGTAGGAGAGCATGTGTCCACCCACATACATACTGAATATGTTTTACCTCTGATTTCAATAAGATTTAAACCATAAATGACAAACAGAAATATTTATTATAAAAGTTTAGGCAAAAGTACCACTCACTCTAAAACCAGAAAATTAAAACTTTTCTAAGCCCATAACTTCAGTCATGTAATCTCTATTATATAAGTGTAAGGGTGGGTAATATGGGCTATATTTAATTTAGTTATATGTAAAGGGGGCAAAGAGGGTGGTGGAATCCCTTCGTGAAAATTCAGGTACGTTGGATTTTTGTGAAATTTTAACAATAGGTATTAGACATCAATTAATAAAAATTCCCCAAATTTCAGTTACTTTGGAATATTTTAAAGGATCTTTACGAGATATAATATGTGCACAACATCCGATTTAAAAATTCAAATATTTCAGATTTGCATTAAATTTGATACATAGTCATTAGAAACCAATTAAACAAGATTTCCTGAATTTTAATTTCTTCTTAAGACTCCTTAAACTTAAACCTTAAATTTTAGACATTTTCTAGAATCAAAATCATGTAATGGATTTTGATCAAAATTGGAATGAGGATTCCAGACATAATTTTTAGTAGCATTATATGTTGATTTTGATCTTTGTAAGGTAACATAAAGTGACACAAAACTGTTCAATTCGAGAATTAATTTTAACCATCCTGGGACAGGTATTCGGATATATAACTGTACGTCAGTCAGTAAGAAATGATAGAAATCATGATCCTTCTGTCTTAAGAGACAATATATTCTCTCTGAAAGTAAGCATTTAACACTCTTTGAGAGAGCCACTTCTCAGCCTTTTAGACAAGGTATTCTCTCAGAAAATATTCCTGTGTTTATAGCAAAGCAATGCTTGTGTAATCCCCAGCCACACTTTTCCTGACCGGCATTGCTTACCGCCATTGGCAGGAAGAAATCCAAGATGGCTGGAAGCTATGGTATGGTATGGGGGGATATCGTGATTCAAAAGCATAATAAGCATTTATCATGCAAAGCGAGCACTTTACCACAAAGCCAGTTTTCAGCCAATGGATATAATAACAAAAGTGTGCCTGTGTGATGAAAAGTTTATAGAGATACAAGGGTTGAACAATCTCCAGCCATATTTCTCATAACACAGTATTGATTACTTGCCATGGCAGAGATAACTCCAATGGAACCAACGATTGGGTATGTGAAGATACTTTGATTCAAACACTAAACATTTGAACATTTAAGATGTAAAGCGTCACTTAGACAATGAATACCCCCCCCCCCCCCCGAAAAGGTGTCTATGTAATGAAGAGTTTATAGTGAGGCAAAGATTGTGTAATCTCTAGTCACGCTTCTTCTCAAGCATTGCTTAATCTCCCCACGACAGAGAGAAATTCTTAATAGTTTAAAACAATACCGAAGCATACAAAAATTCTGTGATTCAAACACAAGAATTGTATATGCAATGCAAGCATTAAACAGTTGGTTTACACCTTGGCTTTGGACCAAATAAAGTATTATGTGATAAGGTATTAGTTTGGTTGCCATTATTCCCAGGTCTACTCTGACGCCGAGTGGTTACACCTGTCGAAGTTCCAACTATGACTTAAATAGAATCTGTCATTTGTTTCACTCAACCAAATGATAGAACAAGATGTACCCAATAACTAGAAGTTAACCAACTGAACATGATGCCATACTGAGTGCATAATAACAAGAACTTTACCAACTGAACAACTGTAACAAGATTACTCCGAGGTGATCGAAAAAGCATGATAGTGAATAAGAATTATAGATGGTGTAGGAGTAGAAGAGCCCATTTAGTAGGAAGAAAGAAGGGTTACCATTAGCTTGATATAAAAGCTAAACTCGTCTTTTACATTTTAAATCAATTTTATTCATACATCGCTCCACCAACAAACAGCAAAAGACTGTAGCAATTACATAACGAAAGATCTATTTTCCTTTATACAGGGTGTCTCAAAAAAATGTACTCACTCGTAGAATGACGAGAAAACTTTTATTTATGAACATAGTGTGAAATGAAATAGCATCGAATAGATGAGACAGATGTAATTGAAGAATCATGTTCGCAAATGTTCAAACTGATGACCATTATTGTTCAAACAAAGCTGATAACGCGCACCAAGATTCTAAGAGTGAGTACGTCATTCTAAGAGTGAGTATATTTTTTTGAGACACCCTGTATATACACACAATCCCTTGTGTAATAATAGGTTGTAATTCGGTTGGCGAAAACAGACACCTCCAAACTCGTGCAACTTTCATCTATTTCCGTTTCCGCCCAGCCTTAGCTTGGCGGTAAAATACAAATCAGTTCAGATCGGGATGCGAATCTGACAAGACGCTGTATTGCCTTCCTCGTCTCCCACCAGGAATTGGCGGAGTACGAGATACAAGTTCAGACAAACTGGGACTATATTACATTCCTACTATAATGCCGACCAACCAAGCAACTTGCCTTACGTGTTTACATTCCTGTATCCATATATCCCCAATAAAAGATCGATTTCGATTATTGTAGAGAAGATGTTGATGTTTTCCTTCGAACTCTGGTGACCCTTTTCTTATTTAAATCAGATATATACAGACACGGTCGACTCAGCAAAATGGCGATTTCCTATCTCAACACTTTCAACCAACAACATCTAAACTCTACAAGACGATGAACAGGTTTCAGTAAGATGTTAAGAAGAAATCCCATAATGAGATTAACTCGGGGTGATCGAAAAAGCAGGATAGTAAATAAGAATTATAACCTAGATGATAATGAGACATAGGTCAGGGGTGTGGGTAGGTGTCGCGTTTGGAATGCGACTGCAACTAATTTCAAGGTTGAGACGAAACTTAAAATATAAACATACTAATGTTTGTATTGTGAGGTATGCTAATTTGAGGAATGTGTTAAAAACAATTTTCAAAGTTACGTCATGGATTGAGAGAGAATGGGAAAAAAACATCAGAGTCAGACTTGAAGTTGAAGTGAGCGGACATTCAACTTTTTGCTCCCTTCAGTGGGTGATCGGTAGCTGACTGTGTATGTAAGGCTGAGGATACTAAAAGAATGCCGTCAATCTACTACAATAAGTTAACTGTCAACCAAGCACTAACCCCTGCCCCATCGCCGCAATGTTGCATCCATGTGCTTGTTTTACAAGTACTTTAATAGAATGTGCTCTGACGAACTCGTAGCACTGGTACCTACTCGACATAAATACCCCCGACTAACCCAACAAACAGCAAAATCCCACGCCTTCACTGTAGAGGTCCCCAGATGCCGGAAAGCTTTCTATTCTGATAGTTTTTTTCCCTCAAACTGCTAGACTTTGGAATTCCCTCCCTGTTTCCTACTTCCCCGACTGTACTAACATGCAGAAATTTAAATATAATGTGAACAGATATTTCGTTTTTCAACACTCTACTTAGAGTGTCCCTGTAGGCATGGTCCATAATTGATAGTAGCCCCTTGTGTCTCAGCGGCAATATTCCTTGTTCAGAGTGAATAGAGTAAAAAAAAAGGTGTAAAGAATAAAAACCTTTCTTGTTCCGATTTTTCATTTTTGCTGCAACACCTTTTGTATTTTGGGACGAATAAAAAACAAGACATAACATGCCATATTGAGTGCTGCCCAATAATAAAAAAAACATTTTTCTTTCCTGGCCTTCAACCGTAGATAAAAACTTGTGCCACAATTGGATACACACACATGGATTTATAAATCTTCAGCAGAAACGATAACTTTACAAGATAGCAACAACAAATCCATACAACTATACCTAAGTTTTAATTACTTTCACCTGGAATAATAAATGAACATTGAAACTATAAAAAGCAACATAAAATAATTTAACAAGTAAGAACAGTCCTCCACAAAAAATAAATAAAACATAACCTTCGGTATAAAATAATCCAACAACGGTTTACATGCCATGAAATTTAAATGAATGAAAAAATTAAATCGAGTTATTAAGTTTGCTTACATTGTAATATGATGAGGAACGTTATTTAAAATAGAAACTTGTGTTCAATGACTCGTTTCCAATAGGTACTGTGTTTCGGTATTAAATAATCCCTGAATGGTTGATATGCCATAAAGCAGACATTTTTTTAAACTAATGCCTTATGTCAATAACATATCTGGACACCTGTAAATTAAAAAATAACCAAAATATCATTGTTAATATTGATCCTAATATCGGTTAATTTGATGTAATTTACTTGAAAATCTTTATAATTAAAAAAAATAAACAAATGGATCGACCGTAGTCGAGGGTGACTTGAAGGCTCCCTTTTCGTTGGCTATTACATCAAGATGTAGGGGAGGACGCTACTCCTTTCTCTGGATGTGTCACATAACCATGATCCGCACCTTACAATGTTGAGTATTTAGCAAGGAGGCATCAAGTAACATATTTTTAGTCTTTCGTATGACTCAACCAAGGATTGAACCCTGGTCTCCTGGCCCATTAGCGAACACTCTAACCATTATGTCAATATTTATAACACAAGAAAACATCAAGTAAAGACAAAACAATTTACATCAACTGCCGTCAAGTGTTTATGGTTAAACATTGAAGCTTTCACAAAAATGAACATTTAAGAATCAAAGCACAGCATCGAGTATTAGTCTAATGGATACCATTGCTGACTATGGAATGAGGTATGCTGAGTTCAAATCCTCGTAAATCTATTGTGGTGATTTACACACTAATACTGGAAAAGGCATGAACCCATAATTTTTCTCAATCCCTAAAATGGATAAAATAGCAACTCATGTTAAACTAATTGCATTCAATGAATCGTTTCCAGCATGTATTTTATTTCAGCATCAAATAACCAGAAAAGGGGTGATATACTGTAAAACAGAAAAACCAAACAAAACTTCTACATTCGTTTATTTATAATTAATGAAAAATTAAATATCAATCAAGGTTAAATATTGAAATACAAATACAAGTTGTTTTTTAGAACACAGACCAATATTTTTCTTATATGACTGACGAAACAGATTTAATTATGTACCTTTTTTAGTAAGAAAGCTACTTTATATATAAGGTAATTACTAACAGTGCTAACAATCAGCTATCTTCATCAGAACCAGTTTAATAGTATTCATATTTTATCAAAATTAATTTGTCTATTAAGAAAATACGTGTGCCCTCCGGATGCAAATACTTTTATGAATACAAAATAGATAATAGATACCATTGCAGCCTATGGGGTCTGTTATGCCGAGTTCAAAATCTAAAAAAACAAAAATTTTAAAATGTTCTAAAAGTAAAAAACTATGCAAGTCGATAGAAGATTAAATTTTCTTGCGTTTGGTAAAAGTTATTTGTTATAAATTTGTTTTTGTTCACCGCTTTTTTCCTGTTAACTATACAGCACAATCGCAGAGTTTTTCTTCCTTCCCTCTTTCTCTCTACTTTCTCCCCCTCTTTTCTTTTCTCTCTCCTTCCTCTCTTTACAGTTGAATGTTGGTCAGCTGGTGAATCTCGAAAAATTGTCTGGTATTAAATTTGTTCCCGGTGTTATGGGTAACAGTGGGTGAACTTCTGAGTGTGGAGGTAAAAGCTCCTCTGCCTTCCTTAAAAAAATAAAATATCGATTAGGATCTAATATTAAAATCGATCGGAAATATACTTTTTTTAAGTCACATGCCATCATTTTCTTTATATGACTGATGAAACAGATTTAATTATGTACCTATTTTTTATAAGAAAGCTATCAATGTCAATGAAATGGGGAAAACTGTATTTACTTTATATATAAAATAATTACTAACAATGCTAAAAATCAGCTATCTTTATCAGAACCAGTGAAATAGTATTTATATTTTATCAAAATTAATTTGTTTATTAAGCAACTGTGTGTTCCCTCCGAATGCAAATACTTTTATGAATACATAATAGATACCATTGTGGCCTATGGAATCTGCTATGCCGAGTTCAAATTCTATCGGATTTATTGCAGTCATTTCTACACTTATACTGTTGAGAAGAGTATTAACCCACAATTCCTGTCCAACCTCTGAAACGGGTAAAATAGCAACTCATGTTCAACTAATCATGTCCAATGAATTCTTTTCAACGGGTATTATGTTTTGGCATTAAATAACCTTAAAAGGGTTGATATGCCTTTAAAAGATCAAATCGAACAAATAAAGAAAGGAGCATAAATATATTTTATCTCAAAAATGAATTTCAGGTAGAATTTTCAGCTTTTGCAACAATAATGAAATATCGTTTGCCTACATGTTTTTATTTTATTTTCCAATTCCGATATATTTTCCTCCCTTACTGGGCAAGCGAATCGGTGGGGGGGGGCGGGGGGCGGCAAAAAAGGGACAAAGAAAGGATGGAAAACAGAAAAGTGGTTGAAAGAGGACGAGAACACCTCACCTACTTAATAGAGCATAGAAATACACTTACTCTGTTCAGCTATGAAAAAAAACAAAAAAAAACGCTTTTTTATTACCAGTAAATAATCGCCATTCTGATATGATATAATACGCGGGTTTTATGATCAGAGGGAGGGGCATAAATATTAGACGTGGTTTTGGTGTCATAAAAGCATTTACTCGATCAATAGTGAGTGGTGCTCAGAATAGGCCAACTGTTTATTGTTTCGTAAATGTTTATATGTCACACTGAAGTAACTGAGTAGAGAATATTTATGCCCACACATGCATACAGAATTACTGGCTCTTGCCAGGAGTGACAACGGCTATAACAGTTTGTTTTTTGTTGCTTATATTTTTTATTATACACAAAAGTGAGTAGGGAGAGTGGTTACCTAAAATCTTTTTTAAAACAATGCCCCAAAGTTTATGTTTTTTTTTTAATCTTTGATAGGTTCTATATATCAGCAGTGGTAACCACAGTCTTCTCTATAAATCTAATAAGCATGACAGAAGTGATCTCTGTCCCTCTTTCCTTCCTTTCTGTATATCTGTATCTTTTTTTTTCAGATTGTCTTACTGTTCAACCATAAAGTTAAATTTAAAG
>OY744522.1:86341152-86348652 GCA_963556195.1 Sepiola atlantica | reverse complement strand
AACAAAATTCTACTTCTTTATTTGAAAGAATGAAGAGGAATATTATTTTTAAGTTTCATATGAAGAACAAGTAAAGCATGTGTGGTCCTTCTCACTACTAATTAAATAATTATTTTGAAAATAATATTGATTTATAAATAATATATATATATATATATATATATATATATTGAGTTTCAATCCTGGCTTGAGGCACTAACTGGTTTAGTCACACTGAAGAGCTGTGATGCAGCGAAACAGTCTGTATGTGGATGACTATATAAAGCTCCCTTTCTTGGGTAGAGCTTATTTGTAAGGATATCGCCAACTGCCATTAGCTTTAAGGCACTTGACAATGTTTACATTGAGATATCACTTGCATTTAGTCAGTGTCGTATGATAGTGCAGGGGTAGAGGCGCCGACTGTCAGCTCGACGGTTGAGTTTCAATCCCGGCTTGAGGCACTAACTGGTCTAGCCGCACTGAAGAGCTGTAATACAGCGAAACAGTCTGTATATGAATGACTATATATATATATATATATATATATATATATATATATATATATATATATACAAGAAGAATACTTGTCCCACGACGGATACAATAAATTCCCTGAACAGAATAGTTTTGCATCATTTTTATGTCCCCTCACAAAGATTAAAATTAAGATATAATGCTACTAAACCTTATGTCTAGAATCTTTATTCTAATTTTGATCAAAATTCATTACATGATTTTGATTCTAAAAAATGTCTAAAATGTAAGGCTTAAAAAGCTTAAAGGATCTTAAGCAGAAATTGAAATTCAGCGAATCTTGCTTAATTGATGTCTAAAGACTATGTATCAAATACAATACAATCTGAAATATTTGAATTTTCAAATGGGAAGTTGTGGCCATATTATGCCCCCTAAAAACCTTTAGAATACGTCAAAGAGACTCAAATTTAAGGACTATTTATTAATTGATGTCTAATACTTATTGTTCAAATTTCACAAAAACTGTAGCGCCTAGTAGCTGTGTTCCAAAATTCATAATGATTGGTTAATTAGTTGAGGGACGAATCCTGTACATACAAATATATAAACACATACACAAACCTAACTTTATATAAATAGAGATATGGCTAACAACGTTTTGGTTAACTTTGGGCAAAAACTGATAAATGGATTTGTAGATCTATGAAAAATTGCATTGTTTTTTTTCACCATTTAAGGGTAATTCTAAGGTTTTCTAATTTCAGGAGTATAGGATTCATGTAAGTAACTCTCAGTGAGAAAACCCTAATGAATTGAATTTGAGATATTTGCAAAAACAGAGCAAAAAACAAGCATTTTCACTCATTTTGAGGCATGTTATCAAGGAGAAATGAGTTTTCCAAAAAAATCTGACTTAGTCATTTTAATTTTTACTAAATGTATCATCACTTATCAAGGCTAAAAGCCACGTGAGGATAAGGGTTAATGAGATGGAATGATTGTCAGTTAAGAGATGAAAAACCTCATGAGAGGATTGAGAATGATTGATAGAATGAATCAAGTTCGAATACTTGAGATAAAGGTTCATAACAGAAATCTGTTGATATTTGATTGAAAAACGATCATGTTGTAATCTGTAAGGAAGCAGTCCAGTCGTAATGTGTTCCATAGATGCGAAGCCCTTGCAAAGAAGCTAGGTTTGTGGATATTTCAGCTGATGCTAGGCACAGGGAGGAAAGACGGAGAATTTTTTCGTTGTGTTAGCAAAACGAGTTCTTGCTGTGAATGTCTTACAAGGAGGAAACCAGAGATTGTAGTTCAGTCGAGCACCTTCCATGTAAATAACGATAGAGTAGAGAGAGACTAGTAACGTCTTTTCTGTGAGAAAGGGGCTGTAAGGAACAAAAGAGATCAGCTCCCACTAGATTTCGGAGACGATTTTGAACTCTGTCGAGCTAACGAAGAGTGCTCTGAGTGGCTTCTGCACTCATACAACTTTCTACAAGATTCCGTGCAAAACTCGTGATGAAGCAATTTTGAGTAAATCAAAAGACAACCGAACTAATAGACAGTGACACAGAAGGACCAATAAGAAATAAAGAAACCTGCAAAAACAACAAATTCAATTTGTAAAACCAACATTTGGGCATCGAAAAGCAGATACAAACTGTCAGACATAATTAGCAACAACATCTGAAATATGGAAACCCCAAAAAAAAGACTTATTCGGTTTGCACAAATATGTGTTAGTATATATATATATATATATATATATATATATATATATATATAGAGAGAGAGAGAGAGAGAGAGAGAGAGAGAGAGGGGAGAGAGAGAGAGAGTTTTAGTGATAGAGAAAGAGAGGGCGATTTAGTGTAATTTAGTGTTACATGACAAATAACCAGAGTAATCAATTACTTGTGCAAGAGCATACACAAAGGACATTGCCAAGGCTGCTGCAAATAAAGTGGGCTTCCTCTACTGTGCTAGAAAACTTCTCACACCAGAGAGTATTCTATATCTCTAGAAAGCCACCATCCATCCATGCATGAAGTAATGTTGTCACATCTGGGCTAGTGCACCATCCACTAGTCTCTCCCTCTTAGACAAGGTCCAAAAAAGAGTATCTAATCTAATAGGTCCCTCACTATCCAACAAGCTCCAACCTCTGTCCCATCGCTGCAATGTTACATTCTTGCTGCTCTGGTGCCCCCTTGACGTAAATACACTCGAGACCAACTTGACAATCAGCTAAATCCCATCCATTCACTGTGGAGCTCCCCAGATGCTGGAGAGCCTTCTACTCCAATAGCTTCTTTCCTCGAGCTGCCAGCCTTTGGAACACCCTTCCTACTCCCGGTTTTGCCGACTGTACCGACATGCAGAAATTTAAAACTAATATGAACAAGCATCTAACTGCACAGCTCCCAATTTAGGATGACCCCCAAACTTTCACCCTAATTCTCAGTAGTCCCTTACGCCTACAGTGGCAACTTGCCTTGTTTGGGGTAAACTAAGTTAAAAAAAAAAGAATATACATATATATATATATATATATTAACATAGTTCACCCAAACAAGGCAGACCGCCACTGTAGACGTAAGGGGCTATTGAGAAAAAGGGTGAGAATTTGGGGAGGGGGGGTCAACCTAAATTGGGAGCTGTGCAGCAGGATGTCTGTTTACATTAGTGAATGGATGGGATTTGGCAGATTGGCGAGTTAGTCTAGTGAATGTGTCATGGGGGCACTAGAGCAGCAAGTTCATCAGAACACATTCCATTGAAGTAATTGTAAAACAGGCACAAGGAAGCAACATTGCAGCGATGGGACAGGGGCTGAAGCTTGGTGAATAGTGAGGGACCTATTAAGTTGGCGACTCTTTTTTGGACCTTGGAGGGAGTGACTAGTGGATGATGCACCAACCCAAATGTGACAACATTACTCCATGCATGGGCGGATGGTGGCTTTGTAGAGATATAGGATAATGTGTGAGAAGTTTACTGGCACGGTAGAGGCAACCCACCTTCTTTACAGCAGCCCTGGCAATGTCTTCAATGTATTTATCCCAATTCATGTTATCTGTGAAAGTTAGGCCAAGGAGTTCGAATGATGAACTCTCAGGTAGGGTGTTATTTGCCATGACAATCAGTGGTTGAAGAGGTTTCTTGTAGTTATTGAAGGAAAGTAGCTTTGTCCTTGCGGTATTAAAAGTTACCATCCATTTTTTTACTGTAGGTCATTTTCTTAGGATTCAGCCATTGCCTCAGATATGTGCGCATCGGTTTCGCCTACATGACGAGAGTAGAGCGTGGTGTCATCAGCAAATATTCCTATCTCAGTCTCAATGACATCAGGGAGGTTATTTATGAAAATCAGAAACAGTAGAGGTCTAAGGATTGATCCCTGAGGTACACCAGCATTTATGTAATGTTACTTAGATGAACGGCCATCGAGGATAACTTGGATCTTTCTTTTTGTTAGGAAGGATTTAATTATATTAAATATTTGTCCAGTAATACCATATGAATGCAGTTTTAGAAGAAGCCCTTCATGCCAGACCTTGTCAAAAGCCTTCGATATATCAAGCGCTACCGCCCTAGCTTCATCTGCCTTGTTCAGTGTATGATATATGCGTTCAGAGATGACCGTTAGGATATCTGCTGTAGATCGTGCTTGTCTAAATCCGTATTGATGATCAGAAAGAAGTTTAGCATTAACTAGGTGCCAGACTATAGCTAGATTGATTAATGATTCAAAGTTTTAGCAAACATCGGTGGTAGACTGATTGGGCGGTAGTTTAGAGGATCAGTTCTATCTCCAGAATTCTTTAATACTGGTACCACAGAGGAAACAAGA
This sequence comes from Sepiola atlantica, assembly GCA_963556195.1. Taxonomy (NCBI): domain Eukaryota; kingdom Metazoa; phylum Mollusca; class Cephalopoda; order Sepiida; family Sepiolidae; genus Sepiola; species Sepiola atlantica. The sequence continues at coordinate 86,344,337 of OY744522.1, read as the reverse complement.
TTCAGCAAGGCATTTGTTGTATAGTTTGGAGAGGATAGGGGTCAGCTCAGCAGAGCATTTCTTTATTACTATTACTGGTATAAGATCAGGTCCACAGGCTTTGGAGGTGTCAAGGTTTTTTATGATGACTCTGACCTGAGATGGGGTGATGATCAGGTTCTCAAGTTTGGCTTCAGTCCGCAATGGGAATTTAGGGAGGGGGTGTTCAAAGTGGAGTTTAAGGCGAAACGCTTGGCCAAGTAGTTCAGCCTTATCAGTTGCCGTGCAAACAACATCGTTGTGATTTGTTAGCGGGTCAATTGTCCATTGTTCATCACACTATTGTAGATTTTCCAAAGATGTTTTTTGTTGGGTGTCGTGTTTAGGTTTATATATATATATATATATATATATATATATATATATATATATATATATATATATATATATATATATATATATATATATATATATAGGGTTATATATATATATATATATATATATATATATATATATATATATAGGGTTATATATATATATATATATATATTTAGGTTTATATATATATATATATATATATATATATATAGGGTTATATATATATATATATATATATATATATATATAGGGTTATATATATATATATATATATATATATATATATATATATTTAGGTTTATATATATATATATATATATATATATATATATATATTTAGGTTTATATATATATATTTAGGTTTATATATATATATATATAGGGTTATATATATATATTTAGGTTTATATATATATATATATAGGGTTATATATATATATATATATATATATATATATATATATATATATATATATTTAGGTTTATATATATATATAGGGTTATATATATATATATATATATATATATATAGGGTTATATATATATATATATATATATATATATATATATATATATATATATATATATATTCGTTTAGATTTTATTTTACACGATACATTAGTTTGATCTTTTATTGATACATTCAGTTTCATGGAAACAATGGAAGCTCAGCCGATAGAACTATAAATACTAAATACCCTAGTGTGTTACAGTATCACAACACCGACTGTGAAATCAGTTACATTTGCAATCTTTAGCCATGCTTACTGAGTTTCCAGTGCTTCCGTGAAACCGAAGGTATGGATGGAAAATCAAACTAAGTTATAGTGTCAATCGAAATAATATATATATATATATATATATATATTTATTTATTTTACTGATGGGTCACCATTTATCAAGGCTCGGGGGGGGGGACCAGAGAATAAGTATTAAAATATATAATATATATATATATATATATATATATATATATATATATATATATATATATATATATATATATATGGTTGTAAAAAACAACATAGATCAAATCTATCTAATCATTTACGAAGACACCATTCTCCCATCACTACTTTCAATCAGTCAATAAGCTTTTTAATGCCATGTTCATAGAGCAGCTCATTTAGGTGAAAGAAAAAACTAAGGTAATCATGTAATGAGGCTATATAAAAAAAAACAGGCTAATATTTTTAATATTGAAAAGCTTATTGGATGCCAGAATACTGTTAAATATCTAAATTTTATCTAATGGCTTTATATATATATATATATATATATATATATATATATATATATATATATATATATCACTTCAGAGAAAGCTTGAAGAAGGGAATAGTTCCCAAAAATTTCCTACTAACTATTCCAACACACACACACAAAAAATTGGGATTTACTTTTTTTCTAAACTCGCCCAATAAACTCAGCACGAAATTGTAAGTTGCATGTTTATTTGTTTATAGCTTTTATTTTTTTATTATTATTTTTTCTCCCACTTGCGCGCTTATGATTTTCCTTGACCGATTACACCTATAAACATATATATATATATATATATATATATATATATATATATATATATATATATACATACATACATACTTCCACATTCACGAAATAGATGGACTCGTCGGACTATAAGTACGACTACAGCAAGCAGTCGAGACATTCAAGTTAAGACACATGATGTCTTAATATTCTGTCTTACGTATTAACTAGTCGGTCTGCCCTATTACATATTCTGTATTCTGTTAACATATCTTGTATGTACAAGATATATATATATATACGGAAATAAACCTATTATTTTAAAGACCTTCCACTCAGGTTATTTATCATTATATCTTCAACAGAAGATAACAATAAGTTGTAGATCCTGTTTTTTGTGTTGACGAACTCCTAGTATTTTGGAGATACATTACATAGCCATATATATTTCGCGAAACAACAACCCAGAGCACCTTTTTGATTTCTATGTGTTTTAACACACGTGGACAGGCCTACAAAGTCAGAAAACGGCACAGTGTCCACGATCTTTGGAAACATTTTTTCATGTTAAGAATTGCTGAAGCATTGAACAAACTCCCTGCATCAGTTGTTGGCCGCAAGAACACTGCAGTCTTTACAACTTTCCGAAACACATGTAAATTCACTTTTCATGTATAGTAGTGCACATAAGACCGGTACACAACAATTTTAATATTACTGTTTTCTGAAACTACATAAGCCAGAGTACGTTTTATTTTTATCAAAGACAGTACAATAATATCGTGGGGTCTGGATTTGTGATGTAAATGCAACGTTTTACTTTATTTTATTTATAGCATAAAAGTTTTTAAAAATAATAGAAATGATAACATAGGGTTCAGGACACAGGGATCCTCATTCATCGAGAAGGTTCAACTCTATAGATTTACTGAAATCTATTTCAATTAATATCAGTTTACTTACAATCCTACTCAATACTGAGTACATCTTTGGGCCCCACTCTCAAAATTAAATTTGATAAAATAAAAAAAATAAAAAATAAAAATGGAATATGATGTTATGGGCTGTGTACAATATGATATAGGGTTCCTTATTCAATCCCGAGCAACACTGGGTCTTCCAGCTGGTACTATATACAATGATCCAATAATTTGAACTTCGAGCTGACAATCATTTTTAAAGTTGATGTAAATTCACTAATATGATGAAAATATCAAGCAATAATACAATATGAACAATAACCAGTGGCAAGAGCAAAGTAAAAGTTCCTTGTAATCATATTAGTTTTCTTCAAAAAACACTATTGTAAAATGGGATGTACTTTATGTGGCCACTAA
>OY744522.1:86278652-86318652 GCA_963556195.1 Sepiola atlantica | reverse complement strand
TCATGGAATATGCTTTAATGAACATACTGTACCCTCTCAAAAAACAAACCAGTTGAAATCTGCAGTCTGTACGAAGACCCACACATGATGGAGATCAAGTTATGCTTTCCCATATCTTCGAACAGCGAGTCAGACAATTCAGACGGCTATATTGAGGTGCTGTCCACTGTTGTCAAACGATGGATGATTTGTGTGACAGCAGGACTCATGTCCATGTTACACCTCCGGGAAAATCCAGAAGTGGCTGTTTAAGAACTTCCACGAGTTCACTATTCTTAACATCTGGCCCTCCCAAATCGCCTGATTGCAACCCCATGGACTATTATGTGTGAGAAACAGTTGAGAAAAATACCAACCCTTACCCACCTGTAACACGAAGGACGAACTGGTTGCCAGGATCAAACTAATGGTTGGGAGTCTCTTGAAGAAAATCATGAAGGCAGTCGGCTCCAAGATCAGGTTCTGTCTGGAAACCGTGGTAGAGACTCAGAGCAGCTTCATTGATTGAACTGTATTCAGCAAAAGTTTCTCTAAGATATGCACTTTGAATTTAGAGAATACATTAATTATTAGCCAAGATATGACGTTTTTTCTTTCATTCATAAAAAGTGTCAAATTTTTCTTGAACACCATATATATATATATATATATATATATATATATATATATATATATATATATATATATATATATATATATATATATATATATGAACTCCTTAGAGGCAAGTATGATGTCCCCATTAAAACTGCTAATTGCCAATAATTGAGTAATGGAAGGCGAAACTGATTAACTGCTTGTAGTAATTAATTTCTGTAATTAAGTAATCAATTAAGGCGAATTGAAAAGTACAATTATTTGTGAAGCATCAACATGAACAAAACTCATTTCTATGGCAAAACCACAAAATACAGGACCAGCCATTTTATGGGCAAAATAAATAGGATGAGACAGGGAGATCATGATACGTGGGAGTCAGAGGAGGAAGGATAATAAAAGAGAAAAGAGAAAGAAAAACAGAAAGAAAGAAATTGGTAAAGAAAAAAGGGAAAAAAACAAGGAAAAAGAAAAAAGATGGAAAGTAAGGAAGCAGAAAAATAAAGAAAGAAAAAATCAAATACATAAAAGAAAAAGAATGAAAGAAACGGAAAGAAAGAAAATAAGCAGAAAAATAAACAATAAACACAAAAGAATAGATAGAGAGATGAAAGAAAGAAAGGAAGGTCAGGATCAGAGGACAAAGATAGAAAGAAGGAAAAGGTACAAACTCTGTGTGGGAGAAGAAATAAAATAATTAAATATCTTACTTAGAGGAAAAAGAAAGAAAGAAATGAAGAAAACAAAAGAAATGAGGATACAATTAGGAGAGAGAGAGAGAGAGAGAGAGAGAGAGAGAGAGAGAGTAAAGAAACTTGCACACACATATTCACACCTATATATGTTAAATTTTCACTTAACAATGCCTGTATAAACCCCTATACACCGTGTCATCGTCGAACCCAAGTTGTTGCTTGTCTGTGAATACAAAACCACTCAAATGTCGATGTTGATTTATAAAAAGGTGTATTCATGAAAGGAAAGGACAGTTACACAAAACATCAGAGGGACGGGTCACATTCGTATGCGAGTGAGAGAGAGATAAAGACGGATAGCTTGTTTCGCTACATCTAGTTACATTGTGTGTGCTTACCCCCACCTCATTGGGGACAGCACCCAGACACGTCTTTCCTCCTTGAAAACTCGCCAGCCAAGAGATGGAAAATCTCTACCCGGAAATCACGTGGTTTCGCTGCTTTCTGTCTGAGGTCACCTCTGACCTTTAAGGTGTCACTCAAACTTTTCCATTTAAACACGGCCCTCGTTATGCTACACATACATACATACATACATACATACATACATACATACACAAGTAGACACATGAACACATAAGTTGGCACTATATACAATACACAAGTAGACATGTGCATACAAATACACAACACATAAGCACATTATATATTGTTCTCTGTTTAATTTTGTACTAGTGTACACACCTACGTCAAAAATGCTTTGTCAGTGGTCGTGCTAATATTCATATAAAATCATAAAATTACATCAGTATTTTTCATATATAAATTATCATCATTTCTGATGACCTAAAGAAGAAAACACCAACCTTTAACTTTTTATTTAGATTGAAGGATTTCTTCAAAATTCATTTCAGGTGGTGGGGGGATGCCTGACATGCTATTTGCTTTCTTGCTTCTGCTCAACACTCAAACGTCCGAGGGCTAGAAAAAGGCACGTTTTTTACTCGCTTACTTTTGTGTGATGGAATAGATTTATATTTATATAAAAATAAATACACATGGGTCTTTATTATAAAGTGGAGAATAACCTGATTCATATCTGGTAATATTTTCTCCTGAATATTTGATAATATTGAATTGTCACTTATTGAATTTTATATGACTATGTGCATAATTCTATCCTTATCTTGTTCGTGTCTGATGATATTTTTTTCTAAACATTTGATAATATTGTTATTGTCATTGATTTGAATTTTTGTTCATGCAGTATTTTTAATGGCGATTTGGTCGATACCAATAAATATTTTTAGTGCAGTAAATGATTGGTATATGGTCGATAACAATAAAATAGTTTTTATTGTAGTTTCTGATGTTTGTAGAGACCAATAAATATTTCTATCGCAATTTATGCATTCAATTTGTGTTGAAAAGTCAAGGAGTTAAAAGATACTAAGGTATGATTGAGAGAAGGGATTTTGATATAGTTAGTCATTTAAATGAGTTATTGAGAAAGTCAGGAGATGCCTTCACCAACATGACCCTCTGAAAAAGAAAGGAGGTTATAAAAAGTTCTACAAATATATAATTCTACAACCGAGCAGTGATTATGTTGCTATTAATAAATTAATATACAAAAAAAGCGTGGTCATTTATCTCTTGCAGATTCCAACCACGAAGATGACACAACATGTTGAAAATATAGTGAGGAAAAATATTCCACTTCTATTAAAAAAGCGATCATGACACATTTAGTAAATACGAATAAAAGATAATTAATTTGTGTCCAAGAAGTGTCAGACAATGCAAATGGATGAGAACTCAGATGCGGAAAAACTATATCTTGATAGCGAAACTATTGAAATTGTCGAGAAGTTTTAGCACAAATTGGAGCACAGGGTTGAGCAGATATTAGTGTGATAGCAAGCGGTAGGAGTGGATGGAGTTAGTTTAGGGAACTTCTGCTATGACTAACCACCAGAGTGTTACCACTGTCAACCAAGGAAAAGGTCTATCAGGCATGTGTATGCAGTGTGATGATGTATGGAGGTGAAACCTAGCCAGTTAGGGTTAAGGACATGCGTTGCATGGAGAGAAATGATATGTGAATGATACGATGGATATGTATTGTAAGTCTTTAAGACAGGCTCAGATCTGATGACCTCAGAGGAAGATTAAATCTGGACAGTATAGGGAGACTTTGATGGCATGGTCATGTTGAAAGAATGGATGAAAGTTAGTAGATGTAGAACAGTTGAGGTAGCAGGTTCAGTTCACAGAGGAAGGTCAAGGAAATCATGGGAGGAAGTGATAAAAATGGACCTGAAGTAAAGACAGATAAAGACCTGTCCAGAGATAGGTTACTATGGAAGTCAATTTCTTAAAGCGATCCAACGCATGCCAGCATGTAAAATGGACGTTAAACTGACGATGCTGCTGTTGCTGATGATGGTATTACATTTTATGATATAGTATTTGGTAGATACTAATCAATTCTTTGGTCCTTAGTATGACCAGAAAGTGTATCCGGTTGTGAAGCCCCAACTTGAGAGTTTGGGTAAGTGTGGAGGTCATCTCTTAGTTACCATTACACCCAGATCTATTCTAACCCGAAGTAGTAATGCTTGTCAGGATCTTAACTGTGGGTTAAATAGAATTTATCAATTACAGACTATTTATTTACAAAGTGTAGTATCTGTTCTGATTCTACACTTCATCCTTTCTGTCGTCAGTCAATGAAGAAAAAATCCTTCTAGACTGATGTAGTTTTTATTTTTGTCTCAATCCAGGGTGCCTCTTTTTGTGGAGCTGGATTTTCCCCACATTAAAAACTGACCTTGTGTCTAACTCTGCCCTCGTGGGGAGGCAAGTAAAAAGGGGCTATTTATTTACAAAATATAAAAATCAAATTCATCTACAAACCACTCATATAAAAAATAGAATGTATTAAATATTTTCAAATATTAAGAACTTTAAGTATGAAAACTTTTATAAAAATAATTGAATAAATCATTAAGAAACCTAAAAATGGTTGATATGCCACAAAAAAAAACCCAACGAAACCAAAATAATAGGTTTTCTTATTTTAATTTATATATTTGGTTGATAAAAATAGATATGTTTATGGTAGTTTATCTTTTATTTCACTTTGTCACTGGTATTTTGTATTTTCACTAACTATATATAAAAAATTATGATTGGATTTGGTAACATAAAATTCATATCTTGTTATCACAATTTATGTATAGTATTTCGTTGATATCTGCCTCAGACATTGGGTCCTTTTTTATAATATACAAACATAAATTATGAAACCAAATGAAACTGTCCCTTTCGGGCTTCTTCTCTTTTGTCTTCAGCTTGAAGAAAAAATAACAATGTAAGTAATATTTACTTACATGAAAGAAATACCCCATTTCTGGTTTTATTTATTCTATTTATTTTTATTCTTTATATCTGTGGATGCCTTCTTCCATTTTGACATTTTTTTTACAAAACTTAGTTTTTACAGATGTTTACTTTTTGTCAAAATCGCAAGATATTTGATTCCGTGAAGTCTGTAACAAGTATCTGAACATTCTTTACCATTCTTCCCCAAAATCTTCATTTTTATTTTTATTTTTTTAACAGTACTTGTTGAAGACTCGACATCTGCACGAATTCTTCCTGTCATTGGGCGTGAAATAGTGGAACTGAAGAGCTGTGAAATTAGTGTTGAAGAATTTACAGAATGAAACTAAAGAGTCTTCAGTGGAAACCGAAGCAGAAGGAAGAATTTCGTCTCTCCAAAAATGACACCGGGGATGTCTTTATCGAAAACTTATACGGGCAAATATGAGGCATGTTCAAAAAAAAAAGTAATAAGACCGATTTTTATTTTAGTGGGGAGGGGACTTCAATTGAATTGATTTTTTTTAAAACTTGTTTTTACTAGTGCTGTATCCTTGAAAAGGGGTATATTATACCAGGTTGTTACTCAAGTGGAAAGAATAACCAACACGATAGTAGAATGAAGAAAGAAAGGTAGAGATTACAATAATAGATAGAGATTAATAAAACGTTACTAATCTCCGAAGCAAGACAGTGCTTCCTGTATATTAGTAAGTCCACATAGAAAAGATGGGTCTATTACAACAACTAGTCAATAATGATGCTAATAATAATGGTGTTGAATTTATTTAGTTGTTTTTTTAATGTAACATTTTCATGTAAAAAAACGTTACAGTTGAAGGTTTTAATGAAAAAAAGTTAAATACTTCAGCCCTGATATAAGAAGAACTGAAAAATCGAATAATAGGATCAATAGGCCGAAGTCATTGATTTTTTAAAAATCAATCTTGTTTGAATGAGAGGAGGATGCTTAATTGTATGCATTTTATTAAAAAGAAGATAATATCTTCACTTTTCCTTTAATTTGTGATGAGGGGAACAATTAACAAATTCTCCCGTTTTTAAAACTAGCAGTGTGGTTCGGCGTTGCCCGGGACATTAATAAAAAAGTAGAAGAATTTAAAAATTTGTGTATAACATCTTTCGTTTTAAACTTTTCTCTCCTCTCTCTCTCTCTCTCTCTCTCTCTCTCTCTCTCTCTCTCTCTCTCTCTCTCTCATTCATGCTGCACACTTTGACAATTGATTCAATATAATAGAAAGAAAGAAAAAAGAAAGAAAGCAAGAAGGTAAAAACTGACTGATTGATTGACCTAATTTCAGTGTTTCTTTTTTTTTTGAACAAGAATGAAGGAAATTAATTTTTTGTTAATAAAATATCAACTAAAAATGCACTCATTTGAACCCTGTTGATCTCAAACGAATGAATATTAGAGTATTTTTATTTTACCATAACCTGCTTGGAGTCATACTGAATCGGAATATATAAGGTTTGTAAGTGTATCCTTGATATTTTCTGAGTTTCAGCCGGACAGACAGACAGAAATACGACTTTTTTATATAATATATCACTTAAGATACGGACAGCAATATTTACTGACCTTTAAAAATTCTATGCAGACTAACACAAGTCTTGGATCTTTTGAGGTGGTGGGAGGTAATTTTTGTCTCCTTCTCCCTTAAATCCCTAAAAGAACAAATAAATAATGACAAGCGTCTATGACAGGTCAAAGATTACAACTATTATAAAAATTACATCTTTTATATATATTTTTAAATAGTTTAACTAAACCATTTTATTTGTTATTATCATTATTATTATTATCATCACGAACTGTATTACTCGTCTCATGAAAGATTCACAAAAATTAGACGAACTTTAACAAGTGCAAGAGATCACTCACACACTCACTCACTATCCAGCTTTATCGTCTATGTTCCCTTCAACAAGATGTTCGACGCTGTCTGGCCGTCCTTATGCTAAGTCTCTTCTTTGGGCACCCGGCTTTCTTTTTGCTGTCCAGTCTTAGGTCTCTGCAAGTACTGATATACCCCTTGCTTCTTTTAACATGCCCGAACCAACGAAAACGGTTTTTCCTTATTAGGACACCAAGTTTTGGGATTAAAACAGAAAATCATTTTTAAGTAATACAAAAACATACTAACATGGGAAATAAATTGTGTGAAAATAGTGATTACACAACTGAAGTTATGGACTTAGAAAAGTTTTGATTATGTGGAATTTAGGTCCCCATTGTGAGTACCTAAGATAATGTACAATTGTTAAAGAAATGAACAATCTATGAGTTATGATATACAAGTGTGCATGTGCATGGAGAGGGCAACATAAGTTGTAGTTTTGGCAAATTTCAGGGGGGGGGGCATTTTTTAAAGGATGCAGTATCTCGGCAACCAACAACTGCTGCACGCAGTTTGTTTCATGCTTCAACAATTCTGAGTGTGGAAAAAATGTTTCCAAAAGTCTGGGGAACTGTGCTGTTTTCTGACTTTGAAAGGCATGTTCACATGTGTTAGACACATGCAGATTAAAAAGGTTCTCAGGGTTGTTGGCGAGATGGTTAATAATTTTGTGGGTATAAGTCAGTTGCTAGACGTTGACGTTTCTGTTTACAAAACGAAGGTTTATGACAGGAAATTGCTAAAAAAATTTTTAATAGAAATTGACTGAGTATAACTCAATATTTGGAGTCATCTTTGTAGCAATCAGTGCAAAACATGGTTATCGAGTAGATGTTGACCAACCTTTGAATCTAAGATATTCTGTTGAGCATTAAAATTACTGCGTTTATGTGCTTTTTAGGGGTTGTAATGTGGCCTATATTTTGTTTAATTTAGTTCTGTGTAAAGGAGGTGGAAGTCCTTTGTTAAAATTAAGATACCTCAGACTTTATGAAATTTGAACAATAGGTATTAGGCATCAATTAATAAATATTCCTCAAATTCTAGTTTCTTTGGAGCATTTTAAAAGGCTCACATATCAACATTCAAATAATTCAGATTTGCATTGAATTTGACCAATAGACACTAATTAAACAAGATTCTCTGAATTTCAATTTCTTCTTAAGACTTCTTAAGCTTAAACCTTAAATTTGAGACATTTTTTTAGAAACAAAATCATGTAATGGATTTGATCAAAATTGGAATAAGAATTCTAGACATGTGATTTAGTTTCTATTTTATCTTGATTTTAATCTTTGTAAGGGACATAAATATATCTAGAGTATTCGAGACAAATTTGACACTTTTTGGAAAGTAAAGAAAAAACGTCATATCTTGGTACGTTCTCAAAATTCTTGATGTCATATCTTGATGTATTCTATAATATGTTATATCTTGATGTATTCTCAAAATTCAAAGTGCATCGTTTAGAGGATCTTTGACCAAATATGGCTCACTCAAAGAAACCATCCTGAGCCTTCACCACGACTCTAGGCTGAACCTGAACTTCAGTGTCCTTCAAGAGATACCTGAACACTAATTTGATCCTGGAAATTAGCTCGTCCTTCGTGTTGCAGGCGATACGGTTGGTGTTTTTCTTAACTACACCTCACATATTATAGTCTAACTAAGTAACTTAGGAGCCAGATGTTGGGATTGGTGAAGTCATGGTTTTCCCAGAAGTATGACACAGAGCTGAATCCTGCTGCCCCTACATATGGCTTTACAACAGTCACCCTCTCCATCCAGCAACTCAATATAGCCATGTGAATTAAGTCTGAGTTCATTTCTGAAGATGTGAGGCCACATAACGTGGTCTTAGCTAGAAACACACTCAAAAACCATCACAATTTGAAGGAATTTAGTCTTCATGATGTGCAGGATTTTGTGCAGACTGTAGGCTAGCCACCTATTGTTCAACGAATTGTACAACTAGTCCTCAGAAGAACCAGAGCATCCTCGGATCGACTGGGTGTTCGACCTTGTTGAGGAGTTTCTTGGTTTTTGTAAAGCAGTTCTCTTAGGTCTTGCAGTGAGTAGTTGGCCCTTAAAAATCATGTATGGGAAGTAGTGAAGATTCTGGTTCAGCGCTTTCTTCATAGTCGCCACTCCGATGCCCATTTCTCTTGCCAAGGTCTACATTACCCTGCCTGGATTTTGCCGCACATTTTTTTTTGTAGCTCAACGAATTCATTGTGCAGACACAGTCAGACCACCTGCTATGATCCTTCCTGCTAGCCATTGCTTCCACATCTCCATCACAATTCTCCAGCTCACATCTCACGGTCTTCAAAGTATGCAAGGAGCACCTAGCTACAACTAAGGTTTCCAAATTTTTTAATCCGGCACCAATCATCATGATGCAAGTCACTCTCTTCCAACATTTCAGTGCTTTCCAGTCATCTATGATCTCCATCTCTCAAACCTACCAATAGTACACAGAAACAGCTATCCATTGCATTTTACCGTTATTAAATACTTTAAATGTTTCTGAAATGCAACAACATAAAAAATTATCAAATTTGTCGCGAACACCATATATATATATATATATATATATATATATCATCACCATCTAAGATAAACCTCAGACTCGGATCCTATTCCTTAAGCAAACATCTGTCAAAAACCGCACTGAAACAATGCAATATATTACGTCACTGCGATCCTGGTTAAAAAAAAATTTCTTTTTTGCTACACTTCATCCATATTTTTTCCATTTCTTTTCCTTTTTCTTCTCCCCCCTCCCTATTCTAACGTCTCTCTGCACAAGCGTTTTATTATTCTTTCTTTTTTTCAAATAGCTCAACGCGCACCAATGACGTCTCTCTCTGCGTTCTTCTTTTTCCTGTTTTTACCGTTATCGAATACATTTAAAATCTTCACTTTTTCTGAAGACGTTCGTCGATCAGAACGAAACCGGTAAAATCTTTCGTTTTTTGATGAGTTTTTCCTGTATTAAAATTTTTTTCCGTTTATCTTTTTTCACACACACACACACACACATATATATATATATATATATATATATATATATATATATATATATATATATATATAAAAAAAGCTCTATCAATAATTAAAAGAGAGTAAACAAAGTTTGTTAACAGGAAATGTAAATAGCCTCCAAAAATTTTTAATGGAAAGGTAGCATATTACAAGTGTTTTTATTTGTACCAATTGACAGTGTGAAAAAGATAGGTACATTGGTAGATAGGTAGGTAGGTAGAAAGGTATTTATATGTAGATAATATGGTGAAAACAAAGAATCACAATCCCTTAAGCTACGGTTTCACCTGGCAAATACTTAGAAAGATTTCATTTACTTTTTCGTTTTTATATTGCTCTATTTGCCATTCAATGGGTAAATGGTGTGGGTCGGGGAAGTTATTTCAGAGATGACGCAGGGAGGAAGGAATAACATCCCAGCGTTGGAAGCAATTCTCTACACAATTACAAGAAGTGATTCCTCGCAATTGGCCCCTGGTCATAAGGTTCGATTATGCAGAAGACTTCTTTTTTTTTAGTACATTGTTGAAATTATTTATATTAACCGCATCAGATGGGATTTTGATAAAGAGTAGAGAGAGAAGAGAGGAGTCCATGCGAGAACGAAATGATGGTTGGAAGAAAAAAGGGGAGAATAAATGAAGGAGAGGTGAATAAAAAGTATCAAATTAGGGTGGTGGTAGTGGGAAAAGGAGAGAGATTTGGAGAAATTGGGAGAGTAAAATGGAGGTTTTGAGAGAGAAAGTAGAACGAAAAAAAATTATGATGAATAGAAAGGATGTGAAAACGAGGCAATCAGAAGGATAAGGGGTTTAAGAGTAGAATTACGAAAGAAAGAATAAATATATTGGTATAAGAAAAAAGTAAGAACAAAGTCATGCATTAGAAAGAAAGAAATAGAGAGTGAGTGATATTAGTATTAGAGAGAGAGAGCGAGAGAGAGAGAGAGAGGGGGGGTAAAAAAAGAAAGAAATATAGGAGTAAGAGGAAAAGCAACAAAAATACAGAAAAAATTAAAAGAAAGAAAGAGTGAGATCTGTGGCATGAGAAAGAAATAAAGAGTGAGATATATTGGTATTAGAAAGAAAAGAGAGAGAGAAAGAGAGTAAAAAAAGAAAGAGAGATATTGGAATAAGAGTGAAAGAAAAAGAAAGAAAGAAAGAGATTTTAGAATGAGATAGAAAGCAGAAAATAACAGAGAGAGAGAGAGAGAGAGAGAAAGAAAAAAATGAATGAGAGGGAGAAAGACTGAAACAAAAAAGAAGTCAGAACGAAAATGAGGAAGGAGAAAAACTGGAAAGAAAGAAACATGAATAACAGAAAAAAAAATGATGTCATTAATATTTTGAAAATTTAGAGAATTGTGTTCTAAGGTGGAAAATATTTCATAAGTGTGTACTTTTGTTTGCTTCATGCCATTCCTCCGCCCCAGGTTGATAAATAAAAAATGCCGTTTGGAGGGGGAGTGAAGTAGTGGTAGGAGTGTAAATCCTCACTATAATGACGATTTTGTGTGTGTATATTTGTAACACAAATTTGGAATATTATTTCAATTGATCAGAGTGTGGCATGAATAATACCGGTCATTGTGTATTATTTGGATTATTCGGACTACTATTCTCATCTTGGATGTTATTCTCACAACGTTTCGACCCATGTAACCTCCGACTTTTTTCATGTGCATCCTGTCGAACTTTAGAAACTATACAAAATTTCTGTATAGATCCCCAAGTTCGATATAAAGATTCCCGAGTTTGACAAGATGCACCTGAAGAAGGTCGGGGGTTATATTGGCCGAAACGCTGTGAATAACATCCAAGATGAGAGTAATAGTCCGAATAATACAAATAATACAAATTAGCAAAGCTCATTAACAAAATTCCGAAACCGGTCATTGTATTTAACAACATAAGTACACAAATTATTATTCAACACCATATTTCTTTCAAATAACATTCAGTTTTAGTTGCAAATATACAGACACACCTTCTCAATTATAGTAAGAATCGTCAAAATTCCATCATCACTTTTTATATTTTAAGCAACCTTGAAGACCAGAGACTTACTTTCGCTCTTCCTTTTTGATGTCAGGGGCGAGGAGAAACCTGGGATATTATTTCTTTTTCCCTGCCCTATGTTAGTTAATATTGTGTTCTTTTAAATAATATTTCTAGTTTTGGTTACGAAGATACAGACACAGACTATCCATTATAGTAAAGACGTAACATTTTTACGTATATAGAAATAGAGACAAAAAAATGATAGTGGGTCGCCCAAGAGAGACAACTATTTGGTTAGAAACATAGACACACAATCTCTATTATACTAAGGGTCGTCAAAGTTCCATCCATTCTTCTTATATTGGAAGGAACCGGTGAGCATCTGATTCACTCTGATCTATTTTCTTTGGTGTAAGGAGTGAAGAGAAGCGTGAAATATTATTTTTAACACCCACCATGTTTCTTTTAAATAATATTCTGAGTTTTTGGTACAAACATACAGACACGAAATCTCCATTAGAGTAAGGAATGTGTATGCTATTTAAATTTCTTAAGGCCAAAGGCATCCAGTTATTCGTTATTCTACAGATGTTATCATTCCCAGCAGCTGGGCAACGTTGTGTATCCCTTCTAGTTGGAAAAGTCATAATGTGATTTTCTGCTTCAGTGGTATTAATTGTATCCATGTTTGCTGTAGCCTTTAACAAAGAGAGAAGGTTTGTTTTCCCTGTCCTGTTCAATAAGGGGGAATATAAGGGCGGCCCAGGGAAGAGCAGAAGTGAAAAGAGTCAAATAAAAAGAGAAAAAAGAGAGAAAGAATATGGGTAGGAATTAAAGAAGAAAATCAAAGGATAAGGGTAAGGCTTAAGAGAGAGAGAGAGAGAGAGAGAGAGAGAGAGAGAGAGGGAGGGATGGAGAGAGAGGAGAAGAGAGCGAGAGAAGGGAGGTATGCAAATAAAGAAAGCGAAAGAAAGAAAAAGAGGAAGGTAGGCAAAGAGGAAAACCGGGGAAGCTACAGATAGAGAAAGAAAGAAGAAAGAAAAAGAAAAGCAGGAAAAACACACAGGAAGACAGAGTGTGTGTGAGAGAGAGAGAGAGAGAGAGAAAGAGAGAGAAACAAGTAAGTGAAAAATTAAAAGATCAACCAAATGTTGAGTAAAAAGAAAAGAATGTAAGTTTTGTTTTTGTTATTTCATGAGATAAAAAAAGGCAGAAGTTACATTGATTTAACTGTGCATCAACCGGTGTCGATCAATAATACTGATATTACACCCTAATACCACTTCGGTCTTTATACTCTCCGGTCTACTTGAAGAAAGCTGAAGAGTACAATAACAGCCTAAACGCTGTGTATGTGAATATAACCATGATGATAACAGTTTGAAACTCTCTCTCTCTCTCTCTCTCAAATATCTTCTTTCTTTTTCTAACATAAAATTATTTTGCCGGATTTTCAAAGTCAAACTCAAATAGCAATCCATCTGACATATCGAAACGTGATTAGAACTATCCTTTTTTTGTTTCTTCCTTACACGAATATATTTTGGTTCGCTTTAGTTTCTTTCTGAAAATACTTATTCTGGTTACCAACATCTTTTAGAGTCTAGACTTTTTCCTTACTCGCCAAATATTCTTAGCCATAAAAGGGCAGTAATCATGTTATTGAGTTATTTCCATTGACGTTCCTAGTCAAATGCGACTTTCAAGCAAAAAATTGTAAACACTACTTGAACATGCATCATCATCATCATCATCATCATCATCATCATCATCATCATCATCATCATCATCATCGTCGTCGTCGTCGTCGTCGTCGTCCATTTTACATGCTGGCATGCTATATTTCCAGATTTAATCTTCTTGAGTCATCAGCTCTAAGTCTGTCTTTAATACTCTCATTAAACATCTATCGTATCATTTTCATATCATATGTGATTATTACTTAGCACATATTCATTGCACCAGGGGTTTATGCGCAACGGATAAAAGTACTAAGTAATAATCCATTCTAAGTGACAATCTTCTAGAGGTTGAAAGTTCAATCCTCAGTACGAGTAATACTAACGAATACAATTATAAATTAGTTAAGACTTCTACCCGGTCTTGGGTGACGAAATGAAAGTAAGTTACCCCCGTGGATTAAATAAAAGGTTCCGTTCGAAATTCCATACAGGTTCGACAAGACATACATGAAGAAGGTCGGAGGTTATATCAGCCGAAACGTTGTGAGAATAGCATCCAAGATGAGAACAGTAGTCCGAATAAATCAAATAATACAAATTATCAATCCTCATCTAAAAAATTCCAAAACATAATACTTTTTATATAAATTATTCCCCCACCCCACTTCTTTTGTTGACAGCATGGAGCTATGGATAAAATATTATCCCGTCGGCCAAATATTTGAGACAAAGTGTCCACTAACCACTAAGTCTGAGTGACAAGGTCACAAACCCACACGTAAAATAGATCCATGCTACCCACCAAAAAACGCAAATCCCACGACCACAAAAAATAAGCATAATGAATATTTTCAATGGTTTAATGGATTTTACAATAATATCGTTGGGTTCATTTTTGGCACCGGACATCCATAAACAGCAAAGTTCCCTTCACTTTTCCCGGGCAACGCTGGGTATTCCACGGGTCCTGCTAGTATATATATATATATATATATATATATATATATATATATATATATATATATATATATATATATATATATATATATATATAATATTTCGGAGTTATAGTCCATTATCAAGTTAAGACAAGATGATATTAATCAACGTTTTTTTGTTCCTTTCTTCATATATATATATATATATATATATATATATATATATATATATATATATATATATATATTTTATTATTATAACTATTTCATATATACATAGTTATATTATAAAAAATATATTGCGTGTATATTTTTTTTGTTTCAGAAGTTACATGTATAGAGCTTAGTAGTAGTATAAAAATATACTTTTGCCAAATAAGCTACCCAGAAACGTTAGTGTTTGTTAAATTTACGTGCAAATTCCTATTGGTCCTTGGTCTTTTGGCTAGGAGCAAAGTGTAGTATCTGTTCTGATGCTGCACTTCATCTTTTTTTGTCCTCAATCAGTGAAGGATAAATCCTTCTAGACGGAGGCAATTTTTATTCTTGTTCCAATCCAAAGTTCCCCTTTTTGGGGAGTTTGATTTTCCCCACATTAAAAACCCACCTTGTGTTTAACTCTGCTCTCGTGAGGAGACAAGTAAATAGGAACTTTCGAATCCCTATTAAAAAAATATAACAATGTTGCTAAAAGAAAAAGAAAATAAACAAAAATGAAAGTAAAAAGATTGCCGGGCAACGTCGGGTAGGGACAGCTAGTACACACACACACACACACACATATATATATATATACAATTAATTATAAATATTTGCTTTTTATCTACATACGTATACGCTTCATCCTACGGGAATCATCAGTGTAGAGAAGAATTATTCACACTGGTCGCCGAGCCCAAACCCCGGAACCTGAGTAATATTTCAAACTCAAATTACAACGTCTTTGCCCACACGACCGTTGCCAACAACTCGGTAAATCAGCGAGAGATTAATCCTACTTAAAGGCAGCTGACGTAAATAGTTCAACTTTTGAAAGAAACATTGCACTGAAGTCACGATGGCAACTGTGTTAATACTACTCGCTAGAGAGCCTAGCCTATATTTGGGGGCGACAAATAATATTATATATATATATATATATATATATATATATATATATATATATATATATATATATATATATATATATATACATACTAGCAAAAACAACCTGCCCTCCAGGCAGCAATTACTGAAACAATAGTTTTCTTTACAGAAAAAAAAAGAAATAATTTCCATTTGAGATTTTGGTAATTTGAAGGAAAATAACAAAAATATGATTGTCGTAGCGTTATTTGATATATTCTAATGTTGGGAAATTTACTGTGCATGAACATAGTCAAATTTTATTAATTAGAAAAAAAAGGTTAATTGATATGATCTTTAAAATATTCAAAGTCGGGGAATTTTATTTTGTTTCAGCATAAAAATGAAAATGAATTCCCCATTAAAAATTGGTTATATAATGAAATGGATAAATAAAAGACTGGAACGTCGATTTGTTTAATAAAACAATCTCATATTACTGAGTATTTCGAAATGATTACTTTGTGCTTTTCGTTTTTATAATTAAAGACAGAAAAAATAATGGAATAGTAAAAAAAAAAAAAATTTAATTTAGAAAGATTAGAAGAGTCGTTTTTTTTCCTTTTCGTGACAAATGTTAAAGTTATCATCATTATCAAGGTTTTTAGGGTATTGACACGTAATCGGCTAAAAAGTAGAATTTCATTTGGGGGGGCTGAGGGTGCTAATCAACAATAACACCCAAACTTTTAACATTTTTATTTACGCCTTAAAAATAAGATATTTAATTAGCCAATTTGAAAGAAGTTATTTATTTAAACAAATCAATTGCTTATGATTAAAATTAAAAAAGGGATGTATAGTTTTTAAAAAAAAGATTAAAGAAATAAAATATGGGTAACTTTGTAGATTAACAGCCGCCGATTTAATCTCCCTCCCCCAAAATGAAATTCAGCTTTTTTAGAAGATTACATTTGAAGAATAAACACTAGTGAAAACGGAAAGACAAAAAAATAAACAATTATTTTAGTATTTAGAGTGGGCGATCAGTTTCATATATATTTACCGTAAAATGATTCCCCCATCTCCGGACGATTCTAACTTTTTAGGGAAATTAATAAAAATATTTTAACCACTAACCCTAAGTCCGAGTGGCAAGGTCACAAAACCACACATAAAATAGACCCATGCTACCCTCCTAAAAAAAAACACGCAACGGATTTAACTCCCATACTAAAACAAAAAAAGAATTTAATTAATTGCTCTCAAATACTAGAATGGTCCGGAAGTGATGGGATCATTTAAAATTAAATATATATACGAAATTGATCCCCACTCTAAATTCTAAAATAAGCGTATATTCATTTTTCTGCCAAGTTTTTAAGGATATTCATACGTAATCGCCTTGTTTTGTTGAAGGTGGAGTGATTTAACAGAGGATGTTAATCTACACTTATACTATGAATCTTTTTTTCGTAATTTGGGCAGAATAGTA
This sequence comes from Sepiola atlantica, assembly GCA_963556195.1. Classification (NCBI taxonomy): domain Eukaryota; kingdom Metazoa; phylum Mollusca; class Cephalopoda; order Sepiida; family Sepiolidae; genus Sepiola; species Sepiola atlantica. The sequence continues at coordinate 86,301,826 of OY744522.1, read as the reverse complement.
AACCGGCGGGTTGTAAACAAAACTTTCAGCAATAAGCTTGTTGTTATTTATTTATTTTTCACGGAAAATTTAAAACTACGGAAATTAAATGCTGAAATAATAATTTAAAAAAAATATTGTTAAAGCGATTAGCTATAATGAATGCTGCTATTTTAGGAAAAACTATGCTTTAAAAATGAGGTGTATAAAAATAATCAACTAAGTTTTTTAAAAAAAACTTGTTTTGCTTGTCGATTGTTATGGAGCGACAGAAATTATTCCCCTTGCAGGAGGGGGGGGGGGGGTGCACGCCCTTTTAAAAGTAATGAACATGGTTTCGATTTTATTTTATTATCACGTTAATTAATTACTAGTAATATCGACAAAACTATTCCATTTATATAAGCAAAACGGAAATCAGATTATAATCGAATAACAGCAAACAATTATTTCTTTTGAACTGTTTAAAAATATAATTATGCAAATTAGGTAAACAAAAGATTGTATTTGCAACTTTGCTTGTCTATAAATAGAGTATTTTAAAATAATTTAGCGTATTAATTATTTAAAATAGAGTAAGATGCTTTGATTGTAATATAGTAGTGATAAATAAGAAAATATTTCGCATTTAAATATAACGAAAAAGAAACCATCAACGATAAAAAAAAAAGACAATAAATTTAAATAAATAAAAGTATTTGTGAGAAGAGAGGGTTTAATTTAAGAAGAAGAAAAGAACAAGACGATGAGGAAAGAAGGTAATAACATCTGTCTACAAAAGTGTGTATCACTATTATAAGGCTTCTTCCGTCCTCAACTATTCAAGTGTCCATTATAGCGAAGAAGTAGAAAAAAAAGAAAATAAATAACGATCGTAAACAGTGCAAAGTAGACATTACCGCCAATGTGAGAGCGAGCTTTGCAAGAGGGAAAAAAATGATTGGACAAAAACAAAAATAAAACAGAAGGGAATGTAATCTGCTGTGTACAAACATCGCCATCTTCACATGACGTCACGTGACAAAAGTGTGAACAGAAAAGACGACACGTTCAGTTCAGTTCTTTTTTTTTTCTTTTCGTTTTCAACGTTCCCTGCGGCCATCATCCACTGCGCTGTGCGATTTTGCTCACAATGAACGCTCCCTCCCTCGACGGGAATAAAAAGCGACATAAAGTAAATAATAGAAAAAGAAGGAGAGGGGGGTGCTTAAAAGTGTGCCCGCAGTATAAATATATAATATATGTATCTGGTTTCATATTGAATTCGCGTGCATTTTCATAATGCGATATGCATATCATTCCCTGTGAGTGTGAGAATAGCTTTTTCCTGTTATTTTAAGAACGGAGTTTTACGACAAAAAACAATCAATCATATGAAAAATGTTCTGCAACACTCTACAGTACACGAATTAGATGTAATCCCTGATATTGAGCATTCTTTCCTCTTGGGTGAAGCAAGTTATTAGAATCTCTTAATTTACAAGGAGGAAAGAAAAACTACGTTTTATAACACAATGAAACTGTATTTATGTAAACATTATTTTATAGAGTGCTTGTAGCAACCTACAAGCCGGCGCACAGCCGTCATATTGTTTGAATATAAATGACTTCTTAGCTGCCCGCTGACTGGTTCAAGCAATCTACTTCCTCCTTGGATTGACCAATCAGTGGCCTTCTCTTAGGCGAATCTCGGATGACTAGCATAACTATATAAACACTTGAGCGCAATATGCCGCTCTCTCTCTCTTTTTCTTCTTAGGCACAAGACGCCTCTCTCTCTCTCTTTCCTTGTTTGGCACAGCCAAACACACGTCACCCATCTCTGGGGACGCAACAAAAATCTTCCCGGGACTTTGGCCCTGAGTTCGGCTTCGTCAAGAAGGCAAGGATCCAAAATGCCTACTGCCTCATACACGTGGAATTAATATAACACACACATACTTACATACACGCATGGACACGTCCTGACATCGTAGCCGGTGCACAAACATTCTATGTTATGAACTATTCTCTCTTCCCTACTCATGGGAAAGTTCTGACACCGTGGCCAATATACAAACATTCCATATTATGAACTATTCTCTCTTCCCTACTCATGGGAAAGTCCTGACACCGTGGCCGGTGTACAAACATTCTATGTTATGAACTATTCTCTCTTCCCTACTCATGGGAAATTCCTGACACCGTGGCCGGTTTACAAACATTCTCTGATATGAACTATTCTCTCTTCCCTACTCATGGGAAATTATAGTAATGGACTTCCTTTATTTCTGCCTTCGTCAATATCTCATTTACACAGAACATTTCCTCTTCGTCACATCTGACCTTAGCCTCTTTGGGAATTGCAGACAGACAGCAACTAGAGAGACCCCAACAAGCAACGAGGAAACACTTTTCCCTCTCTCTCTCTCGCTCTCTCTCATTCTCTCTCTCTTTCTCGAAGATAGTTGCTGACAGACCTCCGGAGCTCTAAGAACTCCCTAATTTTCTCTTCCTCTCTCGGACACTGTCCAACTTTCTTCCACCTATACCAAATGATATAGGTAACCTTTTTGAATAAACCCTTTTCGTTGTTGTTATAAAGAGGTTTTGTTACTTCATTTAGTGTCTTAAACCATAAGATAGGGACAACGTTCCCATTCTTTACATGCTAAATTTAAAAAGTATATAACAGAGCTGATACAAATCTTAACGTTACAACTCACCCTGCAGATCCAAAATTACATCGAGGTTCATGCCTACAGGACAAGAAGTAAATTACAACAGAAGCACTCCTCTAAAGTCTAACGATTTCTCAGCTTGATAGGAGTGGTGGCAATGCGTTAGTCTCAGAGCTACCTGGCTCTGGCTATGGCGAAAATCCAGCAGTCAGTATCAGGATCCATCATCATCTAGTTGTCTCTGCCTCTACATGTGACAAGCATAGATGTATCAGGTTCGGAATCGCAAATCAATCAAGTGAGAATGACAACGTTGCTTTTGTGCCATTTCTTTGTGTGTTCTGTTCAAACCTTCCCCGACTTCATATGCAACAGCTGAGCCTTGCTATTCTCGGTATCGAGAGTAAAACCTGTAATCTTGTAGGTTATCGTTAGCTGCGACTAACGAGGTAAACTTTATGTGGATCAGACAATTCTGATGCACGATTTTCGTGAGTTCTATGCAGAAGTCTGATTTGCCTAACAAACAAACTGACAACAGAACCAACATCTGACGCTTTCCTTCTATAGACATGAAACCTGGTGTAATGTTGGATCGGTGTGGGAAGTTGTAACTCTAAGAATTGTATATAATAATAATAATAAGAAAGTAAACTCCTAGTGAGTACAAATAATAATAATAATAATAATAATAATAATAATAATAATAATAATAAATGTGGCTTATCCCATTTATTATTATAAAAAAGTGGGCCCTTTATATATACAAAAATGCTGTCTTGATTCGGCTCGATTACGATTTATAGATGATTTTCATATATTCTTTCTTCTATATAAAGTTAGACATTTTCCCCCTGTACCTTTGACGAGAGTAAGAAAATAACCACATGCATCACAGGTTACTAAACTCACCACTATATAAAGCTTACTCACTCGAGCATGTTATAATAAATTTATGATTACTTTCTCCATCTAACACTAAATATTACTTTTGGCCCACCATTGTAGACTCTCCCCAAAACATACTCCATAGAGATGATAGCAAAAACTTTCCCTCTTATATTTTACTACTAACACTCTCCCGATTTACACTTGGAACTAATATACAACAGATATTTAAAAAAATGTAACCCTTATCATTTTCTAATCATCTGGCATCAATTTACTACATAATACAATACATTACACACACATTTCATGGATGCTCCCTCTAATTCTACTGATTTCCGAGAATATCGGATGACATTATTTCTACTTATTATGTATACAGTTATACTAATTGCGGTTTTTAGAGAATATATTTAACAAGCATAATTACTTATAGTGTTCCGTGATTCAAAACGGCGACTACCATCTCTTCAGCGATTCAACTTTAGAAATTTCCCTTATCAGTTTTCGTTTGCTTCAGGTATAATTTCAGTTTTTTACTTAAACACTTAGACAATTTCAAACATAACACCTTTAAGGCTTAACATTTTTTTTCCAAATACTTAACGAGTAAAACGAACTGCAGTGTTCATTTCGACAACATTCAATTCTTGATATCAATTCCATGGAAGCATGTAACATCAGTTTCTCTACGAATTTTACACTACTTTACTTAACAGACAACACAAGTTCATTATTTCACTTTTGCCCATCCATACCAAACCTAACATTAATCCAACATTTGTGTTTTTCTTTTCACGTTAGGTATTCTACTTTTATTTTAGTGTGTGTGTGTGGGGGGGGGGGTATTTCACGTAAGACGTTTTCTTTTCTTCTTTACATTTTCATATTATAACCTACTATTTCCTCTCTCTGTCTTCCCCTCTCTACCTACCCCTTTCTCTCTCCCTACCCCCTCTCTCTCTCCCTACCCCTCTCTCTCTCTCTCTCTCTGATATATATATATATTTCGTTCGCAACAATTAAAAAAAAAAGGTGTTTACATTTTCATCTTTACAATATTTTGAAATCATATTAACTTTATTTAATCTATTATTAGCAATCTGAGTGAAGTACTGACCTATAAATATATGTGATAGCAGTATAATTTGAATAAGTGAATAAGTTGAATAACTGAACTGACCGACATATTCTGCTGACACATGACCCTGGATTGGATTGGATTTTTTCTTTTCACTTTTTTCTCCTTTTTTTCACCTGCTTCTTTTTCTGGCGGCAATTTCAATGCATTTTTTTCACTTTTTATATTTATATTTATGCTGTCTTGAAGCGATGTAATATCATTGAAACGTTAGTTAATTAACGTTGACTGTACCAATGTTTATTTAATTTTATAAATGTTCTACTCGTTATTGATCACTTTTGAAAAAATATTGATTTTATGTTCATTTTATCAATATATTTGAACTTATATATATATATATATATATATATATATATATATATATATATATATATATATATATACATGAATAATATAAAGATAATTATCTTATATTAGATTCTATCGTGACAGAGAGATGGCTCTTGAATCATTCCTGGATTTTATTTGAATCAATCACCTTCCACTACATAATACCATATGACACACCAACTTTCCTCTCATTATTGAAAATTTTTTAACTACTTTTGCCTTAGGCATATCTTAACATTCTTGTTGCAAATTTTCAAATTAATACTTACTAATAATTAGCAATTTATTGGGTTTTTTTTCTTCTGAGGATAAGACTACTTCTTTGAAAAAACATGGATTTAAGGTCATTTTGTCATTTTATTATATTCTTTGTTTAAACACTTATGATCATCATAAACTTGTAAAATATGTAATTTTACTTTTTTCATCATTTCAATATTTACTATATATATATATATATATATATATATCAAATCATCAGCATCTCATTGATCGAAGACAATCCAAAAAAAGCAACGGGTGACAATGATCACCGTTTTTATCGTCCGGTGATCATCGTGAATATGGGGTTCAGGATGACGGCTCCTTGGAAAGACCGAAATGATGATAGAAACAAAGGTAATTGGATACCTTACACCAAGATCTTAAGACGGACAAGTTTATCCTGACCCAGTCATGACCGTGTATGATGGGGGGGAAGATTCAATGTGGACCCTGATCCACAGGATGAACACAAAAGAAAATGAGATATAAAACTGGTGTTGTAAAAGATAAAGGAATTATTTTTATTCATAATTTTTGTTGGTATTTTTCATGCTTTCGTTCAAGCCGTCTTGTTTCAGGGTCCAATGAATAGAGAAAGTATCCGAGCTTCATGTCACAAGCGCTTTCAATCGCCATAGATCATCGGCAAGGAATTTTTTTTCTTTTTAAAACATTTAACCTGGTTTTGGGTTGTATTACTATTAATTCGAGTTAGAAAGTTATGTTATTGAAGAATATATTAATATCTCGGAGGTAGTAAATACAGTTAGTTAGGTTAGTTATTAAATAGATTTAATATGTTCTTGTCTGTAACAATACGACTTGAACAAAAACGAAAGAATATCAACAAAAAATCATAAAGTAATTCCGTAGTCTTTAACAATAATAAAATAACTTGCTGCAAAATACACACAGTATTATATATATATATATATATATATATATATATATATATATATATATATATATATATATATATAAGCTTTACATTTTAGATATTTTCAAGAATTAAAACCATATAATGGATTTTGATTAAAATTAAAATAAGGATTCTAGACATAAGGTTTAGTATCATTATATCTTGATTTTCATCTTCATAAGGGACATAAAAGTGGTGCAAAACTGTTCTGTTCGAGGAATTTATTTTACCCATTCTTGGAGAGGTATTCTTCTAGTGATATATATATATATATATATATATATATATAAATTTGTATGTATTATTCTCGAACCCATTAAATTACAAAAAAAGGCCATTCCTTTTCTTATTCTTCATTTTGCATATATTGTATCCCTATCCTACTACATGTGTTCTTTTTTTCCTATGGCTCTCACTAAGTTTACCATCTCTCTTAAGGAATGACAGATATTTTTTATTTTGGTTTTTACATATCTGAAGATGGTATACATTTTATTCAAACGTCATGTGAATTGAATAAAGCCCATTTCACATAAAGAGCTTTTTCTAGTCATTGTTTATATCGAATTGTTTGATATTCTCCGCTTTCCGGATATATACAATGTACACACATACACATACACAGTGTAAATAATAAAAAAAATAAATATCATGAAAGGAAAGTAATGCACTCGGGTGTTTATATAATTATTTTTATTGAACTGAATGCTGGAAAACACCCAAAGGATTTTTAACTATATTGATTTAGAATTATGTGTGTGCATGTGTGTGAGTGAGTGAGTGAGTGAGAGAGAGAGAGGACTTCTGTTTTATTTTACTACATATATCACCCTGTTAAATGATTAATTAAAGATAAACTATTACTTTACAAATATTAAGAAATGTGGAGTTCATACCTTTACTATATATATATATATATATATATATATATATATATATATATATATATATATATATATATATATATATATATATATATATATATATCTGATCAACTCTGCTGGGAAGCCATGAAATTAAATACTGTCTTGTTTTTAAATTCCCGAAACAGTTTTTCATGGTAAACAACTGATGATTCCTTAAAATAGTGTTAGAAACTAACTAATATAATAACTGTAAAAAATAAATTGACTTACATGAGTGATTTTCCACTGGAAGACTTGAGACTATAAGTTTTTTTTTTTTTTTTTTTTTTTTTTTATAAGTTTTTTTTATTTATTTATTTTTTTTTCATTTTTTTTATATAGTTTTAATGGTTGAGAAACTTCCGAGACTATATATATATATATATATATATATATATATATACTAGAAGAAATCCACGAATAAAACAGTTTTGCACCACTTGTATGTGCCCTTATGAAGATTAATATCGAGATAAAATTCTATTAAACTTTATGTCTAGAATCCTTAATCCAATTTTGATAAACATCCATTACATGCTTTTGATTCTATAACATGTCTAAAATTAAAAACTTAAGAGATCTCAAGAAGAAATTGAAATTCATGGAATCTTGCTTAATCGGTATTTAGTGACAATGAATCTAATTCAATGCAAATCTGATATATTTGGATTTTGAAATTGCACACTCTTACACTTAGCCTAGAAGTGAATCCTGTACATACAAATACATAAACATATTCTCATACTTAACTTTATATGAATGGGGATATGCTCCCCAACCCACCTTTGTGGGTTAGACACTAGTAAGCGATTGGCGATAATGCACAGCTCTTCCTAAAAGAATATAGCAATCTTGGCTACTGAAAATGCTTAACATAAACATTTTAGATTATACTTACTTTGTAGCTTGCGCTGATAGTATAATGGGTAAGAAGTCTGCCTATTTTCGGGGTTTGATCTCAGCTTTAAATGCTTGCTTGTCTGGACACACTGAAGAGCTGTAATATGGAGAAAAAGTCTGTTTTTGGATGACTATATCTAATATATATAATTATCTTTTGGAATTCTCGCCATCAGATTTAAATAGCATTTCATCTGACAAATCAATATTTGATTCTGCCTAGCCAATCAAATACAGAAATGTTCAGTTTGTGTTTTTCGATAGAAAAAGAAGAAATTCCAATCGATTTTATTGATTGCATATTCTATCCGACCCGAAAATTCCTTCAGTATTAGACATTTACAGAAATTCACTATTCATTTTCAATGGATAATCAACATCTATGTTTATGCAATGATATTGTCAAATGCAGTCTTATTAACTGTAACTTTTTATTATCAAATGATTCTTATAGATATTAACCATCTCCGTCAAAATGGTAAAATGTAGATAAAAAAGGAGATAACCCCAAAATAATTTTGTTACATGTCATCTGTGCCGATTATAAGTTCTAAGATGACTTTTTATTTCTAAATTCGCGTTTTTTTTAACTGTTTGTGACTTCTTGTGTTACTGTTCACCCTCCAAAAAAGCTTACTGACTTCATTACACTTCGGCCTTAGAAAATAAGTTGGACATCTTCACATTGCCGAATAGAATTTATTTTCGCCATTTAACATCATTTCGTTATTAGACCATACAACTACATCAGCGAAACAACAATATAAAAGCTTGTAAAAAAACCTTTAAAAACATTTCCTTATCGAAACAAAATGTTTTTTTGAAATTTAGGTCTATCATGATTTTACGACAATCCTTCACGTCTTCTGATGGTTTTGATTTTGCAATTTATTCCTTTTTTTAAACAGGAAGATTACAATATGGCCTAGGGTTCATTCGTTTTCTTTACGACAATTACGAATAAGAGTAGTTAAAAAGCATAGTTACATTTTATAACAAAATTACGTAATTTTCCGAATACTAAATTAGTTTTACACTTAACATATGAGTGTAACTAAAAAATAAAACACGACGTTATTTTTCTAATCGAAAAAAAATTGTTTTTGAAATGTAAAAATGTTTGGATGCGCACACCTGTGCATTACTTACAAAACTTTTTCTGATATTTGAAAATCTTTTAGTGGTTTAAAATGTTTTTTTAAAGGGGGAAATTCGAATGCAATCAAGGGAGAATTATATAACTAAGCAGGGTTAGGGTTTTTTTTTCAATCTTTTCAATTGCAACAATTACCAAAAAGCATAGTTAACATTTAAAAAAAAAATTATGTCATTTTCCTAAAGGCATTATAGTGGATTTAGTTACCATATATATTGTTTCTTATTTATAATCATCAGTTTGGAGAGTTTTTTTTTTCCTTTTTCTTTTCATCACTTACAAATAAGGTAGAGTTTTTAAAAAGAAACAAAAAACGGATTTAAAAACACTCCCGGGTAGATACAGCTGTATATATAATTACATTTTTTATTTTTATTTTTTAATTTAATATTTAATCTTAATATTCCTTTTTTATATAATTTTTAATTTAATTTTTAAATTCTGCTGATTTTCTATATATACTTCATCAAAGTCCCTTTTCTATATATATATATATATATATATATATATATATATATATATATATATATATATATATAATAAAATATATGTCCCATTTTATTTTATTTTATTATTTTCATGATCATAACTAATAATTGATATTGAAATATTAAAGTAAATATTTAATTTATTATTACGGTTATTATGTTGCTTATAGATTATTACTACTATTCTTACTTTATTACTTAATTCAATTTGTTATGATACTATAATCCATTAAATATGTTCACTATTATTGACTTTCTTTATCTTCAAATCATTTTAATATTTCTTTATTTAAACCTGCTTTTATTTTATTTTTTTTATTTATTATTATCTTTTTCTATCATTATGTATTCTACTTTATTTATTCTATATTTAAATTACTATATACTATATGTTATTATTATTAATTATTATTATTGATGTTATAAACACAGTGGTATATAATTATATAATAAGAGGTTCTGTTTCCTGTAATAATTGGATATATATAATTTTTAAATAATACTAGAATTAGATGTTTTTCTTGGTTGACTACTATTTGTGATGAAATGAGGGACGGTGAAGAAGAGCCTTTTTGGAATCATCTAAAGTATGATACAAAATAAAATATTTCAAATCGTTTTAGAAACGATCGTACACCAATTATTTGTTGTGTTTGAATTCTTGGAACTTATATAAATAATGTAATGTACCAATTTTATTTATCAAAACATACTTTATGTATGTATATATATATATATATATATATATATATATATATATATTTAGAAATTTGAAACAGCTAACATTTTAAATATATTATGGAACATGATCACACACATTGCATCACAGTGTTGAAATCTTGCCTAATCAATATAAAAAAATAAATATAAAAAAATATATATATATAAAAAATCACTTTCTTTTGTCTTCTCAACGTCGACATATTTCCATTTCGTGCATTGTGATAGCCTTCTAATACGCCTCTCTCTCTCTCTCTCTCTCTCTCTATATATATATATATATATATATATATATATATATATATATATATATACATGCAGTCTGTTTAAAGTTATTATGCAAATTTAATAAACTTCAATTCTTCAAGTATTTTAAAATTTAAACTAGTCACATTTCAGCCTTCATAAAAATCCCAAAATTTTCAGTCACTGTAAATAGCTAATATTTAAGAAAGTTATTATGCAGATAAATTTAAAGCCTTGCACAACCATTTCTGTCCAGAAAATACGTATATATTACAACATGGATAATGGAAATCATCTAACAAATACTGAAAAAACGGAAATAAGAAAGTTATTGAATGAGAGACAGTTCACTTTGGATATATCAAAGTATCTTCACAGAGATCATTGAACGATAACGATCCTGTTGAAAATGTAGATATATTACGGTTGAGAAGCAAAGTAAAAAGGTTTAAGATCTTGCCTCATCAAGATGAACATCAACCAAAGTGAGTTATAGCAAAACAACCACTTTTGATCAGTGATTAGACATTTGAATGGGCTGGAATTGATGGATTCAAAAAGAACAAAAGGTGTAAAATACTTTGTAAATTGCGATCTGTCATGAAATATATTAGTTGGGTTCTACTATTCTCATCTTGATCGTTATATTCGTACATGTTTTCGAGCTTCGGAACCATTTGTCTTTGATAGTAAGTTGAGAAAATTTTCCATGTTGAATTATTTGGTGAGCAGTCTTAACATTCAGACCTAATTTTAATCTAGAATTGGTTTATGGCTCATATTTTCGCATGTGCTATCCTAACAAGATCTACAGACAGTACTTTACTCAAGTCCATACTTCATACAACTACACCCAAGCGTTATGCATTCAACTGAACAGTTACAGTGAATCATATAAAGCAAGATGACTGGAGAAGGACTATTGTCCATCATTATTGAGATGTATTTTCCCGTTTGAATAGTCCAACCTTGTTTTTTAGGATCAAAATTTTCATTCTGTGACTTAGAGAGACGTCTACTTTGAGTAATGTTATGCAGCTGAGTCTGTGAATGGCAAAGGCTCTGGTGTGACGAATGTCTTTGCTACAGCCACCTTCTTGCAAAGGTAACTCTACTGCAGTAATGACAAAGAGTCAAACACTAACCCTTTAAATAATCGCATAATTGCCTTTCTATGGTAATTTGATCTTTTGAGAACCACTTTGTAAGATGAAAGCATTGCCAATGATATCTTGAAACACAACTATTTTTTCCAACATTGAGGATTCTGGATGAAGTGTCACGCCCTGTCAAAGGCACGTACAGACAACAAACCAGTGCAAACATTATTTCCAAGTTTTGACATATTACACATGTGGAATCTCTTTGTTGGATCGAAAGAAGAGTTCCTTGCTGTCAATTTTCCCATGGTAAATAAAGCAATATTAACAAGTCTGTATCTTCGCTTATGAGGGTGGTTGATTTGTTGGATGACATAGCATGCGCAGCTTTTATTTCCACATCTGTGTCTCCCTTTGCTTGTATGACAATGCAGCTCCGTTTACCTCAGTTCCACTGTGATTATATTTTTGGCCTCAACTGCAGTGTGATTAAAATGGCCTCTTGTTGCTTTCATTGAAAAGAAAGTCCTCTTTCTTTTCAATGAATTTTGTTGACTCCGTAATATTGACTATTGTTGTTGTTGCAACAGCATTCACTATGGTGGCCCATGCATGGCAGTCCTGAGAAAGGTCGCACGAGATGGCTAATGAATTGCGATTCCGCTGTCGAAGGCTGACAACCTGTGGACCGGAGAGCTCAGCTGTCCTCCTTGATGGGTGTTCTTCAGATCTTCAGCTCTTCATCGATACACTTGCACCACCCAGGCAGAGAGATCAAGCGGATTACGTCGCAAATTAATATTGACTGTATTCTCATAGTGGTAGTCTTACCAAGCTCATGGTGGGTGTAGTAAAGGACCACACTTGCTTTTCCATACTGGTCTGCGGTGAAAGATGAAAGTATCAACAATTGAATTATAGGTGCTTCGTTCAGTCCATGTCAGCCTGTGAGAGAGAGACCCATCTTAAATTCTAAGTCTTGAGAATAGACTGAAGGATAGCACCAGCTGCAGAACTAGCATATTTCCTTATAGCCTCTAGAAGCACGGGTTTGTCTGACTTTCATAGTCGATGCAAAAAGGATTTTTATAGAGAAGGCTTATCTAAGCTTAGCTCACCAGTCTGCGACACAATGAAGAAACTTTGAAATAAAATGGCTGAATCAATTCTTCAGCAATCTTATCAGCCTTTGGTGATTCTCATGTCTTTGCTTTACTGTTACGTTTGTATGAATAGGAAAATATAATCTACCTTTTCCTTTTAACACCAATGGTGAAAATTCTATGCATATTCATATAATCATTAGCATTAATCCCATTATAAAATCGTTTAAGTTTCGTCGGATTGTTATTATCTAAGATTATTCTTGCAGTATTTGCTTCATTGTCTTGTTCCTTGTAATATACTACATTCCATAAAAGTATTGCATTGCATGGTCGTAGGATCAAAATACAGGTGAAGACATTCTCACGATAGCCTTTGGGTGATCATATATTCTAATAACTCTTGTTAACCCTCTTGTTCTTTTTGCTAACCTCATAAGTTTCTGGGTGATGACCAAGTAAAAACCCAGACCTACCCCAAAATTGCCACTTTGCGGGATAACATGGTATTCACGCATAAACTTCTGAAACACTTCAGAGTTTTCAGCCTTCAAAGTGTTCATCCTCTGGAGATACAAATAGACAAACTTTAGATAGTTTTGGTAAACAATCTGCATAAATGTGCATTTCCCTGGATACCTTCAACATTCTCGCATAAACTTCTGAAACACTTCAGAGTTTTCAGCCTTCAAAGTGTTCATCCTCTGGAGATACAAATAGACAAACTTTAGATAGTTTTGGTAAACAATCTGCATAAATGTGCATTTCCCTGGATACCTTCAACATTCTCGCATAAACTTCTGAAACACTTCAGATTTTTCAGCCTTCAAAGTGTTCATCCTCTGGAGATACAAATAGACAAACTTTAGATAGTTTTGGTAAACAATCTGCATAAATGTGCATTTCCCTGGATACCTTCAACATTCTCGCATAAACTTCTGAAACACTTCAGAGTTTTCAGCCTTCAAAGTGTTCATCCTCTGGAGATACAAATAGACAAACTTTAGATAGTTTTGGTAAACAATCTGCATAAATGTGCATTTCCCTGGATACCTTCAACATTCTCGCATAAACTTCTGAAACACTTCAGAGTTTTCAGCCTTCAAAGTGTTCATCCTCTGGAGATACAAATAGACAAACTTTAGATAGTTTTGGTAAACAATCTGCATAAATGTGCATTTCCCTGGATACCTTCAACATTCTCGCATAAACTTCTGAAACACTTCAGATTTTTCAGCCTTCAAAGTGTTCATCCTCTGGAGATACAAATAGACAAACTTTAGATAGTTTTGGTAAACAATCTGCATAAATGTGCATTTCCCTGGATACCTTCAACATTCTCGCATAAACTTCTGAAACACTTCAGATTTTTCAGCCTTCAAAGTGTTCATCCTCTGGAGATACAAATAGACAAACTTTAGATAGTTTTGGTAAACAATCTGCATAAATGTGCATTTCCCTGGATACCTTCAACATTCTCTAATAGTTCAACCACAAAAAGATCAAATGTCGTAGATGCTATTGCATGATTAATATTTTGCTGTACAGTCAGACACAAGCATTCTGCCAATCTCTATTTCACAATTCTCAGCTTTAAAATATAATTGTTCAAGTTCCTTGATACAGCTCTCAAATTCTGGTTCATTGTCAATGATTTTGGAGATTATTTAGTCAGTTAGACATTGGTCAACTAGGAGATGCAGCATAGTCTTTCCTGACATAATAGGTACCATAACATTTCCTACAAGGATTGTTTCTTTATCCACTCCCTTATAGAAACTCCCAGGTAACAAGATGACATCCCTCACTGGATTACTATCTTCAGCATCAGTCACTATGTTACATTTTATGGTTTCTAATACGCGTTGCAATGTCGGGCGTCGTAGAGCTCTCGTCTGTTGAATCTCAGAACGGGTCGATGTGTCGCTACTATTCACGTTTCCCCATTGCAGGGAAACTATTCGTACTAACCTTGTCTCTCTCTTTCTCCATTGCCTCGCCGTTGTATGCAACTATTCGTACTAACATTGTCGCCTTCGTTGTTGCCTGCTTTGTGTCGCGCGGTTTCCTCGTCGGCTGAAATCAAATCCTTTACGCACAATAAAATATGACAAGGCTTTTACTTTTTTTTTTAATTCAGAGCCATTTTATTTACTATCTTGCTAGTTGACACTGAGCAAGTTCGTTGGAGAAGAGAGAGAGAGCTTACGCTAGTAAATTCCTAACTATTTAGCTATTTGTAAAGGAAGGAAGATTGGAGATTCACTCTGGCTCTCATTTTTGGGGATTCGAAATTCCTCAGCTTGTAACAGCTACATGACTATCGTTGTTCTCCTGTCGGCTTCCAATCGAAAACTGTTACTCCAGTTTTCCCAGTGGGAAAAAACTGTGACGTCACGAAATCTCATGATCGACGCACAGATGTGACTTAACCTTTGAACTCAAGGTCTCGTCACCGTCACCGCGACCGTGAGAACAACATTGCACTAAACCTGCACGAGACGACCTCGCCACAAATCGCGCAAGTCAAACCCGATCTCCAACAGATGCGTCCATCCCAATAGGGTCATTATCTAACAACTATTCCAAAAGAGAGGCTGGTTAAATGAGACTCTTGGTGAAATGTGTTTTACCGCAAGCTTGGAGATTAACTCTAGTGTGGACAAGATGTACACCTTATCCCCAGGGTACATGCTGATCATTGACAGAAACAGCACAGATGATTGACCTGGATGACTGCTCACGATTTAGTATGTGCATAATTTCCTGCTAATTCTAATTCTGTACTCAACAAAAAAATTGCTTGACCGCTGTCCAACTAATGTTTTTTTAAATATTCATAAATTTTGATAAATAAATTAAATGAATGTTTAGTGATGTAAATTTGAGGAAAAGTAACCGAGTTTGATAGTTACATTATTATAAGAAACTTTCAAAAGTTATGGAGAAAAAGACATAAGAGGGGATCTAAGAGCATAAAAGAGTTACATGTTCCTAGTCTAACATTTGATCTTTTATTTAAACTTAAAGTTAACACTATATCCAAAAACTATTCAAATAAAAAAGTGGTATTACACGACCTCTATGTTATCAACTTTAAAAGTTGAAGATTAGTCAATATTTAATATGGTGAGAGACGCCATCTTGAACTTTGACAATTTCTGATGCTCGTATGTTGGTTTATCTTTCATATGTTGTTCATGGGACTAAATACTACAAGAAAACACTATAAAACAATTTCTGACATTTTTTTTTTGAGGAAGGAGATTCTTTAGCAATTTGATACAACTTGTAAACAATGATAATATATTAAAAATTCTGAGCCTGACATTTGACCTCTTATTTCATCTTACAGTTAATCCTATATCTAAAAACTAACCCCCAGAAATAACTCCTCCATCTAA
Source organism: Sepiola atlantica (assembly GCA_963556195.1). Lineage (NCBI taxonomy): Eukaryota > Metazoa > Mollusca > Cephalopoda > Sepiida > Sepiolidae > Sepiola > Sepiola atlantica. Next base: position 86,285,620 of record OY744522.1, on the reverse strand, counting down.
AACTTCTTAAAGAGTATTACAATACTTCCTATATTATCAACTTCAAAAGGTGAAGATTAATCAATATTCAATATGATGGAAGCCGTCATTTTGGATTCTAATCATTTCTGATGCTCGTATGTTGGCATATTAGATTAAATACTACAAGAACATGCAATAAAAAAATTATTTGAATTTTATTTTTGGATGGGAGTTGCACCATTTATTTCATATCTTAAGTCTCTCTCTCTCTCTCTCTCTCTATATATATATATATATATATATATATATATATATATATATATATATATGTGTGTGTGTGTGTATACGACCCATTGGACTAGTATTTGTTATATTCCCTCTCTCTCCCTTTTTCTCTCTCTTTCCCCCTCCTCACACTACTTCTCATATAAATCACCTTTTAATTACATCATTCGCCTTTTGTGATGTAATCCACTGTGAACGACGCCTTTTGTGACATCATCCAGTATGCACGGATACAAACAAGCAAGAAAGCAAACAAGCGAACAAAGTCCAGAGTTTTATAAGTATATTAGATGAGCCGTCGTCTAGTCTCCCTAAAAGACTCATGACTTGTTGGTGTCTTTCCCCACTGTCTTTCTCTCTTCCATCTCCTGCTCTCTCTTACTCTCTCTTTCCCCTCCTCCCATTATTCCTCTTATCAATCATCCTTTAATTACGCCATGACTACATAAATGATCTCTTCCCCTATCTCTCTCTCTCTCTCTCTCTCTCTCTCTCACTGTTGTAATAGATGATGTCACCCATTTGTGACGTCATAAAGAATCTTCTAGATATCTATTATATTAAATGTGAGTTAATCAACGTTTGTTTCTCGAAAGCTTTTATTTTCGTATATACTTTAATAACAGAAGATATATACTAAAATAAACCTTAGTTCTGGGATTGAGTTATGTTGGAAAAAATTCTATTTTCGTTGTTCTAATTAGCCGTAATTTATAATTACCTGAACAAGTCACCCATCTTTCTCTTATCGTCTATGTATTTTACTCCTCTTCTCTCACTGTGTATTGATTCAACCCCTCTCTAATAGATTTTAATGCTTCTGTGAGCATTTACAGTGACTCACTCTCTTTCCAGCTAATTTACATAGTGCGTTTGTACACGCCGTAAACACATATGTAAATTAGATAGCAAAATAATAGGTCGCTTTACTTCTATATTGTCCATAATGATAATGTAGAAGTAAAGCGACTTATTATTTTTAGTTATGCAACAAGAATGTTTTAACAGATATGTCACAGTTTATGAATTTCCAAATTGAATCCATGTGGAACAAATAGTGGTAGTGGTTGCAATCCAACGGGCCATGGGTAATCAGAATTCGAGAGACAGAAAGCAATATTTTATCAACACACGAAATTCAGATTTTGAAAATTTGTAACAGTAGCTTGACTTAAATAACTGTAATTTGTAAATTAATAATCCGATTGGGCTCAAATTTTGACATGTGCCATTTGAAGGATAGTACTTTATAAAAATAATATGGATATTACTATTAGTGGCGCTATCTATATGTTAAGCCCAAGATTTATTGAGTAGTGTGTCAGTAAATTGTTTATGGGTCAAAACTTTTGCAAGATCCCATTATACTAAATATGAATTAATTAACATTTGTTTCCTTAAGGCTTTTTCCCATACATTTTAATCACACAAAATAAATGCTAAAATATTCTTTCATTTTGAGATAAAGTTATGTTTGAAATAAAAATTCCATTTTAATTGTTCTAATTAGCCATAAATTGCAATTATCTCACAAAGTAATCTATTTCTTACTAAGTGTCTGTCTATCACTCTCTTCCTCTCTCATTATATCTTGTTTGACTTTCCACTTATTTTATACTATCCCTCTCTCCCCTCTCCCCCCTCTCTCTCTCTGTTTATTAACAGTCAAAGGTAACATAGAAAGAACATAATAAATAAATAAATTGTAAAGGAAAAGAGAGAAAGAGAAAGAGGTATATATTTTGTTTCTGAAGACGTTCGTTGATATGAAAGAAACCGGTAAAGCTCTCGTTTTTAATGATTTATTCCGGTGTTTAATTTGTTTTTCCTTTTTTTTTTTTTTTTTTGCATATCCTGTCTCGACAGAATTTCATTTTATGATATATCGTGTATTTTATCCTGATATATATCATCGTGAATGATGATAAAAAATTATAATAAAACAACTACATCGTTTTATGCTTCAACTACCACCCACTCATCATTATAATATATCTTTAAAAGCATACGTGGAATACAAAACTAATATATATATATATATATATATATATATATATATATATATATATATATATATATATATAAAGATAAATGACGGACGAGAGATAAAGATGTACGAATGACAAATCTATTTCAACTTAGATTGTTCAATGCAAGGTGTACTCGATAAAAACATGTTTATTTTTCTTTCCTTAAGCCAAGGCTTTTTAAAGATTTAAATCTTATCATCAGAGGAATTACATAGATAAGTTGGCAGTGAAAAAGCAAAAATTCAAAAAAATATAAAGTAATGGAGAGTAAGAGTATGCGTGTAAATATATATAGAGTCTGTCCAGTTGGTGAATGTCCGTTGATAAGGTGTCCGGTGAATGGAGATTTAAAGATGGAAAAAAGGGGTTTCGTGGAGGCAGCGTGAATCCAATAGAAAAGATGTTTAGTTCAATCGTAGATGGAACGCACTTATTCGGATGTAACAAATTAATTACAGGAATAATAATAAAAAAACGATATATATATATATATATATATATATATATATATATATATATATATATATATATATATATATATATATATATATATATTATATATATATATCGTTTTTTTATTATTTATTCCTGTAATTAATTTGTTTTTCCTTTTGTCATTTTTCACACATGGCATTTCATTTTATGATATATCGTGAATTTTATCCTCATATATATATATATATATATATATATATATATATATATAAGTATAAATTTTTATTTATACAAACATTATTGGTTAGATATGTGCATACATGTTTCGGTTGTACTCTTCACAGAGAGTAAACCTCTTCAGACCAAAGACTTCAGAGAAGTGGGATGGATTTGGAGACCTTTTTCCTTTAAATAAATCTTTGTTGGGGATTGGTTATTTTTTATGAATTAGTATCGGATTACCTATTTTATTTGTTGACTCTTTCAGTTAGTTACTATCTTTTTATTCTTTTTATCACCTGCCTATCCCCTTTTCATTGTTTTATTACCTACTTAGCTTGGATTCCTTTCAACTCTATTTAACCCTTCAAAGTTTAACAAACCTATTTAGGCATAAATATCTGATCTTTATATAAAATACACACATGTGAACAAATTTACTAGATACAAGTACATATAAATAAACAGACATAAATATACATACACATTTAAACATGGACACACATACATATCCACTTTCAAGCATAAATATATTCACAATATATAAAATACACACGAGCGCATAAATATATTTTCAATATATTAAATAATTTCAATATATAAAATACGCACGTGTGTACCAGCAAATACATAAACACACACATATACATATACATACATACATATATATATATATATATATATATATATATATATATATATATATATATATACATATACACACGTACACACATACATATATATATCCATATACAGATATACACATGTACACAGGTCTCCAAATCCATCCCACTTCTCTGAAGTCTTTGGTCTGAAGAGGTTGACTCTCTGTGAAGAGTACAACCGTAACATGTATGCACATATGTAACCAATAATGTTTGTATAAATAAAAAGTTATACTTATGAACAGCTCTACTTGTTTTTGAGCATTTTTTTAAACACTTGAGTTTCAACGGTATACATCTACAGAAACTAATACAATACATGTACAATATATATATATATATATATATATATATATATATATATATATATATATATATATATATATATATATAGCGAGCAGAGAGAGGCTAATTTTGGATTTTGTCTTTATTTTTTATATTTTGTTGTCTTTGCGAACACTACTTTTCCCTGATTCAAAGTCACATTTTTTCTAGTATATATAAATATGTAACAAAATGTACGCTGATTATAATAGTGCTCCTATTTTTTTAACGGTTTCTTTATGATATTATGATATAGCATATTTTCCTTCCCTCTACCTTCATACTATCTGTGTGTAGAACTGAGTTTGTCTGTTTCTACCAGAGTGAACAATATAACAGAATTCTTTCCTCACCTGTAAGCTGCGATTATTCGAGTCGAACACACAGACACCAGACGAGGAAAACAAGCTTCGGAAAAAAACGGAGAATCTGTCAGTGACAATAGCAGAGATAAGACAATTAACGCTGATATTACTCGTGTCATATTACAGCTATGATAAGATATATGATACGAAAACATAATCACTGGGGAATCAGACAGCACAATATTGGTGTCAATTATAGAGTTTCTAAATAATTAATCTTTAAGAAGACATTGTTTGGAAGAGAGATGGGATATTAAGGCTAATTGTTGATCTCTGTTATTATTTGGCTCCGGAGGAAAATAATCTCTTTATTTGGATTTCGAACTTTCGATTCTTCCTGTGCGTTTATAGGTTTGGATCTTCCGCTAACCAGTGCAAGATTTAGATTGGGAAAGACACGTTTGGAAAACTGCACTCATGGAGCATTGAAAAACACACATTTTTTTAAGAAGAGCCAATCTTAAAAACTAAAATCTCACTTTGTAATAATATTTAGATGCGAGTGTCTAAAGATAGGGTTAGTATGGTAAATTTCCACATAAAGGTAAAAAATTAAGTAGAGTGGAATTTTCCAATTAGAATTCGAGTGAGAGCTATGTGTCCCGGGAGTGACATCACAGAGACAGGAAGCCGCTGGTCTTACGTGGCGGATAAGTAGGGAAGATCTTTTTCTTTCCAGAGAGAGAAGTTAGGATTTGATAGCTGCCTCCCCCCACCGAGAAAGGGATGGGGATTGGTGTATGTGTATGCATGTATACTATAAAGAAAAAATAAAACCCAAAAGAGAGTTTTAAAACGTAATTACATTTGTCATATTTCTTTATTAATAACCTTTATGAGAACTGTCATTGAAAAGAAGAAGAAGTAGAAGACGTTACAACGACAAGGAGAAGAGAAAATCACCACTGTAACTACAGAAACACGACAAGTGAGTTCCGTCGACAAAGTGGGGATTAAAGAACACCCCAACTACATTTAAAAAATAGCAGTTGATTTTTTATTAAATTTTAGAGTTTAAGTTTTAATACTTTACACAAATTCGAAAGCAAGAGGAGAAAACTGGGAAACTTTTCAGAAATGTTTTTAAATCTTTAATATTTGAAGAAGAGGTGTATCATAATAAAGCATATAAATAATTGAAACGTAAACATTTATATTAAATATATTCTTTATTCACATTTGGGAAGAGAGAGAGAGAAAAGAGAGAGAGAAGAGAGAGAGAGACTGAGAGAAAGAGCGAGAGAGAGATTAAACTGCTGGTGATTTTTAAAACTACATTTTGATATGCCTATCTCCTTCCACTCCCAAACGAATACTCTTCAAACACTCGTGAAAAAACTCTCAGCATGCCATTCTCTTCTCTACTTCTTCTGCTTCCGTTAATATGTTCCCATGCATGTCACTTTTGAACCTTAAGGTTGCTTCCGATCTCCATTGTCTGAGATGAATGGGGTGTTTGTTATTTCAATGCAATACTAATTTAATTTTGTAATAGTAAATAAATAATTATCATCTTTTTAAGTTTTACACAAATCTATTTAAATGTGTGCCTCAATTATTATAAAGCTTAGGCTGAGAGCAGGTAAAAGTCGGGACTTGATAATGGCACTCACTTGGGGGCAACGGGTTCAACCCATTATCAGAGACGAGACGTTGTTTGAAATTGAAGGTGAGACAGAATGTCATAGTGCCAAGCGAGTTGAGCATGAAAATCCTCTTAAAAGAGAAGATGGTATTAAACGCAAGACTCAAGTCAGAGCCAAGAACAACCCTGATGATGTCGAAGCAGATTACATATAAATCATCTTAGATCAAGCCCAAAGCTGTGAAGGTTGAAATAAGAACCAATCAGAGACGAGCTGAATTACCTCAGAGAAAGGGTGTTTGTTTATGATCGAATCTGATAATGAACAGTGACAACGTTGTTGTGATACCAATGCATACTGATGATGTAGAGAGCGGAAGATGATCAAATGACTCATATTTCATATAAATATATAAGAATAATAAATATGACATATCTAAACACAAATGTGAAGATAAGCAACATTTATCATTTTGTATTGTTATAAAGATTTATCTAAAAAGATATTGAGCCCTTTGTGTGAGCAAGGTCTGCTGTCTAGATTCCACTCAATATCAACTTTGATAAGTTTATGTTCATAATATATATATATATATATATATATATATATATATATATATATATATATATATATATATACTAGTAGAATACCCGTCCCGGAACGGGTATAAGCAATAAATATAGTATTAGTTTTAAATTCTAATTTCTTTTCTTTCTTTGGGGGGTATGGTACAGTTTCGGTTACCCCCCTCCCCAAATGGTTAAGTTTACAAAAAAATAGTAATTTGGCCACGTTACTCACCCTGTTGCCTAAAATACATATTCCACAATTCATAATGATAAGTTCAATAGTTTAGGATTTTACCAAGAACATACATATTATTGACGCTCACGCGCGTGCACCAATCCTTTTAAAAATGTATTACCTAATATAACTCAAAATTTGATGTAGAGCAATTCTTTCCTTTATTATTTTTTTTTTTGTACTTTTATAGCTGACGCACCATGTTTCTGCAACTTTGTCAACAATCGAGCACTTAATTGATTTTTTTAAACATACCCTCACGCACATATATATATATATAAACATTCAATGAAT
>OY744522.1:86123652-86273652 GCA_963556195.1 Sepiola atlantica | reverse complement strand
GGGGAATATTTATTAATTGATGTCTAATACATATTGTTAAAATTTGACAAAAATCGGAGGTATCTGAATTTTCACGAAGGGCTTCCACCCTCGCTTTGCCACCTTAGAATAACACTAAATTAAACTAAACATAGCCCACATTAACAACCCTTACGCCTAGCAGTTGTGTTCCAAAAGTCATGATCGGTTAATTAGTTTAGGAGGGAATCCTAAACATACAAATATACACATACCTAACTTTATATAAATAGAAACCAGTGTTGTATAATTAAGGAAGGGAGACGAGATCTCGTCATTGACATGATGGTGAGAGGTGACAAATGAGGATCAGTCCTTTTCTCAGTGTCTGATACAGACATGTATCTAGAGTTTGTGTTGACCCACCATCCCATCCCACTACCTGGAAGGAGGCGACAAGTAAAATATATCAGTTTTAGATTTGAGTTCTTGCCTAGGAAAATCCTGACCAGGGTTTTAATGAAAAAAAATACTGAACTGCTAATTCTTCATTTAAAATGGCAGTGACAATGCATGAAGATAAGACAGAGGTGATGCAACACCAGTGCTTGGTAACAGATCTCATAATAATCTAAATAAACACTTCGAAGAATGCTCAAAGCGGTGTTTCTCAACCTTATTCTGGTAGCGGCCCTCTTTAATCCAGTGCTAGTTCTTTATGGTCTCTTCATATCAACTTGAAATTTTAACCCCTCCCCAATACTTGTCCCTCAACTCTACGGAAGCACTTTAGATAGTACTATGGCATCAAAACACTAACTTCAGTTGTAAATCAAAGAATATTATTTGAGTAAATATATTGTAGGGAACCGATTCTGGTAGTGCACCTGTTCTTGACACCATTGATTGTTTCCCCTTGATTGTGCCCGAAAGGAATCAGAGGGTATTAAGAATTCACCTCTGTCAGACCTTTTCCGTGGGGCTCCACCAAATGAAGAATATATAATCAATGCCCCTATCTTAAATGTAGAGTAAGAACTAAATATCTTTTATTGTTTTGCATAATGTATGTTGCTTGTCTTTCAATTGTCAACTGTAAATAAATGTGTTAACCATACTTTTGGTCTTAGTCTTTCGTTTTCATGATGGATAAGTTTTGCAATTTTATTTGAATAAACTCATTTATTTACCCAACGAAAGATTTTGTCAGCAAAAAGGTGAGATACAGTTTAATGTGACCATTAGAGAAAAGTAGCAATTCCAAAAAGAAAAGAAAAATTCAAAGAGAAGGTGGCGAAAAGATACCTTAATTTAGACAAAGGAGATTTTTATTTGAAGAAATTCAAAGCACAAAACAACTATTTTTCAAACGAACTTGTGCTTGGTTTACGAGTTCTTGAGTGTTAACTATTCTGTATTTTTAACGTTTAAAAATATTACAAATCGTTTTCCACGTTAAAACTGTGCATATTCGGTAGAGAATTTCATTCTAATGTGTTTTATATAAATTATTATGTATTGTTGTTTTTTGTTTACAAGTACTCGACTGTTAACTATTCTTTATCTTTACCTAAAATTTGCAAATTCATTTCCCCAAAAAAATACATTGAACATCAGGAATAATATAGGTTCAAGTATCGATGTGGTGTTTTTTGGATGCATAACCATTTATAATGACCTGGATCTTTCTTTTAGCCAAGAAACATCTGATTATATTAAATAGTTGTCCAGTAATACCGTACGAGGTGATTTTCCTGAGAAAATCTTTATGCCAGACCTTGTCAAAAGATTTGGAGATATCTAGTGCTACTGCCCTAGCTTCACCTAACTTAGTGTGTTCAGAGATAACCGTTAGGGTATCTACAGTAGAACGAGATTGGCTGTTGGTCATAATTCATGATTATTTTAATCTTTAAATTCATTTCCTAAAAAAAAAAAACGGTAAAGTTTTCAAGAAAAATATTTTGTGGTAATTCTTTGTTGATTTGCAACTCACAATGCAGCGTTTATTGCAGTTAATAAGTAGATTTACCCTATTGTGAAATCCCTGGCTGCACCTAGCAGACAAACATCCAAGACGATTTTAAACAATTCCAAGCAAAGATGAGAATGCTAAATATTTAAAAACGTGCAATGTGATCCCTCCCTCCCACTGAACCTCATCTCAATCTCATCATGCAATTATCGTTCTCTAAAAAGACTCTGCCCCAAAGTGAACACAATAAACAGACTCTGCTCGACACGGCATCGCATGCATAAATCTTAACCAAAGAAGCACAGAAAACAAATTAGCGAGCAAATATTTCTCACTTATATAAATTATTCCTTTGCCGGCTATTAAGTGTTCATATCTACATAAGTAAAACGTGGCATATGTGAGTTTATCTTGGCCATAACAAAATCAAAATAGAATGTAAAAAGAAAAACATAACACTTGACATACAAATACGATCATAAAACATATCTACATTTTCCAACATGCATATATATATATATATATATATATATGTTTTATACATATATTTATATATATTGAGAAAATAATTTGGAATAAATCCGACAAAGTGTTTAGAGAATAAGTAGAAAAACGTGCATAACTGCACAACAAGTTAATATTTAGTCTTTATATTATTTACCTCCTTGCCAGGAAATTAGACACAAGGTCAGGTGTGGTTTTGAGAAGTCAGCGCATTAGGATAAGCGCACTCTGGGCTACAAAAAATGCCTGAGGCGCCTCTACCGGGGAATGCTGATGAGGCATCCCCCGGTAGAGGCGCCTCGACGATTAGCAATAAACTTACTCTTTCTCGGAGAGAAGGTAAAGCCTGGGAAGGATGAACCTCCTAGGACTGAGCAGAATCATACCTCAGCCCAACAGCAACAAAGCCACTGTCGGACTGATTTGTCTTTATAGAGTGAGATAGACTTTTTTTTTATTACAGATTAAATACTTTTTCTTACTTTTATTCACCCCAAACAAGGCATATTGCCACTGAGACGTAAGGGGCTACTGTGATAGGGGCCAGATTTGAGGTGGGGGGGGGGGGCTAAGTGGGGAGTTGAGCAGCAAAATGTTTGTTCACATTACATTTAAATTACTACATGTTGGTACGGTCAGGGAAACAGAGAGCAGGGAGGGAATTCCAAAGGCAAGTGGTCCGAGGAAAGAAGCTATCAGAGTAGAAAGTTCTTTGTCATCTAGGAACCTCTGTAGTGAAAGGGTAGGATTTTGCTGCTAGTTGGGTGGGTCGGATGTATTTACGTTGAGGAGGTACAAGTGCAGTAAGTTCATCAGAGCACGTTCCATTAAAGTACTTGTAAAACAACACTGCGGCGATATGACAGGGACTGGAGCTTGGCAGACATTGCGGAACCTATTAGGTTACAGACTCCTTTTTGCACCTGTCCAAGCGGGCAAGGGTAGTGGTTGGTGCACCAGCCCAGATGTAACAACACTACTCCATGCATAAGCGAATGGTGGCTTTATAGAGATATAGGATACTAGCAGGTGTGAAAAGTTTTCTAGCCTGGTAGAGAGAGCTTACCTTCTTTGCAACAGACTTGGCAGTATCTTCTATGTATTTATTCCAATTCATGTTGCCTGAGTATAGAAAGCAGAAAGAAAAAAATAAGGAAAGGAATATTTTATTATGAAAATAGTTGAAGGCGGGGGGGGGGGACTTTGTATTTGCTTTCTTTGTTCCCCTAAATACTTGAAATGAATTCATCTTTTTTATTCAGTAATTTTTGTGTGACAGGACAGATATATATATATACATTGCTCTTTATTATAGAGTGGAGGATGTACGACTGGCTGTATTTACCAGGGGTTGCCCAGGCGGAGATATATTGGAAGGCTTACAATATTTTTTAAATAGGATTGTTTTGTTTCTTATTTGATCTTTGATTTCAATAAATATTTAATTAATAGTAAATAAAAAAAACAGTTAATATGTATTTATCAAAGTTATGTAAAGGCGAGAAACACATAGACAGAGACAGATACACAAGATCTTGCCTAATAGTTTTATTAATACTCGGAGGACCCCGTGGAAATTCCACAGTGCTTTCTGTATCAATCTGTATAATTTACTGTTAATAATAATATTCCGAAAAATAACTTTTTCTTCTGTAAGAATAATTGTCATTGTCAGCTAAATATTCTTTGAATAAATAAAACGAATATAGTCCTTGCTTTTCTTTATTTGTTTAAAGTTGTAGCAATTTAATTCTTTTAAAAAAATAATTGTCAGCTGAATATTCTTCAAAGCAATAAAACAAATGCCACTTTTTGACATTTATTCATTTAAAATTGTACTGTTTTAGTTGACGAGACAACATACGTATTTTGATTTTGGAACAATTCATTTTAAAATGGATAAAGTCGGAATTGTTTACCTTAGCGACATCAGATTAATCACCAACCATCATCCTTAATCAAACAATCTCATTTTTAATGTGTGTGAAAGGCGATAACGTACGTACGAACATGAAGTGCCTTAGTGTATCTAAATGAATGAATGCAAAAGTTGGGCCCATTTCTCGCACTAACGTTAAATTCAAAACACCCTTTTTCAAGTTAATTCAACTTCACAGACATACTGTCTTTTTTTATATACTGCTTATGTATAAGCGATATCAGTCGCAAGGTTAACTAAGTTGTATATTGATTTTGAAAAAGGACATGTTATTAATTAACTATTATTTGTTATTGTTTTTTTAATTCAATGCTTGTTTTGATTTTAATATAACAAATAATTCTCTTTCGCAATATTGTTTTATTTCCTGGACAAAAATTTAGCATTTGTGTTCAAATGTTCTTTTTATTTTTCTTTAGAAGGACTGACTTGATTCCCAACAAGTTGCGATCTATTTCTAAATTGCAAGTGAAAAGACAAATTGATTTCTTTTTCTTTCTTTCCGGTCACATCTAAACGATAAATAAATTTGTATCGAAATTACCAATCTTTATCTATATAAATAAATGGGAAAGATTTTGTTTTGTGTTTACAACAAAATCATGAATGAAATGGTTATTATTTTTAAGTAATTTTTCAAGTATTTCAAGTAGCGAACATGGCAAAGAAAAGCGAACCAGGAAATCCCGATATATAGATAGAGATTCTAAAACAAGAATTTATATAATATTCCAAATTTTAATGAGGACTTACGAAATATACAGCACTTTGTGAGAGTATAGTAATAGAAAAACAGACAAATGCCAGGTAAAACCGCCATTTTGGTTGAGATATAGATAAGTATAGATATTTTGTCAAAATCACAATCTATGCTTTTTACATTTTTCTGGTTTATATAGATTCTATGAATAGAGCAGAGAAGATAACATCCTGTTCCATTACTCTACAAAGGAATTTATTCATTGATTTTATGCTTGCATTCAGACAGTAACCAAACCAGCGCCACTGACGAAATACTTTTTGTCTGTTTTTCTTCTTTTTTTTGTAGAAAATAATGCTTATAATTCTACAGCAACGATTGGAATTGCTTCTTGAATATTCTGTGCAAAACTGTTTTCCAATTCAGAGACTCTAAGAAAATCATTCACGTTTTCAATCCCCCGAGACGAACCGACCATGGAAGCCAGAGTGGGAAGCCATTTTGATTTATATTTGACGAAATGGCTGCCAGCTAAAGAAGTGTGGAAACAGAGTGTATTCAGTATCTTAACCCATACCACTTCTGTTAACTGTAGATAATTTAATTCTCCAATAGAAAATATCGAAAACCAAGGAATTGGAAGGAAAAATAAAAACAATTTTATATGCGGTCTTTGTGATTGTTTTTTCTTTTTTTTTTAAAGATTTTTTTTGTCTTTGTTTTTTGTGCTTTTTTTTCTGGGAGAGGACGATATCTTCTCAGCAAATCAAGATCGATAAACGTGTTAACGAAAAAAGTACGAAAGCAAAGAAAATAAAGATGGAAGGAAGACGGACGATCCCCGATTATGACCAAAGGCATATGAAGGAGAAATTAAAAAGACAATCAAGATTAATATTATAGAAAGAAAAAAATCAGAAAGAAAACAGAAATCCAATAATTGCGATCATAATTATAACTGTCACAATAACAAGAGTTAGGAAGTATTCAGAGAGTGTATACCTCAAGCAATGTAGCAGTGCTGTTGTTACCGGCATGAACTGTGGGCACCATGTGCCATGTTCAAGTTTCACTGGGGCCAGGGATGGGTACTATTTACGTTCATACCATTTACTAAGAGGTCCCAGAAGAGATATTTTAGTAGCGCTCTGCAGGCCTCCAATATATTTATCTACATATAAATAAAATTTACAAGCAAAATGTGGCACAAGGCCAAAAAGAAACGGCAGGGGGAAAGGCTGGTCTTCTCTAGCTTAAACTGACAGTCTAACTTAGCTAGTCTCATTCATTGGCTATCGTTCACCAAAACAACACAATCATACACCAATCACCACAACAAACTCGTACAATGACTACCTTACTTAAAAACATACCTAGAATATGAAGTGGGGAGTTGGGAAACTAAAATTTTTATATACAAGATAAATTATCATATTTACAATGGAGAGAAAAAAAAGTTAGTATAAAAAAACACTTACTAAATGTGGCAAATTTGCCAGTCTAAACGTTGATGCAGGGCGTCTATGCTGTATCATATTTATTTATATGCCTGCAAAGGATTTGTCAAAATCTTTAATTCTGCATTTAGCATAGTTAAAGGGCAAAAGCTGCCTAACCCATCCCCACCGCTTTTGCTATTTCAAAGCAGCTTGATAATTCCTTGGGTAAAATACTGGGGATCTCTATAAGTTTGTCTTGTATCCACTTACTTAAAATGTTGTAAAAAAACCCAAATTATATAGAGTCGCTTTTAACAGTAACATATTTAAAAAATAAAAAAGATTTTACTGCACGTGCATTTATATAACTCAAACTTAAATTCCGTCAAACTATAACATAAGTCCGTTTACAAATAGCAGACTTCCACTATGAGCACCATATAATAAATTGGGGCAGCATGGACCTATAGCTTTGGCTGAGACGATTACATTATTTTCTTAAAGATCCTATTTAAAAATAAAAAAAATGTAATTATTGTTGTGGCCTTGCAGGCCGATAATAATGAAGACAAACACAGTTGTATAATTGACAAAAGTGTATTAACAGAAGTATGTTACAGGAGTATGCGTCATGTGCTGGGGACTATAATTGCCACAGTTTGCTGACGCTTACTGTATTTATTGTGTCTGGGTAAGTCCATTTATTCCTGAGATAGGTAGATCAGCTTACCCCATAACAATTATGAAATTAAATCCATCAGAATGCATTTTGGTTTCTTTGTAAACAGGTCAGCATTTTTAATCTTTTGTCAATAGTTGAAGAAACTGTTGAAAAAGGTATAAATCTATCTGTACTCCCTCCAGCTATGGGTGAAATAGTAAGGTAATCTAGATTATCAAGCTTTAGTAAGGCAACTGGTTTATGAGAGAGGAAATTCTCAAATAACATATACGGCTAGATAGATCTAAGTCACGTGACACATATGTTGCACCTGAACACTCATAACTTGTCTCATGGAAAGAGTGGGTCATGTTCCCAACAATACATATTAATACATATTAATGTGTGGAGGTCATCTGCTGCTTGGAATTGTCATTTTCAACGTCATCATAATCTTTGTTTAACATCTGTTTTACATACTGGCATGTGTTGAATGGCTTTTATAAATTGACTTCCAAACTAACCATGTCTTTATTTATTCCTCTATATCCTCTATATCTGAAATCCATCCTTATCACTTCCTCCCATGTTTTCCTTGGCCTTCTCCTGCCAACAGACTTTTCTACCTCAACTATTCTACATCTACTAACCCAAGAATTCTCATCCATTCTTTCAAAGTTTCCTATTCTGCACACATCTTCCTATACTGTCCATATTTAATCTTTCCCTGGGATCATCAGATCTAAGCCTTTCTTTAAGACTCAGATTACATATCCATCGAATCATTCTCATATCATTTCTCTCCATGCAAAGCATGGTCTTAACCTTCAGTGGCCAGGTTTCACTTCAATTCATCATCACACTGTGTACACATGCCTGATACTCTTCCGTTGGTCGACAGTGGTAACACTCTTCTGGATAGTAATGGCAGAAACTTCCTGAACTTTTCCATCACATTAGCACCTGCTCCAATGGTATCACCAAAGTAACAAAACTTCTGAACAACGTCAATAGTTTTGCCGTGATCAAAATAAATGAAATAATTCATACACCATTTCACCTCTGTAATTAGAAGACTCATGTGCAAAGAGGACAGTCATCGAGAAAACTTGACAAGAATAAATTTACGGTTTTAAAAATACTATATAAAAAACTTTGTCTGTTAGTTCGTCTGTCGGTTTGTCATGCTTCAGTTTCAAATAACATTTTTCTTGTAAATGTGCAAATTAAATGGCCACATGCTATCAATATCCATTCCTCCTCATTCTATTTCCTTTTTAAAATTCACTGTGTATTACATTGTCAACTCTTGTAAATGAAACTTGATCAGGGTACAGCTTGCATCCTGACTTCACCAGGGCAGCAACAGGACCCATAAAAAGCCAAAGTTCTTTTGGGGGTTTGTCGAAACACTTAGGAGAAGAAAAACTCGACTGAAGAAAGCAACCTTTCTCAACTGGCAGTAGACACTAATAGCAGGAACAACGTTTCACACGGGACTTAATTACGCATACACTTCAAAATAATTTTTTTTTAAAAACGACTCATTCAAATTATTGACCATGACTCGATTTGCTGCCCGAGCTGTTTGCATATCACTGATCGTGCAAAACAACCCAACACATCACACCTCGCTTTCTCAGATGTTTAGAATAATCAGCAACCCCCTGTTTCCATTACAACGACAGTATACGAGTCGTCTGTACTTCAATTAGCGTGGGAGTCTGTTATCACTTGAGCAGTGTTCGAATTATCTCGAACTAGGCCCCAGGAAAGTATTTCCCCCATTTTCCACGATGAATGCTGCAAAAACCATGTGTTCTTTTGCAGGGCCATTCACCTTAATGTTCATTGTTAGATAGTTCA
Organism: Sepiola atlantica; assembly: GCA_963556195.1. NCBI lineage: Eukaryota > Metazoa > Mollusca > Cephalopoda > Sepiida > Sepiolidae > Sepiola > Sepiola atlantica. Next base: position 86,264,610 of record OY744522.1, on the reverse strand, counting down.
AAAGCCGTGAGGGACAAAGATATATCATTTATTAATAGTTTGCCTATGATAAACTATAAAAACAGTAAATGAGACATATATACATAAATTAAACATACAATTAAATACATTTTTTACATCAAATGTCACTGCTTATCAAGGCCCAAAGGCCACTCGAGGATAAGGGTTAAAAAGTTTGACTCGAGGATAGGGGTTAAAGAGTTTGATTGGTGGACGGTGATACAACATCGCGTTTAACAGCACGATGGTTGTAGCAGAGCAGAAATTGATTATTTATGAGGACAATTCAACAAGAACTTGTTCACATTGACTTCAAGACGACCATATTGTAGTCGGCAGGGAAGCAGGCTTGTGACACTGTGTTCCACAGACGGACAGTTCTAGGAAAGAAGCTCTGCCCATGAAAGTTTCATTTCAATTCAGGAACGTAATGGGAGAAAGGGAAATCATTGACAGTGGTAGTAGCTAGGCGGGTTTTTATTGTGAATATTTACAAGGGGGTACCATAGATTTGAGTTCAGTCGAGAACCTACCATGAAAATAACGGTAGAGCAAAAAAGACTAGCAACATCTTTTCTGTGAGAAAGTGACTATAGGTAAGAGAAGAGGACATCCCCCACTAGATTTTGAAGTTGGTTTTGGACTCTGTCAAGGCAGGAAAGGATTCTCTGAGTGGCATCTTCCCATATGCCGCAGCAGTACTCCATCTTAGGATGTATTTGACTTTTGTACACTTAGAGGATGGCATCGGGCGTGAGATATCTTCTGGAGTGATAGAATAATCCAACCATTTTTCCAGTGGTCTTAGCAACAGACGATGTAATTCTTTCATTTCAACTCTGAAGAGAAAGTCAGTCCCAGGAGCTTATCAAAGCAGTGAGCTTCCTCAAAGGGAGAATCGTTCATTTCAACTGGGACAAAGTGGGGATCGGAACGTTGGTGGTGAAAGGAGAGGAGCTTGGTCTTTGACGCATAAAAAGTAACCAGCCAATTTTTCCCCCATTGCACCACTTGCTCCAGGTCGGAAGAGAGACAGAGACAGAAAGAGCCTGATCATTAATGCTCTTCGAGGTGTTACCATAGATGATTGTGTCATCAGCATAAATGTCAACGAATGATCTTAGAATGTGGGTTGGGAGATCATTGAAGTTCAGGAAGAGGGTTGGGCCTAGAATGGAACCCTGAGGCTTGCCTGCGTTCATACTGTATGCCTCAGACTTTTGTCCATCAACGACTACTTTTATAAATCTATCAGAGAGAAACGATTTGATGGTTGAGAGTAAATTTCCATGTATTCCATAGCTCGCAAGGTTGTGAAGTAAACATTTATACCAAACCTTGTCAAAAGCCTTTGATATTTTAAAAGCTATTGCTCTAGAAACGAAGCCCTCATCAATATTGTTCCTATATACAAAAGAATGCACAAAGTTATTCCTAAGGAGGTAAAAATTGTACGTGCTAAGCACAAGGTATTTGTTCACATTTCCTCATGGTGTCTTTTCTGCTAGGGGAAGCATCTCGAGGGCGATGTTGACTGTAGCCCATCTAACCAGTAAATGAGGAAAAAATCCTGTCTTAATTATCGACCATGAGAGTTGGTACGAGAGTTGTCGTGGAATTTTTGTATTTGTGACAAAATTTGGGGATCTCTCTTTTTTTATCAAGGGACTCTAAGCTCTTTTTACCAAGGGACATAACTCTAGGCTAGAAAATAATTTCTCCTCATAAAGATATAACCCTGATTCCTACATGCAATTTAATCAATAGTTTTTTTAACCTGTATTATTATATTAGTAGTAGTAAGAATAGTATTTTAATCCTGACTTGTGATATACCCGCCATACCAAGTTATTTTTCATGCTAAATTTAGTGTAATTCTGTCTAATACTTTTTGAAACTCTAGGTGTTTATTATTTTTAGTAGTAGTTGTATTATAAATTGTTGTAGTAGTAGTAGAAGCAGTTGTAGTCCATAATTTGACCTTCTGTGACACATGCGCATACCAAGGATGCTTCGTGCGAAATTCGGTGCACTTTTGTTGAGTAGTTTTAGAGCTTATATGTGATCAATAAACAAACAAAAGAATGTTCAGTTATAAAAATATTATAATTATTATATTAACATTTCACTGTATTTTAAATATTAAAAACAAATTTATATGTTGAGCCACTCAAGATAAAGACGACATGAAAACAACCATTAAAGAATATGTGTACGTATGTTCTTACATTCCTACTGTTTTCATTTCTTTGCCCCGGAAATATGCCATAGTATTCTACAGAACATCTGTTGACGATTCAAAGAACAGATTTATAGGAATTGTAAACAGCTGTAAACGCTTGAAACATTATGTCATCCCATAAGTTATATCCGAAAGTTGGTATCTACAGTTTTAATAAATCATTTTGAACTTAGAAACTATCTTATTATAGATTAATTTAATTTATTAATTATTAGCTCCACCCTCCCAATTATGGAAGAATCTATGGAACATTTAAGGCATACAGGGTTCCCTCCCTAAAGTCCCACCCATGGAATCGGTAATAACATTTACAGTCTTTACTTACAATTCAATTATATTTGGTACAAATAAACGTCAGTCTAGGCCTGACTTCTCCACCAAGTTTCCGTCATGAATGCCCAACAGTCTTTGTTTTATCGTTGTTCAATTGTAAGCACACATGGATACAGCGTTCAAAATTGTCATCAATTTTGACACACTCCTCGCTTGACACTCTGATTTCAGCTGTGATGGAATTGCCTGAGGACTGTTTTGATAGACATCGTCTTTGAAATAGCCCCACAGATAAAAAAAATCTGGGGAAGTCCGCTAAGTTTCAAGCCCATTCAGAATCATACCCCCTACTGATGAGACGATCACTAAAGTGACCTCCCATATTATTGAATGACGATAGAACAAAGACTGTTGAACATTTATGGCTGGAGATTGCTGGACAGATCAGGAATAGACTGAAGTTTATCTGTATGAAATAGAGTTAGATTGTAGAAAGGATTGTGAATTTTATTAACGATTCCATGGGTGGCAGTTTTGGAGGGGTCACCTTGTATGATGGACATTTTTTCTTACTAGTGTAGTTGCCATACGAAGTCTTCATGTTTTCATTGGAGAAAAGATAGATATGTATATTTTCTAAGTTTATTGGCACAATAGCACAAGTGACTAAAAAAAAAAAAAAGAATGTCCAAATTCCCCCCTCCTCTCTTCATTAATTAAAAAAATATCCCTTTCATAATCTTAAGTTTTCATATTGTTATAATGGACAATTACGACCGTTGCACGTTTTATCAAAAAAAAATATATATATTATTAATAAACAAAAAAGAACAAATATTCTTAAAATGTGTCTTTTTAATTTGTGCATTTAGTAATGAAAGTGTTAATTCAAACTTAAGCATGACAGACCAAAGAAAATCACATTATTCAAAATAATGTGTCTTTTCAATTTGTGCATTTAGTAATAAAATTGGTAATTTAAACTTATACATGACAGACCAAAGAAAATGACATTATTCAAAATAATGTGTCTTTTCAATTTGTGCATTTAGTAATGAAATTGTTAATTCAAACTTAAGCATGACAGACCAAAGAAAATGACATTATTCAAAATAATGTGTCTTTTCAATTTGTGCATTTAGTAATGAAATTGGTAATTCAATCGCATTATTCAAAATAATGTCAACACCGACATTTTAATCACATATTCTGGGCTATTGCTACTATCAACACACCCATTCTCATTAAACTTGATTTTGTAGGTTTTTCTTAATATTGAAATTTATTGAAAACTAGCCGGGCTACCCGACGTTGCCCGGAATAAGAAAATAGAAGAGTTTAAAAAAATTATCTTTTACTCTACACATCTTAAGCCATGTTACATTTTAACACACTCCGCTCCCACCTCTCTCTCATTCATGTGCAACTGAGAAAAATGAACAGTCACGTGACGAGTCATGTCAAATCTTGACTCATCATCTTCTGCTGACAGTTAAAAACAGATGGCTTGAATGAAAGAAAGTAATTTTTTTTACCCTCATGCATTAATTTGGTCCTTTATGACCCAAACCGAATGAATATTAAAGTATTTTTTTACCATAACCAGCTCGGGGTCATACGGAGGTAGAATACGAAATGTTTGTAAGTGTATCTTTGGTAGTTACTAAGTTTTAGCCGGACCCACAGACACTTGGTTAGTTTATCATGTTTTAGTTTTCTATTACATAAACAACAGAAGAAAAACTCACATATTATAATATAATAAAAGTGATATACTATATTATTAAAGTGAAAACATATTTCTTATTTGAATACTTAAAACATTTACGTTATATACTGCAGTGGCAATATGTGTATGTATGTGTGTGTGTGTGTGTAATGATGTGTGTGTGGATAGTTTGTGAGAATGATGAGTGAGTTTGGATTTGAGAAAGAAATGAACAGTTATATGACAGATCATGTCAAATCTTTGATCATCATTTTCTGCTGACAGTTGAGAACAGACAGGGGGAAGTTCTGTTGATTGAGCTTCACGTCAATTAATCAATTAGAACATGGGAAAGGAAATGTATATTCTAAGAGAATACATCTTTAAAGAGTTACGATTTGGAAGCCGAGGGTTAGGAGGAGGAGGAGTAGGAGTTTTGACATCAGTTCATGTTTTGCAAGTTTTATGTTTCCACCTATAACCACATAATCTGGTCACAGCAACATGTGATGTTGTTGTTATAGATGCAACTCCCAGAGAGAAGTAATGTGCAACCATAGATTTTGTAACTGTATACATTTGTCAGGTAGTCACTGTAACCGTATAACATTTTACCGACATGTTGTAACTACTACTACTACTACTACTACTACTACTACTACTCAACAACAACAACAGCAGCATCAACAACAACAGCAGCAGCAACAACAACAACAACAACGACAACAACAACAACAACAACAAGTTAACATCCATTTTACATGCTGACATACATTGGACGGCTTTAAGAAGCTGACTTCAAAAGTAATTTATCTCTGTCCAGGTCCTTATTTGTCCCTTTTTTCCATCAGGTCCATTTTTATTACTTCCTTCCATGTTTTCCTTGGCCTTCCTCTATCAACTGAACCTGCCACCTCAACTGTTCTACATCTACTAACCCAAGAAGTTTCATCCATTCTTTCAATATGGCCATACCATTGAAGCCTTTTTTTTTCTTCACTGCCCAGATTTAATCTTCCTCTGAGCTCATCAGATCTAAACCTGTCTTTAAGACTCACATTATACATCCATTATATTATTCTCATATGATTTCTCTCTGTGCAACGCATGTTCTCAACCATCACTGGTCCGGTTTCACTTCTATACATTATACCACTGCATACACTCTTCTCTTGGTCGACAGTGGTAAAACTTCACTTATATGAGAATATTTTTCTTATATGGACTTACTATATATATACTAAACAGGGCAATTGAGTCTTGCTTCTTTTAAAGTTGCTCACTGACTGAAGACTGGTATATACCAGTCAAGGATGTGTCGTTGGCAATCACTCTGACAGAGACTGGCCCACTTCAGTGGTCTTTATCTGTTAGGCTGAGGTACTAGTCCTGGGTAGTCCTAGAAGGTCCAACCTCTCAGGCCTTGCTTTTCCTCTTTTTGAAGAAGTTAGTTCATTGCTGTCTCCCTGAGGCCCCCTGACCGGGGAATGCCAAAGGGATTGCCCAGGCAATTTTTAAGAGGCCAGAGTACACCTTTTTTAGGGGCGCTGGCTTACTCTCCCTACCTTCCGGCCTTTTGTCACATCATACTTATGTTGGAAGGATGTAAATATTTTACTAATATTTGTCTCTCCATTATTGTGCTCTTTTTTTTTAACAAAACAAGGCAAGTTGACACTGTAGACGTAAGGGGCTACTGAGAATTAAGGTGAAAGTTTAGGCGGTCATCCTAAATTGGGAGCTGTGCAGCGAGATGCTTGTTCACATTAGCTTTAAATTTCTGCATGTCGGTACAATCGGGGAAACAGGGAGCGGGGAGGGAGTTCCAAAGGCCGGCAGCTCTCTATTGCAATAAATCTTTCTTTCTTATACAAACATGTTGGTTGTTCTTTCTACTTGGTAACGACTTGGTCTATTATACCTCTTTAACAATGATATAACAGTCAGTAACGACTGAGTAAGTCTATAACTTTATAGATTTGGGCCTTATTGTTTGTCTCTGGATGTTTCTCATCATTTATTGATGCCAGGTTTGACTTGCGTGGACAAGCAAGCTGTAATAAATGTTCATACATAAAGACGTAACATTTTTACTTACAAAATATATTTCATTTAACTTAACTATTTTGTGGATCCATTTCCTAACTAACTATAAGATGTTCTCTATATAAAGCCATAGTATTACATTTTTATCAATTCAATTTTTTTTAGCATCTCCTATACTCCCAAACTATCGATCTCACCCAGCACAAATTTTTATGTCACATGACCAATTTCACCCAATCAGTTGTCACCACTGCACTGAGCCAGGTGCAAACTCGGGGTCACTCATTTGTTGAAGAACTAGTATCTATCTATATATGTGCAATGGTATGGTTTTGTATTGACACTAACCATGATTGTGTTCAACTATAAACAGGCTTGTCTTAATTGGATTGTGTTTTTTTTTTATCGTAGGAATGAATATTGTGCAGATGTGATGTTCGCTGTCAGTGTATGGGGACGAGATTTAACACCATTTTCATCCATACAAAACAAAACGCTTTCACACTGACTTTCAATAATTCAAAGTAACCAACTTAGGATATTTCAGAAGTTGTTTAGGCTTGTTTAGCTGAATCCCTTTGACAATGTCGCTTTTGTGCAAGTAATATTATCTTTCTAAGGTTAATTCCAACTATTTAATAATTCTAATACATAATTCTGTTTTTACACCTTCTCTGTAAGTGTGTTGGCTTCTCTCTCTTTTAATACATTTTTTCCGTTATTAATTTGAGTTAATCTTAAATAGACAAACTAATATCACCAGTTAACCTTTGACACCAATCATGATGTCATACATCTATTTTGTTTAAGGCAAAAGTTAAATTCTGCAAACTGGTATTGCAACATATATTGTTCAAGATTTGTAATTACAAACATTATTTTTTATAAGTTTCTGCGTGTTGCATCCGATCTATTGAGAATGGCAATGGTTAAGTACAATCTGACATCGAACACAGGGTTCTTACACAGACAAGATTGCAGAATTCTCTTATTTTTTCCTGATGCATGCGAACCCTGCAAACATCCTGTATAGTCATATTATCAAGCAGACTAATGTGTACAGTCATATTATCAAGCAGACTAATGTGTACAGTCATATTATCAAGCAGACTAATGTGTACAGTCATATTATCAAGCAGACTAATGTGTACAGTCATATTATCAAGCAGACTAATGTGTACAGTCATATTACCAAGCAGACTAATGTGTACAGTCATATTATCAAGCAGACTAATGTGTACAGTCATATTATCAAGCAGACTAATGTGTACAGTCATATTATCAAGCAGACTAATGTGTACAGTCATATTATCAAGCAGACTAATGTGTACAGTCATATTATCAAGCAGACTAATGTGTACAGTCATATTATCAAGCAGACTAATGTGTACAGTCATATTATCAAGCAGACTAATGTGTACAGTCATATTATCAAGCAGACTAATGTGTACAGTCATATTATCAAGCAGACTAATGTGTACAGTCATATTATCAAGCAGACTAATGTGTACAGTCATATTATCAAGCAGACTAATGTGTATGGCCATATTATCAAGCAGACTAATGTGTACAGTCATATTATCAAGCAGACTAATGTGTACAGTCATATTATCAAGCAGACTAATGTGTACAGTCATATTATCAAGCAGACTAATGTGTACAGTCATATTATCAAGCAGACTAATGTGTACAGTCATATTATCAAGCAGACTAATGTGTACAGTCATATTATCAAGCAGACTAATGTGTACAGTCATATTATCAAGCAGACTAATGTGTACAGTCATATTATCAAGCAGACTAATGTGTACAGTCATATTATCAAGCAGACGAATGTGTACAGTCATATTATCAAGCAGACTAATGTGTACAGTCATATTATCAAGCAGACTAATGTGTACAGTCATATTATCAAGCAGACTAATGTGTACAGTCATATTATCAAGCAGACTAATGTGTACAGTCATATTATCAAGCAGACTAATGTGTACAGTCATATTATCAAGCAGACTAATGTGTACAGTCATATTATCAAGCAGACTAATGTGTACAGTCATATTATCAAGCAGACTAATGTGTACAGTCATATTATCAAGCAGACTAATGTGTACAGTCATATTATCAAGCAGACTAATGTGTACAGTCATATTATCAAGCAGACTAATGTGTATGGCCATATTATCAAGCAGATCCGTATGTATGGTCATATTATCAAGCAGATCCGTATGTATGGTCATATTATCAAGCAGATCCGTATGTATTGTCATATTATCAAGCAAACCCATGGTTATTATTATTGTGATGAATTAACGATAACATGAATTACCACAGCATATCAGATTTATTAGTATTTTAGTATTTTTTATTGCTGGTATAGCATGCAAGAAAGCCATCTTAGAGTTATCAGAGTTGTTTTAAGAGTTCAATTAAAGGGAGATAATCCTGGAAGTTTATAGTAACAATTATATTATCAAGCAGATCTATGTGTATGGTAATATTATTAAGTGGGCCCATGTGTATTGCATATTATCAAGAATACCCATGTCTATAGTCATACAGTAAACTGTATATTTCCTAAAAGATACATTTGCCCAAAGAATATAACGTGACATTTTTAAAAGTAGGAGGCCTTTCACAGCAGTCATGTTCTTGTATCAATGTCACTATCTGAGTTATGCGGTAATTTGTTACAATAATATTGACACATTTGCTCATGTGTTGGAGTGAATGGCTCAAGATGTAGTGGCCACGAGCATTTTCAAGATGGCTGCCAAAGTTGACAGATGGGATTTGATTTGGTGTGGTTTACAGCAAAGCGACTTCTTCGTGTTATTAAATGCCACACCAGTCAATGTTGCAGTGGACTTATATAACAGAGAAGATAGTACTAAAAAGATGTTATAGAACAGAAAATTAGTGTAAATTATTGCTTTTATTCATTTCGAAATTGTAATTATTTTTTTGTTATTGTAGTATAAAAGTAAATATAAGATGTCTGAATTCTTGTAAATAAATTCTTCTGCATATTCGACACCAACAACGACAGATACATCAGCTACATATACAAATACGCATAGTCACACATACATATCTAGCATATAAAATTATATGTCGGATTTTTAAAGTCAAACCTAAATAGCCTTTAAGCTGCCAAATCAATCGTTGCATCTGACAAATCAATTTTCATTTGTTACTGTTGTACCATGTTATTGGAAATATAATAATCTATTTCGCTGCAATTTATTTTGAAAATTACTTAGTCCGATCCAGACAACTGATAATATGAAACATGTTTAACTAATCACCAAAAAATAAAAATCAAAAAAGTGAATAACTTCACATAACAACAACTAAGGATCGAAACCTATTTTATAAAACCTGTTAAAACCGGTTTTCATATGATGATCAGAAAAACCGAAACCGATTTGCTAAAATCAATTTTAATGTTTGTAGTTTTCTGCTTAACATGAAATATTTTTTACTGTTTTTCTTGAAAGAAATATCGTTGCAACTGCAGTCAGTCAGCCTTTAGTTATCTGAGTGCTGTCTGTTTCATTGAAACAGATCGCAACATATAAATGTTCTATCTTGGTCGCACTGTTGTTACAAAATAATTTTTCTGTTACGGTGATTGGTGTTTTTATATATAAACTTTTTATGTACATTCATCTCTCTACAATAAGTCAAATTTTGTAACCAACAACAGTGGAAAACTTTAAATAATTATGTTGAAAACAGCATATAAATGAAAATAATTCCCCAATTTTATTTTTTAACAATAAAAAAAATAATTTTATAATCACAAATGTTTTTGGGGTTTTTTTCTTTGCATCTTTAATTTCATTCTATTTGTGTGCTGATTTTAACATGGAATTTACATTTTTAAATTTTATACACTTGCACATTCGTTTTACTATAAACAATAGTCTGAAAGTTTGGCAACTAATCGATACTAATTCATTAAGAAAAAAAAAGAAAAAAAAACTGGGATGAGTTGGGGGGGGGGGCTGCTCTAAGTTTATTAAAACTCGTTTTTAACTTGCTTTGAGAATGACACTTAAACTCAGTTTTGGGAATTATCGTTTTTCTTTTGAGCCATAATAACAACTTTATCACTGCACGCGATCCAAATACTATGTATGAGGTTTAGCATACTGGGTACACTATGCCTGTTCTTTTTTGGGTGAAGACATAATAAATCATAGATGGTGTTGAATGGTGGAAACAGGAAACAACAGGACTTACCTTATTCTCAACGGAAGAGAGTATGTATTTGTCTGGTGTGCAGGACCTCAATTTGAGAGAAAATGAGTGCACATCAGAACTAGGATATTTGTGGGAGTGGATCACGTGCCACTAGCATAATGTGAAATCCATAAAAGATGGATTCGGTAGAAGTAGAGTTGAACATGTTTGGCAGTTGAACTGGTGTAAACGTTACAATGTCATCAGAGGAAGTACCCTATAACATGTGTTGTTCTCTTAAAAGAGATCCCTTTATCCTTTATAAGTATGAATGCATGACTCTAGTGTAGCTAACACACGATAAGATAACCCATTACTTTTGAGACATTCCATAATCCAGTTTCCATTATCCGACTGAAATTTGTTTTGTGTGGCCTTGTGTGAAGCGTTGAGTATGGTATTAAGAAGCAAGTTTGAAAAATAGTTGGAAATCTGTGACATGACAAGAAGGATAATAATAGGCAATTAACCGCATTGGCCACAGAAATCTCTGTAATAACTTTAGAGGTTTGGGTTCTGTGTTCTTTGTCTTTGAGGAGTCAGTAAGAACAAGTCAAAAGATTTGAAGATCGGGGGAATGCTACAAAATAGAGTGTGAAATGGAAAGGGGCAAATTAAAAAAGAAAAATAGACGAAAAGAAAGATAAATGAAAAAAGGAAAGTCAAAGAAAAAAACGGAGATTTGTTAAGATGCTCGTTTAGAGATGAAAAGGAAATTTGAAACTTAAATGTGACAAATAAAAATTATATTTCAAACTTAAGTGTGACAAACCAACAAAAATGCAATTTGAAACTTAAAATGTGACTAACAAATAAAAATTATATTTCAACGGACAGAGGTTTTTTAGAAATGCTAAAAAAAGATGTATCCATTTTTAGGAATAATTTCAAACTTGAGCATGACAGATGACGGATAGACAGAGCCTCTTATAGTGAAGCTTAGACGCATTTGGCAATGAAAATGATCAACTGACAGACAAAGCCTCTCATAGGGATGTAAGGATGAGTCGAAAAGTGAAAGAATAAAATGGGTAAAAAATAAGGCAGTGAGAGAAATAAAGGGAGAGAGGGGGAGTTTAAAAAAGAGAGGCATAAACAAGATAAGAGATAAAGAGGGGAGAGTGATATAGAGAGAGGGGGGTAGAGATGGAAAATATCGTAACTGAGTTTATTTAAAACAACATTGAAATCCAAAATGGTTAACAATAAGGTTTATTACTTTTTATATAGGAAAACATAACGAGAAATAAGAAATAGGAAAAAGAATGGATAGTTCGTAAAACTGCTGCTACTACTACTACTACTACTACTACTACTACTTGGTATAGTCAGCATTTTTATGTCTTTCTTCGTCAGACGTATACAAATATTGTAGAGGAATATTCTCTTTCACAACACATAGGATGACTGAAAAATTAAATGAAAGGATTGTAGTGACTACTACTCTTTATTACTACTACTATTATTACTACTACTACTACTACTACTACTTGGTGTAATAAGTATTTTTATGCCTTTATTCATCAGACCAGTCCACATGCTCTATAGAAATGTTCTCCTTCACAAAGAAAGAAAATTAAAATATAGACGGATGAGGGTAATAAGAAGATAAAGATGAAGTGAAAGTTATTGGAAACTTGTTTTTTTTTATATCTGTGTGACGTCATAGCAACCCTTTATGTACTGTTAAAAGATAACATCTATTGTAAACGATTCATTGTATACAAGTTGCTGCTTTGCCTATAGCTTGGGAGGTGGATATTAGTGCATAAATGATCACATTAGATCTGATAGAATTTGAACTCTGCATCGCCTATTCTGTAGTATGTAACAGTCTCTATTAGTCCAATCATGTACCTGAAAGTTATTGGGTAAATATAAAAAAGAGAACAGATGATAAAACAAAGAGATGGAAAGAAAGTTTTTTAATGAGATTGAAAATTAGATTGAAAATTAGAGGGGAAAGGGCAGATAAAAGGGAAGAGAGAGAGTGGGGGAAGACAGAGGGAAATGAGACAGGAGGAAAAAAGATAATGAAAAGAGATGGAAAGAAAGATTTTTTAGAAGGGGTGAGAATTATAGACGAAAAACAGATGAAACAGAGAGAGGTGACAGAGGGACAGAGGGAGGATGATACAGAAAAAAAGAAAAGAATGATAGAAATTCAATAAAAAAAATGGGGAAACTATAGAAAGAAAAATAAAAAAAATGAGAGAGAGATTTTCAAATAATGGCAAGAAAAGAGAGAAAGAGAGAGAAAATTTAAAAAAAGTTAAATCAAAAAAATCTAAAATTTGTATAGGAGTAAGAAAGGGAGAACGACAAGAAGAGAGTAAGAAAATGAAAGAGAAAGAGACAAGAGAGAGGGAAATCAAGAAAAAAAACAGAAAATTAACAAAGAGTGTGTGTGCATGGTGGAGGAAGAAACAGAAGAGAAAATAAAGAGAGAGAGAGAGAGAGAGAGAGAGAGAAAGTCTGAGACAAACAGATCAGTTGAGAGCAAATAACTCTAGCAGGAATCACAATGATAAAATTAAGAATCCTTATTTTTCGAGTTAACTCATATCCTGTAAATCCACTACCACTGATAACGATCAACGATCCATCCCAGCCCCATCTATGTAAACACATTTCAATCTTTAGAACATTTCCATAATTATTATTATAATATTTGTGTTCAAATCCCAACCAATTCTTCACATATTATTCTTCGAAAGCTGCCAGTCAATTCCAGCCCCGGTTCAAATCGACCACCCCCCCCCCCCCCCCGCCTCATTCGGTCTGATTCAGCGTTTCTCTTTCCCTGCGGGCAACCATTTATTTGTTTACTCATCGTATAAGATGCCTGTGAGGCAGACACTTGCTGACCTAGCCACCTCACCAAAAACAGACAGCCATCTCTGACATTTTACTAGAGTGGCCAGCCCCTGGCCATTCTCTTCCCTGTCCCCCACAACACCATGCTACCACATGCTTTCGCCAGTAATGCAACACAATCTGAAGCAATGGACCCCGAGAGTCAGATCATGTCAATGGTGGGTGATATTGTCAAACAAACACAAGACTAACGTTAAATTAATTAAAATACAATATGGACGCCAGTTTTATTTTCCACCGATATCCGGAAAAAAACACAGATTGTTTTTTTTATGTGTTTGTTTGTCTATTTGCCTCTTTCTTCATTTGTTTGGATGAGGAAACACAAGAGATTCGTATCTGTGCGTTTTTGTTTTAGATTAAGATATTGCTATTCAAGCATTCAGATCTCTGCTCAGGTTCAGCTCAAGTACTGTAATGATTGCATCAATCCATTCTTAGAATAAGATTTTCAAGTTTTTTATGTGGTTTAATGGCTAACAAGTGTTATATAATGTGTATGGTAGCGATGAACAAATAATAATAATAATAATAACTCATTGCCAATGAAGTAAAAGAAAAGAGACTAGATTTAGTTAAAAATTGAAATGTATTGCAACAGATACAGCATACAGTGTCTATTGTCGACTGGAGAGGTGACACCCAGTCTGGTAGAGGAATATGAAAGAGGATGGTTAAAAACCGGTCCATGGTATATCAACGTCGCTTGATATCAGCAGAGATGAGTTTTAGGAGTTGTATACAGGCTTTGGGACTAAGTTGATGAAGAATGCTTTTAATTGGTGAATGAGCCCTACTTATTTGACAAAAATCGGATCATGACTTGACAGTTTTTTTGCAATCTCTTTTCTTTGATCTACATTTTCTTTAGATATTTTGTTTGAGAAGAGGAAGAGGTGTGCAAAGAGATTTTTTGTTATTTTCCACTCTGATGTACACATCAAATAACAAAAGTTAAGCAATGTTAAGCCTAGTCAGCACTTAGATGGGTGACCGTTTGAGAATACCAAGTGCTATAAGTGTTGCAGTGGAAGTGGCTGGTAAGTCATTTTCTCTAATACTATTGGTAAAGGTATGTATTAACCTTTCTACTCCCTCTAGCTATTGGTGAAATAGAGTAAACTAGACTCTCAACTCTTGGTAGAGCAACTAGTCTAAAAAATAAAATTTGTGAAATAAAACCAATCCAGTCTTTTGCTGCTTATCCTAGTATTGCTCTTGATCATCTTGAAGTTCTCCTTGCCGCTTCACTTAAGCAATGTTGAATCAGGAGAAGAGTGTATTTTGTTTATGCTAATGATTCACCACTTATCAAGGTCAAACACCACTGGAAAATAACGGTTAGAGAGATTTTCAGTTGAATGATGGAACAATAATGTGAAAGATATTTGTTGACATTGGATTTGAAAACGACCATGCTGCAGTCTGTAGAGAAACATTCCCACAGCAACATATTCTACAGGTGGGAAGTTCTTGAGTCCTTGAGTATCTATATATTCTGCAATGGAAGGAGACATCTGAGATCTTACTGATCTTAGATTTGATCTTAATTATGACAATTGAGTTGTCCGAGGATCCCAAGGGTGATAGAAGAGTAGATGTGCACTGTTCCGGACAAGTTGTCAGGAAAAGATCAAAAAGGCTTGCAAAATATCCACTAGCATCGGGTAGGCAGGTGAGCCTGTCGACAATCTGAGTCAGCTCATATGCAAAGGAAAAGTCATGACAGAACCTTTCTTCATCATTAGTTTTGTTAGAGTCGACTAGCCGTTCTATATTGTGAACATTAAAGTCACCACAGACAGGGTTAATCAGATAGGATCTTGTCAATTTTTTCTGAGAGTCACACAATGACCGTAACTCCATCATTATGGGGACGGTAAAGGACAAAGATGAAACTGGTACAAGTGAAAGAAACACATATAGAGCAACTCAGGGTCTTCGTTGGTAATGTCCCTATCATATGGAAAACCGTCCCGGATGTAGGCACAAATTCCATGTCCATGGCTATCTTGATAGTCGGGTTTTAAGGTCATGTTAGAATAACCCGGAATCTTGCTTAAGTCCTCGATGGAAGTTGATGGGCCAATGTCTGTTTCACAGAAAAACAAGTCGGGTTTAATCTTCTGTAAGTGGATTTCAACCTCTGGAAGGTTGGAAAGCAGACTCTTGATGTTGGAAAAAGTGACCTGATAGTAGAGGTCCACGTTAAGAGTTGCGGTTCAGCGTTTAAACTTATTTTCTATTTTGATACATTGCATGTTAGGGTTGGAAGATATGTGGAAGAGGTCAGTAGAGGAGTTGAGAACACAAGGCAGAGAGAATGAGTAAGCAGATTATGTTTGTAAGCGGTTTAAGAAAGAAAAGCCGTGACAGTTCCCACTAATATGGCATCAAGAGTTTTTATAAGAAACTACTGCATGGTCCAGACTCTACTCACCATAGTGTAATACAGCAGTCCCGGTATTTTGCACCTGCTGATAGGATAGCCTCCTTGGAAGTTACTCCAATGTTTGGGTCCCTGGACTATCAGGCAGATAATGTCAGCCCAGGTAAAACGTTTGTCTCTAGTACCCTCATTAGTAACATAGTAAAAATCAAACAAATTACTCAAAACATCTTAACACGCAGTTCACACTTAACAGGCAATCTCGTGAACAGCATTTTCTCCTCCCTTTGTCGAAACCTCACTCATTGAGAGTGAGAACTAAGGGACAAAGTCGGGGAAGTGAGAATTACAGAGCTGCCGAAAGTACATCAATGATGCATTTTCAACTCTCCATCAGTTTGAGTGTACATGTAGATGGCCATGTTGGGTGTGCTGTACGACACACACAGCACACTCTCCTTCTACAAAATTTAGGTTCAGTGAGAGGCTGACGTCAAATGACTGAAAAGACGATGTAGAGCACAGGTTTTATATCAGGGATACCGTCTTCTAGATGGACGATCTAAAAAAAAGACCTACAGGTCCAACTCGCCAGGTGAAGTATCCAGGTATTTTTTTGCACCCGCATGGTATATGTATATATGTATTTACTTAGAATAAGTTTTTTGTGTCTCTTACTGAAAAATTGAAGATAGTTCCCCCAATAAGATTTCAGGTTCATGAAAAAGTTTATATTACTCGGTTCGTTCAGCTACTAGAGGGTGCACTGCAACAGGCGGAGACAATTCTATTGACTTATCTAAAAATAAAATTGTTTAATTAAATTTTCCAAAAGAATTTTTTTACTATGCAAGAATCTTCCATATTTTTTCATTCAAAGATTTTAGAGTATCAACCTAAAAAAGGAGCATATTTGGAGTTCGATTGGCCGTTCATTGCAGGAAGGTATGTATTAATGTGTTTATTAAACTATCTTGGTCAATGAAATAGGGGAACTCTCACTTTACTTCATATATAAAATATTTAAAACGGTATGTATTTATTAAAATATTCTGGTCGATTAATGTGTTTATTAAACTATTCTGGTCATATATAAAATATAAGGTATATAATAGGCGACATTACCCACGACAATACATAGAATACTTCTTAAAAATTCCATAAAAATTAGTCCAATGGTTCAATAGCTATACATACATGAGGGCTACCAATACTTTGATCAAGCATAACTATTACTACCAAGTCTAATCCCATTTCAGCCATTTTAAGAACAGCAGTGGCTCTTAAGTCCAGCTTGAGACTTGCAATGTATACTGCAGGCAGTGCATACAAAGTTGTTATGCTCAAGAATTGGCCGGTTTTACACCATTTATTCAGGTCTTCACGTGGCAAGTGAGATCAGAATGGATTCTACAGGTATTCCGCCACATCCCACTTATCACTCTCCTCTGTAGAGAATTGCTCATAATTATCAACCCTTTTTGTGATTAACAAAATCAACATCAAAGAGACATACGCTGCCACACGACAATTGATGCAATGATTTTCCTGATATCTTTCTTTTTTGACCTTTCTCTTGTCTTATGCCTCACTAAAAGCATGCTCTTAAATGATTTTCGTACCATTTCAAATGAGCGAAACATTCTCAATCCTTTAGGTGATAAGAGATTCTTTTGAGCAGTCCTTGAGATGCATCCTTGATTTATGCTGTGGTAAAGTGCCATGCAAAATAACTCTCTACACAGCAATTGCTTGTTATTCTCCTGTTTACAGCCCAGTGAAACCCATGACCGTTAATGTGCGTTTCAATACTCTCTGCACTGACCTGTACAGGTCACTGAATTGACCTGCTAGTCAGTTATACATCATTATTATTATCATACTGCTGTAAACCCTCCGTTAAAAATGATGGAAAACATTATGCTTCACCAGTGTTCGCACTAATATTCATATAAAATCATAGAATTACGTCAGTAATTTAATTTTTTATATATAAATTATTATTATCATTTCTGATACCCACTGTTGACTTTTGGGTACTTCTGCAGTTTACAAACCGTGCTGAAATAATCACGTTATTATTTAGAAACCCATGCCTAACATGGTAAGGGGGTCTTTGTTAACTATTCTGTATTTTCACCTAACAATTTAATAAACAAAAGATACCGTAAAAATTGAATTTAACTTTAAAATTCTGTCTAAAAAATAGCAGTGTCTGTAAACTGCAGAAGTACCGACTTTTGATTTAGAGTGAATGATTTTTTTCCATGTTCATTTCAGGCAGCAGGAATTGTCTGACTTGCTATTAGCTTTCACGCTTCCCCTCATCACATAAAATGATTTTTACTCGGTACATTTTGTGTGATGAAACGGATTTATATTTATTTATATACACATTGGACTTTATTATAGAGTGGAAGATATGTATTTTTATCGCTAATATAATAATAACTACAATAGCTACTCCTTAGAATAGTTTAGTTAATTTTTATAAATCCTCTTTTTTTTTTAATCAGTCATTGCTGCCTTTTGTTTTTACTAGAATCTTAAGACAAAAATAGAAAGTTGAGAAGGGATCAAAGATATCAATAAGATTCTATCTTCATTGCAATAGTGCTGGTCAGAGAGGCAACGTGGTAATAATTACTGCTCCCTTTTTTTCTCATAGATGTCCATTTCTTTCTTGTATTTCTATTGAAATGCATTCTCGTGTCCCCCTTTTTATTGAATGTTATCTCTTTCTTCCGTTGTACAGTTTTCACATTGGATAAAATTGATAGCATCAGTATGAAGCGTTCAACCTTTTCTTACCAAGACTGGCATGTAATTACATGGCTCTTTCAAGAACGTGTCTGGAATGTGTGACATCAAGTGGGTGCCACGTATTGATCTTATACAGTGCTTATGGAATCTCTCCAAATAAAGAGTCCATATCTCACAAGAGTATAACAGACAAGTTAATATACTGGCATTATAAACTGACAACTTTGGGCTTCTTTTCAGTCTTCTCTTAGACCATACCAGATCTTTTAGAGCTGCAAAAGCATCTGTTGTTTTTTATCAACTACCTTCAAATTGTAACCCTTAAGAATATTAACAGTTCGGTATAAAGAGAAACAGGAGTTGTCTTTGTTAAATACGTAATATATATATATATATATATATATATATATATATATATATATATATATATATATATATATATATATATATTACTAACAGGAAAACTCGACGTTGCTTAGGATTGAATGAGGATCACTATTATGTACTTTATTTTACTGGTCCCCTCCTCCTGTTTCCCACCCTAATATAGTCGGAAGAAGCTGAAATGTCGGAAAACTCTCTGAATCAGTGTCTTATACATATGGTTTAACTTTCATTAAAATCGGATATACGTATTTGACGTTTTAAAGGGTTTCTGTCCGCATGGGCCATTTAGAAGTGGGTGCACGTAGATATTTGGCACATAGAGGGTAACGTAGAGATTCGAGCCCACTTCCATTGTCTTCCCTAGAGAATGTTATACATATGATTTAAATTTCATAAAAATAACATATCTTTGAAGATTTAAGGTGTTTATGCCCTCATACCCTCTTTAGGAGTGCACTTAGAGATTCAGGGACACTTCCATTGTCTTCCCCGGTAAATTTTACATACGAATACACTTTTAGATTTTATGTACATTCTCTAACTTTTCTTTCTACAGGAAACACACAAACATCACACACACATGCACAAAGACATTGAGTTTTATATATATATATAGAAGATTAATGACTTCGTAGTCAGATATCTTCAAGTTATGGTCGAATGAAGAGAGTAAGAATGAAGTTAACATCACAGTAATAGGCTGGTTTATGAATCATACTAATATCATCTGTCTTCTGCATCTTTTTCCTGCATACTATAATTCCTTATTTTATGGACATAGCACACCTAGCATGATCCGGGATATTTTCTTCTGTGTAACTCATCCGAAAATCAGCTGTTTGTCAATTCACGGTGGGTAGATTGTTTATGCCTTCTAAAAAATCTAGCATTTGACCAGCCTAATCTGGCACACGGCTATTCAACATTTTACACCTTGTCTGGATTCTAGTCAAGCTAAACTCTTTGCAAGATCGTGGAAGATTGTCCATCAGAACCAGAATTTATTATTCTGTCTGAGATACCATGTTACTATCATTACTATGGCCTAGAACTCGAAATGTCTTCGATTTAACAATAAAACGTTTGACATTGATAAACCAATGAAATTTATGATAGATCTGTAAGCGAAATGTGAGAGGCTCTGAACTAAAGCAATATTGCAAAGTTCACTCCCCTTAGGAAGGACGAACATTCCCAGGAAGCTTACAATATTCGTTGTCAATAATAGGAATATTTCCCTTCTTTTTTCATATAGGTGTCTCAGCGAATGCGTGAGTAAGGGCGCTGAGTGGAAGTCAAAGGTGATTTTAGTCCGGTGTTCAAATCCTGCGACCGGTGGTACAGTTATATATAGCCACACCGATGAGTCTTGGTTAAGATGAAACAGATATGTATATGGATATTAAAAATATTTATTATAAAAATAATTATATATATCAAATTATATTGAGATATAAATACATATTAAACTGCATATTTCTGAATAAAGTACAGAGCTCATATACTAATAGATAACAAGTAATAAATTGATTGCGTCTTCTCAAATCTGTACTAGTTAGTATCACAATTTTTCTCTCTTTACTTCACATTTATTGGAACTCCTCATCAGAGCAAAAGCGGAAACTCAATTATTCTTTTAGTTTTTTGAATATGCCCTTCCTTTTTATTATTATTATTTTTTTTTTTAACTTTATTAACACCAAACAATGCCTATTGCCACTGGGATATACGGGCCTTTTCTTTGCTTTTGTTCTGGAGCTAAAATTTTAAAATGTTGTTCTCGCTATTGGTCTGAGTTCCGGTAAATTAGAAAATCAAAAAAGGCCTAAATAAATTTATTCTCTGCTATTCCTGCTAGTAATATATATATATATATATATATATATATATATATATATATATATATATATATATATATATATATATGTGTGTGTGTGTGTGTGTGTGTGAGTGTGTGAGTGTGTGTGTGCTGAGTTTGTTATTCTGTATCCATAATCTATATAACACATCGCTCAATAATTCCCGGGCCTGACTAATAAAAAAAATCCATATGACTTTTATAAGGTACTAATCTTCAAATGGTACGCGTCAAAATTATCACCCAATCAGATTATTGGTTTACTAATTACAGTTATTTAAGTGAAGCTGCTGTTGCAAATTTTCAAAACAATGGAAAAATCTGAATTTCGTGTGTTCATAACGCATAGCTTTATGATGGGAAAAAGTGATATTCTGACTTTAAACGTGGTCATACAGACACAAATGAGGCTGAACGCTCAGGTTGACCAAATTCGGCAATTGTCTTGGAAAACATAAAGTCCACAAACTCGTTTTAGTCGATCATAAATTGCAGTTGCGTGAGATAGCAGAGGAGTTGAAGATATCAGAAAGCAGTGTATTCACCATTTTGCATGAACACTTGCCAATGAGAAAGCTGTGTTCAAAGTGGGTGCTACGTTTGCTTACAGTCGATCATAAACAATGCATAGGCAATTCAGAGCGTTGTTTGCATCTGTTTTAATACAACAAAAGGGAATGTGTGCATCAATATATGACAATGGATGAAACATAGATCCATGACTTTACTCTGGAGTCAAATCAGTAGTTAGCTGAGTGGACAGCAGCGGATGAAATCCATCCAAAGCGATCAAAGACGCAAACATCAGCAGGTAAGGTTTTGGCCTCTGTATTTTGGGATGTGCAAGGTATTTTGTTCATTGATTACTTTGAGAAAAGAAGAACTATAAATAGCATTTTGGGATGTGCAAGGTATTTTGTTCATTGATTACTTTGAGAAAAGAAGAACTATAAATAGTATTTTGGGATGTGCAAGGTATTTTGTTCATTGATTACTTTGAAAAAAGAAGAACTATAAATAGTATTTTGGGATGTGCAAGGTATTTTGTTCATTGATTACTTTGAGAAAAGAAAAACTATAAATAGTATTTTGGGATGTGCAAGGTATTTTGTTCATTGATTACTTTGAGGAAAGAAAAACTATAAATAGTATTTTGGGATGTGCAAGGTATTTTGTTCATTGATTACTTTGAAAAAAGAAGAACTATAAATAGTATTTTGGGATGTGCAAGGTATTTTGTTCATTGATTACTTTGAGAAAAGAAGAACTATAAATAGTATTTTGGGATGTGCAAGGTATTTTGTTCATTGATTACTTTGAAAAAAGAAGAACTATAAATAGTAAATATTATATAGGATTATTGGTGTGTTTGAAGGAAGAAATGCAAATAAAACGGCCACAAATGAAGAAGAAAAGGTGCTCTTTCACCAAGACAATGCACCGTGTCACAAGTTGATCGCAACAATGATAAAACTACATGAACTGCACTTCAAATTTCTTCTGCATCCACCATATTCTCCAGATCTGGCTCCCAACAACTACTGACTGTTTCCAGACCTCAAAATAATTCTTCAGGGAAAGACATTCGGCTCCACTGTAGTAATATCGGAAACTTAGGTGTATTTTGAGGCCAATGACAAATCGTTCTACAAAAAAGCCATCGACTGATTAAAGAAGCGTTGGTATTAGTGTATCACCCTAGAAGGAGACTGTGATGAATAAAGTTGAATTCTGCTGTGAAGATTGTTGTTTTATTAATTAAGCCCGAGACTTATTGAGTGACGTGCTATATATATATGTATATATATATATATATATATATATATATTGCACTCTGTCCAGAATTATTAGAAAGTATACATACATACAGAATACACTTTCCATTTATTATAGAGATGATTGGAACTGTGGGAGAAAAAAAGGAAGGTTCTTAATTAAGAAGGTTTGGAGGGCGGGCTTGGATTAAGATTTAGAGTTGATACCAATAATAAGGGGAGGGGTTATTATTCTGTACAAGGTCGACCTCACTTAAGTGACACAACAAATCATTTAAGAGTGGCCGATTCCATGACACAATTCTAATTTAGTAAGGCCCATCCAGGCAAAGCAGATTTGTCATGGCCGCAAGATAAAACTT
Organism: Sepiola atlantica; assembly: GCA_963556195.1. NCBI lineage: Eukaryota > Metazoa > Mollusca > Cephalopoda > Sepiida > Sepiolidae > Sepiola > Sepiola atlantica. The sequence goes on along the minus strand of OY744522.1, from coordinate 86,241,685 downwards.
CCAGCTAACAAAATTTGCCTGTTAAATGAGGCTGAATAATGAGTCCATGAATATACATTAGTCACATAAAGAACCCCGGCAGTCTTCCTCTGTATCTTCATCATATTTGTTTCTCTGTTTATAAATTCATTTTAGTCATGTGTAACGTTTTCTTTTTATTTATAGCAAAAGCTGTTATCTTTATATGCCATAGTATTTTTCCGCTCGGATGCAAAATAAAAAAAAATGTTGATTGTTAAAAGAGTTGCCGTGTGGTCTGGATGTCTATCATCATCTCTCTAACCCGGTTCGTCGTTAAGTATCCAGTTATTTCTTTTCTCTCTGATAGGAGATGGACAGGATAGATGGTGACGGAGAGACTTTGAAATATCTGCATGAAAAGACTTAGATATGAAGAGAGTTATATGAATAGACTTGCTTACAGACAGACAGACAGACAGAGATTTTGATAGCTAGATGTTAAGAAACATACGTACATAGATATGAAGAGAAATAATACATACATGGTTGATAAATGGAAAATACTGGAATAGACTTGAGCAACCTTGCGACATAAGTAGATATGAATAAGCTGAAATAGATCGATATAAATCGACATATCAAATTCGAATCTATTACAATTATATATATATATATATATATATATATATATATATATATATATATTAGTATTTCATGTATCCACATAAAATTTTATAAGGAGATATAATTTTTTATGTATCAATTTTCAATATTTACTTCAACAGTGCTCGATACGTAAGTAGAGCTAAGTAGTAAGCTATGAAAATATATTTATGGCAATTAAGTTACACAGAGGCTCCTGCGTTTATATACATAAAATAGAGTGTTGTTTCGACTAACATTATATTAAAAAAATTATTTTTCAATTTCCTACTGAATAAAATACAATAAATAAATAAATAAATAAAAATTTAGACTTTACAGTGGGAGATCAGTTTCAAATATAGTATTTGCATGAATTGATCAACCACCTACGGACCAGATAGCCTTTTTAAGGACATATAACCACTTTCTTAATTCTTGGCCATTTTCTTTATTTTTTGATCCACCACTCTAGCTATTAAAAAAATGTTTTTCAAGCTGTTTACATGTAATCGCCTAAACAAAAGTAGAATCTCAGTTATACCTTTTTAGCTATTTACATGGAAACAATCTGCAACAAATTAGCAGTAAATAAAAATCAACAACACAAAAATATTTAATATGGAATCAGATTGAAAACCAATAAATGAAACATTTATTTTGTTTTTATAATAATCATATATTTCGACATAAACATATCATCTTCAGCGATTACAAACATCTTTTTCTTCCTTTTTTTCCATTGTTGAGATTTTCTGATTGGCGAAGCTGCTGAGAAATCGGTGGTAATGGAATCAGGTTTTAAAAAGTCCGATCTGGTGTAGCTATCATGCCGGCACGTGTTGTTTGTAATAAATCAGTGGTGCTACTTTAAAGCATCTTCAAGTGAGAATTAATAAATTCTGTATTAATTCTCACTTGAAGATTATTTAAATTAGCACCACTGATTTATTGCAAAAAATTTAGTTTAGACTTTACAGAAGTGGATCAGTTTCACATATAAAGCCAACCTAAACTGATCACCCACTTCTGAACCATACAGCGTTTTTAAGGACAGTAACCAATTTTTTCCTTTCTTTGTCTTGGCCATTTACGTGAACTTACTATATATATATATATATATATGATGATGATTATGATGGAATCTCCCGTCGATTATGACGTATGAGGTTCCAACAACTTTCATTTGTGTTTAGATCGTTCATGACACCTGAGTCCGGCAAGAGACCTGCAAGGAAAGACGCAGACAGTGCAAGAGTGTGAGCAATCGGATGCCAGGTGTGGAGTACTCTCTCTAGCTTTTCGCCTCACTCTGGCAGTTCTCATATTATCCACACAGGTTTCGTTAAATCTTTCCAGTCCAATGCAACAAGCTGCTCGCCATGTCTTCCTGTCTTGTGTACAGTCTTCAAAGTTTTTGTGAGATACTCCAATTGCCGTCAGCGCATCTTTCAATTTATCTTTGTACCTCAGCCAGGGCCGACCAACATTTCTGTTACCACAAGCTAACTGACTGTACATCAGTACTTTTGGTATCCTCCCATCGTCCATTCTTGCTACATGACCAGCCCATCGCAATTGAGACTGCAACAGGAAACTTTCAATTCCACCAATATTGCATCTGTTGGAAAGATCGATGTTAGCGACTTTGTCCTTCAAACTAAATCCACATATGGTCCTAAGGCAGCTCCTGTGGAACACATTCAATTGGCGAATGTGATGCCGGTAAGGCGTCCACGCCTCACATCCATAGAGAAGACCTGTCAATATTACAGCCCTATACACATTGATTTTTGTCTCCAACTTAATGCCTCTGCTACTCCAAAGACGATGTTTCAGCTTGCCGAAGGCATTTGCTGCTTTGAAATTCGGTTTACGATTTCATCATCAAGTGAAGCAGCAGAATTAACTTTGCTACCTAGGTAGGTAAAGTTTTTGACATAGTTTATTGGTCTGCCATCCACTTTGAGATTTTCTAATAGAAATTCATGGACAGGCTGATTTTGTTTCACTCCTTGAACTTGTTTAGAGGTAGGGCATGGTTGATGGACCACCTCAGTCTTCTTTAAACTGATTGTTAAACCAAAAGCCTTACATGCATTTGAAAATTTTGTCAAAAGATTCTGAGCTTCTTCAAAAGAAGTCGCGACCAGGGCAGCATCATCTGCAAAGAGAAGGTCCCGAATGATGGCCCCTCAAACCAAGGTTTCGGCTTTAAAACGCTGATGGTTAATATATATATATATATATATATATATATATATATATATATATATATATATATATATATATATATATCCCAATCTATTCATATCAGTGTATTTATCTGTGACAGATATGATCATTTCTATATAATGATAGTGTGTTTATACATTATCTAGCAAACGCTGTCTATTATTTATCAATCTCACATTATATATAGTATAAATTTTTATTTATACAAAAATTTTGTCTACATATGTGCATACATGTTTCAGCTGCGATTTTATTCAAAGTACAGCCTACTCAGGACTCAGTAAGCTTGACTTCGAATAAAGTCGCAGCTGAAACATGTATGCACATATGTAGTAAAATTTTTGTATAAATAAACATTTATACTAAAATACAGCTCTACTTGTTATTTAGCGCTATCTTATAAACACTGTAGCTTCATTGGATTAATATCTATGAACCAACAACTATGCTAATACTTCACATTAATTATATATATATATATATATATATTATGTGTGTATTTATCACTCTTTATATTTAGTACCTCCCTCTCCATATGTTTACATATGTTCCAACCTATTTTTTTGTTCATGTTCTTTTTTCTACTCAATCCACCAGATATTGTGAAGCACTAAAAATGGGTGGCAGAGGAAATGTCAGTATCAAAATGAATGCAAATAGAGAAGAAATGATAAATAAATACATAAGTAATGTAATAAGTAATGAATCGAGAAAATTATTCAACAACAACAAATTAAATAACATAATATTCTATTCGGAATCCTTTCATGAAAATGAATATATAAATAAATATCCAAAGAAAAATGAATAGCTTTGCATATATATATATATATATATATATATATATATATATACTAGTATGGCTACTAGGCGCTGTTTGAAGGCATGGATTGCAACATAGAAGTGTTAGAAAGTGTATGCAACATTTTTCTTTTAAAACATCTCTCTCTCCCCTTCTGTCTCCCACCCTAGCCAATAATGATTTTCTCTCCTCCGAACGAGAACAGAACAGATACTACACTTTGATCCTAACTCAAGAAAGTGTATTTTAGTTCGAGTTTCACACTAAAAATTAATAGAAAAAAAAACGCTCTAAATATCGACCCCCCTCCCCATCTTGGCTAATTTTGTTCCAGATGACCCCCCAAAAGAATATTACAAAGAAAACGTGTCCACATTCTGTCCAAGGCAATGCTGAAAAGAAATATATCAGCTTTGTGGGTGTGTTTTTGTGTAGTTTCTGACGTTTAGCTGGAATAACACACACACAACTACCCTTAATATAATAGACGGAAATGCTACACATGCCGTATTCGAGTTCTGTCAGGGCTATTGCATCAATTTCACTAATACCCTTTAGCACGTTATGAATCCACATCTCTAACATCCAGCTATTAGTAAAATAGTAGGGTAGACTAGACCTTCAAACCTTGGTAAGGACAATTAGTTTAAGAGAAGGGAAACTCTGATAAAATACCTACGAATAGATAGGTCCCTCAAACATGGTACATAGTGCGCCTATACATACATTACTTGTCTGGTTGATAGAGTGGGTCTTGTTCTCTAAGATTTATTATCCATTATGATCAAATTTATATGTAAGGGTTCGTCTGATAATATAATGTTCATCGGTCATTCTCAATGGGAGTGTTCATCATTATATACATACACACACACACACACACACATATATATATATATATATATATATATATATATATATATATATATATATATATATATATATATAGTCATATAAAAATATACTTATGGCAAGTAAGCTACATAGAAACGCTTGTTTTTTTACTCCCGGTGGAAATTCCCCCCCCCCCCCACACACACACACCCCCCAAAAAATCACTGCTAAAACAAAAAATATACATGCAATACATTATTTTATAATATAAGTATATATATGAAATAGTCAAAAAAATATTATATATCTATACTTATGCATGTACACATGTGTGTATACATGTTGGCTGTCAACTCATACATGAACTAAATCATTCCCTGGAATAAAATCATTTGAAAGCGCCGAGATTCTATTGAGACTTCTGAAGAATCTCTTAGAAGACATACACACAGAAGAGTTGGTAACATTTCGTAGTGGATGCCAAAGTTGATGATTCACTAGGCTCGCCCTAGAAAGACAGACTCGTCCACATGAACCACAGGCGAGACTTACTATGAATGTCAACAGGCTCAGACTCACCTTTTCAAACAGCTGGTTTCATTTGTTGGTCTTTAATCCAGTTAGACTCAAACTCTATTACAGACCGACTGATGATGGCTCTCCAGTCAGGTCTGTTAGAAACACGTTTCTCCCAGTGTAAAAAGGGTTTGAAATTCTATCAGGGAAGCGTCATCACCCTGACTTCAATGGGACCGTTAAAGATAAATTTGACTGAATTAAATGAAACTAATCAATGTATTGTCAAAAATAATGCAGCTCACAGCTTGCTGGACATTTTCTCTCCCTTCTCTTCTTTCTCCCTTCTCTTTGTTCTGCTCTTCACAACACCAAGTTTAGAAAATGAATACACGACATGGTCTAAACACGTATTGTCAACTTTTTCCTCTGCCGCCCAGGAAGAAAGTTCCTACTCTTTTTATCGCAACGAGAATTCAATCAGGCAAAACAATGCTCCTTTGGATAGGTGAAATCTGGTCATCGTACAAAAATAACAAGATTCTATCTTGTAAGCGGAACGCTGTAGGTTCAATCTCTGATGAATGACATATGGCGCAACCCTCACTCTTTTTTTCTAATGGACCCACATGATGGCTCCACATGAATGCCAGTATTCCTCAAAGTCCCTTAAATCTCAATTTACATGGACGATATTTTGTTTGGCATGCAATGATCATCTATTCGAACAAGATGACCACACCGGCAAAGATGAAATCCAAAAGATTATTCACTCCTAATACTCAGCAAGTGACATCTATCATAAACTATTATGTCTGGCGTAAAAGATAACCACTCTATCCTTAGAATCCTGTGAAGACAGTTATAATGGAATCTCTAAAGTGCCATGAAATGTCATCTGTAGACAAGTTTCATAGGCAGACAAGAGGGCAGAGAGCACTCAAGCACGGTATACACCCACCAGCTTGGTAGATATTTTAATGCTACATTGGCTTCAAAGGATTTAGTTGCTTTCTCCAACCAAGAGTCGTCATGAGATAGTGTCTGTAGAAACAAAAAGGATGATAAAATAGTTTCCATGCAACGACGGCTAGCTACAGCTAGTTAATAATAAAAATGTTTTACCTTTAAAAAAGACTAATGGCTCGTATTATAAGTAATGGAAACAAAGTGAGTATTGTAAAATATGAGGTATTTTTTGTAGACACTGTTTACGAAATACGTGTCACGTGACATTATGCAACAACATAAGTAGAAATAAAGTTAAATACGTGTTATTATACAGATTATTCGGTATCACCTTACAACAATAATAATTATTTATTATAAATGCAAATGTACAAAGCAAAAAGATAATGAATCTCATCGATTATAAAATTATTAATCACTATATTCATTACAAATTAGTAACACGTTTAGGTTATATTGCAGAAATAATGAGTCAATTTGATCATACGATATAAATGTAACCAATCTACATGCTCATAATCTATGAACCAGACAATAAAGACAAGAAAACTTTGGATTTCCTAAAAACTGAAATGATAGCAATTAAAAGTATCTCTTGTAGAAAATCATAATTTTACAAGACATGTTCTAAATGTACGCTAACGGCATACTTGCAGCCATCGACTGAAGTTATCAATTACACATTGCCAGAATAGAAGGAGACAATGAATTTCAGTAAATCTTCCAGAGAATTCTATATCAGAGAATAAATAAATTCCTCCTGTAATCGATGCAAACAGGACTTATTTTTGTCCTTATCCAGAGTGTCCCTTTCTCGGGAGCCGGAATTTTCCCACATTAAAAACTGACCTTATGCCAAACTCTGTGTTGTGGGGAGGTAAGTAAATAGGACCTATAGACTTGATGTCCCTACTTTTGAATCTAAAATATCATCATCATCATCATCATCACCACCACCACCACCACCTACGGTTTAACGTCCATTTTACATGCTGGCATGCATTGGACTTTTTTTTAGGAATTGACTTCCAAACTAACCTATCTCTGGCCAAGTCTTTATTTATCCCTCTTTCTCTCCACTTCCTCCCATGTTTTCCTTGGCCTTTCTCTGCGAACTACTAACCCAAGAACTCTCATCCATTCCTTCAATGTGGCCATGTAATTGAAGTCTCCTGCACACATCTCTATATACTGTCCAGATTTAATTTCTCCTCTGTAGTCATCAGAACTAAGCCTGTCTTTAAAACTCACATTACACATCCATCGTATCATTCTCATATCATTTCTCTCCATGCAACGCACGTCCTCAACCCTCACTTGCCATATTTCACTTCCATATATGATCACATTATGTACACATGTCTGATAGAGTCTTCCCTTGGTCGACAGTGGTAACGCTCTGCTAGTTAGTAATGGCAGAAGTTCCCTGAAATTACTCCATCCACTCCTAACTCTTGCAATTATACTAGCACCTGCTCCACCTTGTACTCCAATGGTATCACCAAGGTAACAAAACTTCTGAACAACCTCAATAACTTTGCCATCCAAATATACTTTCTCCACATCTGAGTTCTCACCCATCTCCATTGTCTTACACTTCTTTCACATAAACTGGTTTTCCTCTCTCAACCTACCAGTAATTCCACTGCACTTCTTGTGTACCCAATGCTTACAAGTAGAACAAAAATTGAGTTGCACCTGACCCCCTTTCCACAAACTGAGCAGGGGAACTTTCCTCATTTTGGGAGCTTTCCAACAATACAACCACTAATCATCACTTAGGTCTTTGTAACATTCCTCTCAGACCTTTACTTTCCATAGCATTCCTCCAAGTCTTTAACTTAACAAATAGAGATTCTATTGTTTCACAGGCAAATACTACATCACCATTTCGAATAACCCATACAAAAATTCCCATCGAGAATTTAAATAACTGCAATGGAACATGCTGCTTGATTCGTTCATTCATTCATTGAGATGTGCATGCTATATAATCTTAATTACTCGATATTACTAACAAGTCCTTTGTTTAAAGTGCATCCTCATTGCACAGCTTCCAGGTGTGTTATAGGTATTAACTTGTTTAATACACAATGATTTATAATTTTCTCCATGTCTGCAAGGCACTCATCATGCCACGCAGTTGCCAACAAAGACTAAAGAACTCAGTCTATGCTGGGTTCCTTATGGATTCATATCATTGTTATGTTCGACATCCAGCAGGAGCAGCTGCCACCCAACCGTTTGTATGCATGTGGAAACCTACATACATGAAGACAGAAGCAGGAATAGGTGAGGGAGAGGTGAAACATCTACTAAATGATGGTATACACTGGAAGAGAGAGTAATGCATACATGTTGATATTTGCAAGAATGCAAAAGTATTTTATTTTCAATTCAAAGTAATACAAGTCCCTATAATAATACAATTATTTAACTATTTCTCAGGTGTCTGTGTATCTGTGTTTCTCGCCTCGATGTGACTTTGAAAGATATATTTGGTTAATTAATTCCTATTTCAGTCACGTAAATTTATTTAGAGTTGAAAGAACACACACTCGTGCCAGATTATTTTCTTCTTTTTAACCAACAACAGAGTAGACGTTCGCTCTTAGTATCAGCAACAGTACTTTTTCTTTCTTCTCTTCACCAATTAAAGATAAATCGATGACAGCTCAAAACAAGAGATAAATCGACCACCATCCAAAAATGATCTCCTCCTCGAGCAAAATTCTTACTCCTTTTATTCAGCTATTTTGGACTGCCAAAAGCGCCTATTTTGCATGATCGCGACCCTCACCTCGAAATCAAACGGTTCCAGATTCGCTCCCACATGCAGCCACGTTTTCCCTGCAGCTGGTGCATGCTAGTCGTGGCTGCCCATTCCTTGGTCTCTCTGCACCGTCACTACAGACTTACACATTATTTTTTTTATCTACTATTAATCGATTATTTATTCAGATTAAAAACTGCAATAGTACAAAGTACTAAAACGATTTTTTACAACTCTATTAGAAAATTTAATTACGAAATTAAATCCACCACACTGCATTACGATTTCTCTACAAACAAGGCATTTTAATCTTTTGTTAATAGTTGAAACAAAATAATGAACTACTTTGTGATCCTTTGATGTTTGAAATGATTTGTATTTATTTAAACTGTCAAACATTTCTGGATTTAAAATTCTTTGTTAATCCTCATGTATTGAAACTTTGGGAAGCTATTTACATCCAATAATTTTATAAATAGTGGTTAAAACAACATTAGCTTAACATTGCATACTTTTTGCTAAAATTAAAATTTACTATGAAGTAAAGGTTCTTTCTAAGCATAAAACCTCATAGTACTGGTACTTAAACCCGATTTTATAGCATTAAGTCAAACCGATTGTCTGAATTACTCTGTGACAGGACGCTAGTCTGCTGCCGGCTATACTCCCAGTAAACCTAGTACACCTGCATAGGGTATTTACTTACAAGATCTAGTATTCCCAAATGGTTACTCATCATGTGTCAAAGTGATTTAGTCGTAAACCATTTCTGTTTTCTCCAATTAACCATGGAATTTCTGCTGCCCCGACTAATAAATAAATAAATTAGTCTAAGCTGGTATTTAAACAAGTTTCGTTCATTCCAGGTTTCCATACTTTTAACCAATAAGCTACCCATATCTTCATTGGAGGTTTAAACTCAATGGTTTCTAATCTTCTCTATATCTGAAAGGCACTCATTCCCCCCTCTTTCACACCCATCCTACCCACTGGTACTGTTTTCCTTTTTATTATTCTTGTTTTGTCGTTACAAATTATTTCTGGCACTTCTGATATTCATGTCAATTATAGAAAGCGTTAGACTCCAAGCAAATATATTTTTTGACGGCCGAAATGCTGAAAGTGTCAAGAATGAGGAAGGAAAATGACGCTGTGAATATTAATGCCTCATTTTCCAATCTCAGGGGGAGATAACTGTGAGTATGGGACAGGTTAGATGGGGAATCGGTTTGTAAATGGGGAGGGGGGGGCAGGCTTGAACAAAACTAAAGAATAATTTTAAAATAGAATACAACAAACAGTGTAGGTGTTAGGGGCTCATCCCTTCCCCCGTCACCCATTTGTTAAAAAAACACTGTGGCTGTATAGATGAAACAAACTCATCGGCACTGGCAAAAAAAAAAAATGTAAGAAATCACCAAGCATCCATTTGGATAATCTGATTGTGATTATCTCCGTTCAATGAAAATGAGACCGGCACTGACTCACACATGCAACCCATACTTTTTTCCTGTGCGTGTAAGTCTGCTTTATTTCTACGATCACAGTGACTACTCTTTCTAAACTAATTAGAAGAAAAAAAAACTCTAAAATAAAGAAAGTGAACAGTAAAGTAACATTTCTTTGGGAACTTTACAATAATGAAGTACATTTCAACGAAAAATTGTTTCATGGATATGACCTTAAATGCATCCAGTGTTGAGGTCCCAATAAGGAAACTTTTTTTTTGGGGGGGGGGGGAATTACCGGTTATTTACCATTACTCCCAGGTACACTCTGACCCGGAGTGGTAGTGTAATGTTACTAATAAGCTGTTGATAACTTTTGATGGAAGAATCCTTTTGACCCGACCAGATGGTTCGTAATCTTCTTGTTGACAGAAAACAGCTTTAATCTTGTTGACACGTTGTAAGTTGTTGGCTCAATGGGTAGTGACGTCTCTCCCTTTCATTCTCTTCTTTTTCATTATTGCTAAGCGATCGTCAAAATGGAAAAGTGACCGAACGTAACTCAAGATTTTAAAGGACACAGACATGAGTGTAGTCATAAGCAGTCAGGATTATCGAGTTGATGTTGAGCAACCTTTGAATCCCTGTTGAAAATAAAAATTCCGAGGTTTATGAAAATGTGACAGAACATGCTGCTTGATTCATCCATTCATTCGTTCAGACTGTAAGTTCTATACAATAAAATTCAACACTGACACATGAAACAAATTATATGATTTGTGGTGATTTAAAATATGTAACCACAATAATTACATTAAATGGGAAATTCAGGCGATGCTCGGTGTTGGGGAGATGGGCAAGAGAGATCAGGAGTGAATAGTCTCGATGGGCAGATCGGGGACAGATCAGAAGGTGAGAAGAGTCGAACGATGGAGGTAGTCTTAGCTGAAATAATGAACTTGAGAGATGGGAGACTTAGCTCAGTTGTATACGCTAGCGACAGGACCCCAACGACATACACACACACACTCGTGTTCAACAATTCGTGTTTATACAATGTATGTGTCTGTTGTTTCTGATTACGTGTGGAAATTGTAGGCTATGGCTTTGTACTCCCCGCCACTAACTACACTAGAATGCCGACATGGCCAAGAAGATAAAGAAGAAAAACCATGGTACATGTATTTAAAGTAAGCAGTCGTGGTAGAGCATAAGCATTTGTGGTGTCAGGCTTTTGTATATGCTGGGATAATGGTTGAACCAGATATAACTGGCAGGCATAACGTTTATATTTGTTCACGGTTTCCGAATAATGAGACCTAAGTCAAATATTATCTTTCATTACAAAAGTAACAAAGTGCCATTACTGATGCTGTAATGCATCCCTACCACCTCAAACCAAAGTTATGCATATTTTTTAGATAACATCGATGGACTAGGATATAGAAATAAATGTGAAGAGAAAATACTGAATGGCAAAACAGAATTGCATATGATTAATTAAATAACAATCCAATATAATTATTGCAGAAAAAAAGTAATAGGGAATCTTATATATCCACCTCACTTGAGGAGCCCGAGCCAAAATTGAGTGATATTGCTTAGAGTATGAGTGTCTGCACTGGGCATGGGCCCCTATTGCTGGCACTAGATACCGTTGGGGTTTCTTTTTCTCTCATGCATGGAGTACCAGAGCATGTTACAACTGGGTAGTCAACGATTAGCTGATTTAGCCACGTGGTCACCCATGAATTTGGAGAGGGGCAGAGCATAAGAATTTGTGACAGGCTTTTGTATATGCTAGGGCGAAGGTTAGACATAACGTTTATATGTGTTCACGGTTTCAGAATAATGAGATCTAAATCAGATATTATATGTTATAACAAAAGTAACAAAGTGTCATTATTGAATCTGTGATGGATATTCTTAGTTTTTAGATAACACCTATAAGCTAAGCTGAGATAAGTTATAGAGTAAAAATTGTGAAGAGAAAATAATGAATGGGCTCCTCAAGTTAGTCATGCATAAGTTTCACTATTACTTTTTTGTATATTAATAATTAAAGTCAGATTTTTATTTAATTAAAATAACAACTTAATTATTATTACACAGGCAAAGATTGGGTCAGATTGCCTAGAGCCTGAGTGGCTGCACTGGTCATGAGCCCCTGGTACTGACACTAGATACTGTTGGTCGCTTTTTCTCCAACACATAGAGTACCATATCATTGGTTGATTTAGCCACGTGGGCACCCATATAAAAAGTGTCTCAGAAGTTCACTTTCACTTTTTCCGTTTTTGGTTTAATCACCATAGCAACAACACTCGTTTGTCCACTTCTCCTATTTCGTCCAGGATAGTCCTTGATATGCAGTCAGTTTCCTCAAGGTCCACGTATTAGAAATATTGATGTGTATGCATATTTCGGTGTATTATTTGTAACTGCAAATTAATCCTGTTATATTTTTACCAGTAAAGTTTTTAGTTCATTTTGTTTTGTTTATCGCTTTTGTTTATGTGTAAGAACAATTAAGGAACCGATAATTCTTAATACTAAGAAACTGAATACAAACATGAAAATGTAACAAGAAAAATGTTGAAAAAAAAAGAAGGAAAAATAATATAAAAACCGCTGTGTTTTAAACATGAGCGAGCCCATCCATCTGACTCTACCAATTCATTTTTTTTTCATTTTTCATTTATTTCATTTTCTGTGTTTGCCTTCGTTCTCGACATTAAGCACAACTCGCACTCTGTCTGGGAAAATGAAGATGATGAGAGTCAGTTGACTTTAACAATAATGAAGATTTGGGAAGAGAAAACAGAAAAAGACTGAAAGAAGAGAAAGAAGAAGATTAAAACAAGATGGTGGCCTGTGTGGTGTGTGGAATGTGGAGGTTAACTTGATCCAGGCCATCTTTGTTGGCTTTAACGGTGAAAAGGCTACTGACAGATTTCCTACAAGGGTCAACGATTTCTGTGGAGTGAATTATTACAACAAAACAGCATCTCCTCTTTCAGTTCTTAATCTTGTCTTTTTTTCTTCTCTATTTTCTAGTTCGTAAAAGGAAAAGACAAAAAAACAACATGGCGGCTAAGTGGGGGCTTAAGCTTCACTTCTCTATTCACTTTTACGTGGTTAATCCAAGTAATTCGCTAAAAGTGATGTTCTCCACGAACTAGACGGATGGAGACGTGCAGAGACGTCTGTGGGGTGGTTGTGGCCGGCACAAACAGAAATAAATAACTACAAAACAAACTCTAACTCTTCATTTCCTCTACACACGCCGCAAGCACTGATCGATTTAAATCTTGGTCTCGCTTAACTAACCAGGGTATGAGAAAAAAAAAGGTTGTTTGACAAAAGTTTACAGGACAAAAGCCCACAACAAAGTTGAAAAACGAACAAAAACTCATCACAATGATAATAAATTAAATAAAAATAATTGTATTTTTGCAGTTGAAGTTTTTATAATTATTAATATTATCTGCAAGTCTCTTTGTTTTCTCGAAAACACAGGTTCAATTTCATTTTTGGTTCTTTTCTACAACAGTGACCCCCACCTGTCTATAAATACTGTTTATCTTTAGATTAGGAGCACAAGTGAACCATAATACTCGATATTTGGCCTATAAACTTTAATTCCAACCAGAAATTACTTACGAATACACATTTTGAATGCTTCCAAATTATGGTTGAATAGCAATGTTCTTTTATGTAATCTATCCCAACTGATTGCTCTCTTCAAATTCCGATCTCCCATTTTTCACCATCATCGAAAATTCTTATAATGCAGTAGTTTTTTATGTGCCCTGTGATTGGATGAAAAGCAGCCAATCACAGGCCACCTTTACTCACCTCTGCCGAACCCACATAAGCAGGGTTTTCAAAGCATTGGCCTCTTTTCTTTCTTGGCTGCTGACTGTATAAGATGCAAACTTCTGTGTCTGAATAACAATCCCATGCCTGTACCAGCAGGCATGTATTTCTGTGTGTATTTTACGCACACGAGCGACCCCAAATCCCCATATTCAAAAGTACTTGAATACACTTCTTTCCACTAAGACCACACGGACCAAAAGAGAAGTTAACAGACGAAACTCAAGTTAAGTCCGCAAAAATACCACCTTCTTTCTCTCTTTTCTTCCTTTGTATAAAACCGCTAAAACTTCACCGTTGTTTTGTTCTCTTTCTTGTCACTTCACATTTTAAGCCTTTGTTTTTCCTATACAGCAGACGTAAAATTTCGTCATTTATTTGAACGGGAAACATCCTAATAGTACTGCCTTTTAAACAAGTGATTCCTCTTGCATGTAAATCATCAATAAGCATAAATTCTCAACAGCTTTGTAGCTCTTGCAAATAGCTGACAAACAGGTGAATCACTGCAGGCACTTTGAACAAACATCTCTCATCATAGTTTCCCATGATTACACAAGTGACAGGAGGGGGGGGGGGGGGCTGGTGGTTTTACTCTAACACTCCTATGATGTAAGACAGTTACATGCTGAGGTCCGAATCAAAACCTGCCGAACACGAAGCCTCATCAAGCATCAGTTCTACTTATCCCTCGCTTTCAGAGGATGTATTACTGCTGCTTGCACTGGAGTCTGGTTCTTTCCATTCATTTCTCTCTGACAATGCATCACCATCATTGTTATCTGGCAGACCCAAACCGATCTGTGGACACATGTTTCCTATGTGCCAAGGTATGTTGTTGACTGTAGTGATCATATGGAGGTGCAACATCAACTCCTTTTATACAAATCTGGTAGGAATGCAGCATATTGGTGGGCATAGACGAGGTGGAAACGTCGTCCTGGGATATGATGTTGTACCAGTATACATCCTCCATAATAGGGCAACTCTTCCCCGTTTACTGTCCGATAACACCTCTCCAGGATGTAGCGCAATCGAAATCAGATGCCTCATTCATCCACGAATTGTCTGAATTGCTGAGTGCAGAAAGCAGTATCATTGTCAGCCTGGAGTTTGGCTGGGGGAAGAGGTATGTTCAAAAATACTCCAACTGCCAGATCATGTGTGCAGTGTCTTGCTGGAGCAGCGGCTGCCTGATCAAAAACCAATCAATCCGTGTCAAAAAGTGACAACCATTTTAGTGCATGTCTATACCTAGCCAATTCCATGTTCCATGCACCACTAAGCTCTCCCTTCTTCTAGCATACGAGAGCTGGGTTTATAAACTGACACCACTTAGAATTCCAAACGACCACTTTCAACACAGACAAGTTGATTCTATGTGCATAATACAACAGAGTGTCCACTGTGTCGATGAAGTTCAGTCAGCTGTGCAGGGCTCCCTGTGGCAAACACACACAACAGCTGTGTGAGTTAAATCTTCCCCTGCAAATCGTTGAGCCATTCTGGGGAACTCTCATCAGTAAGTTTGCCCGGTTCTGGTCAGATTTTACTAATGCCATTCCCCACTTTATGAGCATCTTGCTTTGGTGTTCAGCCGAGACTTTCTGGGGCGGGGTGTTATCACTCACCCAGTGGTACATGCAAAGAGTGTCTGTTTTTACATATAAAACGTTGGTCTGTCACTTGACTCCTATCAATTCTAAGGTTGACTCCTATCCACCATGTTGATATGTTGGGTATTCTTTGTCAGTTGCAGTCGATGATGGATTTATTGACATAAAGAGTCACTCCCATAGCCAGCAATCTCACATCAACCCACATGTTCAGCTTCTTTCATGCTTACAGACTACTCTCTTTGAGTAGGATCTAATTACTGTACCCGGGCGAAGGTGTCTGTTATCATATGCCTTAAAACAGCATCGCTGACTGTCATTCAAATTCTGTAAGATGGCACCACTCAGAGCCATCCATATACAGAAAAGTGACCCACCAATTTGGCACGCATGCTGAAGATACCTCTTCTGTATTATGGTTGTAGGGCCACTCACTACACTATTTCCCCATCGCTATCATAGTCTCCAATACTTCCCCAAATGTCGAGCACTGTTCTGTAATTTCTCCGAATTCTTGGTAGTCAGTTCGTATAGTTCGAGGTGCTTTCTTATGTATTCTGCAATTGACACATCCTCATTGATATATATATATATCGTCTATATATGCTGCCGTTTCTCTCCTTATTGTCTCGTCCTGTGTTAAAACAGCTTCAAGCACAGACCGTATTATTAAGGGTGCCACATACAGGCCAAATATAAATCTGGTCAGAGAATACCGGATGATAAGCATGGAAAAAGGCTATGAGACAATCCAACATTTATGCTTGTTAGTCTGTAGTATAGCCATCAATGGTATCAGTTCCTTGGGTCAAACTCCTCCTCTGTATATGTCAGTAACCAACCATTGTCCATCCAGGTCTGCAACAGATGCTCATGTTCTCTCCTCAACTTGCTTGATATCGCTATATCCTTCTTTGACCAAAACCGACACATTTTTGCACTCAAAATAGAATGTGGATACCCAGAGTCGAAGAGCTGAGCATGGTACACTGTCAACATAGATGGTTACAATAGGTATGATCTGCCGGAAGAATAGACATCTCATCTCAAACTTTGTTTCCCGGACAAGCTCTGACCAGGTGGCCAGTCTTGTTACACCGATAACTATGTGCATGAGAGGTCTTCCCCTTCCTAATGTAGTCTCTTGAAAAGTGGTTTAGGCTATTGAATTTATAACATATGATGAATTGTGGGTTCACGGCCAGAGGCGATTGAGCAATGTGAAGGTTGCACAATAGCAATGACTGGTTCCCCTTCTGCATCTTCGTTCATCATAAGAACTGAAGCTCGGGCCGACAGCTTCTCAGGAAAGAGATCATCCACCATAGAAAAGGACCATAGGAGCCTCTTCACGGAGCTAAGAACACGCATGTAACCACACGATCTAGTATTCCTCTGAAAAAAAGACTGACAATTTTCGCAAATCTGCCAAATACACGTCGACAGTCTCACCCGAATGCAACACACATGCCTCAAACTCTGCATATGTCATGAATCTATCAATGGCAAAGACTATGATAAGTACTCCCTTCATGTTTTCATCCTTTGTCAGTTGTTGATAAACCGCAAATGCTCCCCCAGTTAGGCAAAGAGGAATAACATAATCAAGTCGTTTCACCACCCGATAAATCAATACCAATTTCATCTTCTCAATCCAATTGATCATAGTTCCCATCCCATCAAATTCGGTAATAATTTTCAGTTGAAACCAGCCGTCCATCTCTGCCGAAATAGCTTGTGGTTGAATAGTGGGTGGTGCCCTCGCATGCAATTCATCATAATGGTTGACATCAGTCATGTGCTTTGCAACTCTTGCAAATAGCTGCTAAACAGGTAAGACACACACAACTGCTTGGAATCAAGTAAGTGCCAACATCTCTCGTCACACAAATCACACATCAACATTTCTCACATGATTGTCAGACATGTTTGTTTTCATTTTTATATAATAAAATAATCTGTTCTCATCATTGTCAGGTAAATCAACACGTGGTGACAGATAACCTACATGTACCAAAAAATCTAACTAATTAAAACAATACTTCACTGTAGAGGTCCCTAGATTTTTTACTCTGATAGCTTCTTTCCTCGAACCGCTTGCCTTTGGAATTCTATTCTCGCTCCCTGTTTCCTCAAAAGTACCAAGATGCAGAAATTTAAATGCAATGTAAACAAACATCTTGCTGCCCAATTCTCCACTCAGGTCCCCCCTCCACCTGTAAATTTAGCCACAACCACAGTAGTCCATTACGCTTCAGTGGTAACATGCCTTGTTTGGGATGAATAAAAATAAAGTAAAAATAAAATTTTTTTAAAATTTTAAGTGAATTATTCTTTTCTTTTAGCATCTAATTTTGTCTCGTCTACATTGCTTTTCGGTCGTCTCCATCACTCGTTTACAGAAACAGTTGAGCCATCATGGGCATAGATGTAAACAAGTACTAAAATTATTAATAATTATTTTAAAAAATGATCAAAATTTCAAAAATATTAAATTTAAAAAAATTATAAAAATTATAATTTGGATTGTGTTGGGCTTTTGTCCGTTTATCAGTTTTTGCCACGAGCTTTCGCCACGAGGGTTGGGTTGTAGGAGGCAACGTATCGTAGCAAAACATAACTACAAACTCTAACTCTTATTTACATTTTCTCTTTACGCACGCTCGACCACCGCTAGCACAGATCGATTAAAATCTTGATCCGCGTAACTAACCAGATGGGCTTGAAAAAAAAAAACAGACATGAGGCAAAATAAAAAAGGAAGGAAAAAAACCCAAGTTGTGAGATAATGGCAGGGTGGGGGAACAAAGTATCTTTAAAAGAAAATTAAGAAGAAATTTAAAAAAAAA
Organism: Sepiola atlantica; assembly: GCA_963556195.1. Lineage (NCBI taxonomy): Eukaryota > Metazoa > Mollusca > Cephalopoda > Sepiida > Sepiolidae > Sepiola > Sepiola atlantica. The sequence goes on along the minus strand of OY744522.1, from coordinate 86,223,161 downwards.
AAAGAAAAACTAGACATATATATCGTGATTTACGTTTTCAATTTCGTTTACTTTTGAGCTTCCTTTTGCTAAAAATTTGTCATGGCAGCCAGGAGAAATTGAACAAATCATTGATTTCCGGTTTACAACTCAATTGTGACAAGATAACAGAAACCCGGTGTCAACAAATCAACCAATCAAATTTGAGCGTTTCTTCCTTTTCCGATTATAGGATGAATTAATATTCGGCAGACGATTTTGTGAATAGCTTAGCAGAACGATTCATCAAGACACGTCTCAACCACAATCAATATCATTATTGAAGCAATATTATTGAATCTTAGATATGAAATGAATTCCATTAATCTCAATCTTACTAAGAATACTGTGCATTAGAATCATTGGATTGATGATAGAGAGCAAAAGTATTGCACAGTCTAACTGATATAAGTATCAATAGAGCAATATATCATTTAGAAGTGGAGGAATGTAATGGTTAAAGGTGTGGATTGTGGGCTCGGCATGCTGGGTTCGAATTGTGTTGTGGCTGCATTAATTCCACTAGTACCCTTAGTAAAAGTATGAATCGATACCCCCCCCCCCCCAGCTATGGATTAAATAGTAAAGTAGACTAAACTAAACTGTGTAACTACTCTAGAAGAAGGAACATCTCTGAAATAACACCAGTCTTTCTTTGCTTATCCTGGTATTGTTTTCAGTCGTCCCGGACTTCTTCTTGACATTGGATTCACGCAAGGAGCGGTGCGGTTAACTGTAGACTTCCTGTGTAGCACCCTTAAAGGCAACGTTTTTTTCTTTTTCTTTTTTTCTTTCATTCTTTTTTACTTTATTTCTTTTTCTGTTCCTTTCTTTTCATTTCATTTTCTTTTTCTCTTCCTTTTTCTTCTTTCTTTGTTTCGTTTTCTTTTTTGTGCTTTTCTTTATCTGTTTTCTGCATTACTTTTATCTTTCTTTTCTCTTGTCTTTTTCTGTTTTATTCTCCATGCCTTCCATTCTTATATTGTACTAAGCCTTCGTTCTCTTGAGACTGAATGGAGGCCTAGTCTATTCTATCTATATATAGACTGTTTTTCCCAGTACCTTTGACTATCGTAAGAAAATAACCACATGCATCATAGACTACTAAAATACCCACTGCAATACTCTTATTCACTCAAGCATGTTCGTAGCAACATTCGCATAATTTCTTCAACATATAATAATTACTATATTTATTCCTAGATCAGTTACTCACTCAAATACAACATCCACATAGACAGTGGTCACTATACTTACTGCAAATTATCTACTCTACCTGCCACTCAAAACACTGCCGACTTTTATTTCATTCGGAACTATTAAGCAGAAACCCCCACCAATTACAGATTACAGGAATATCATTCCGCTATTCCAAACGCATAATATCTATATGTTAGGGAATAACTGATTACGTTAAAACAAACACATCATGCGCTGCATTACAAAATAACACAAAAACACTTCCACACGTAGTAATTTTATAACATTTAAAAATAAACATAACATAATAAGAATCATAGTAATATTTTTATTTAAACCAACTAATACATGTTTCATTCGTCAACATTAAAAATAGACTTCTTTAAATAACATTTATTTCATGCTTATTCAATGATTTCATACAATTTTTAACTCGAAAAACAAAAAATAAAAAAGAGAAACACACCACAAAAACCGTCTTTGTTCTTTTATCCGCCCCCCCCCCTCCCCCCGAAAAATTTTAAAACGATTTCTATTTTTTATTTCTTGGCAAATACGAAATAACCAATTGCTTATTCAACATTATTAGGAAAGTCAGAGATTATTTGGATCAAGGGGTTAACTTCCAAATTCTTGAACATTACATATAAACATAATATGATAATAATCATAGTCATATTATTATTTTAAATAAAATATGCTTCATTCTTCAACTTTAAAACAAAAAATTCTTAAAGTAACAATTTTTGTACAGAACCTCAAAGTTTGCTTTTTTTATTTTATTTTACTCGCAAGAAAACCTGTTTTCCTTTATATATATATATATATATATATATATAAAACTTTGCATCGACCCCCTCAATAAAAATATTCATAGGATTTTTCTTATTTAGGATGGTAGTTTCAGTTCCTTGCTTTCGTGTAATGTTCTTGTATGATTCCGGTTGTGTTTACGCAGTGTTATTCTATTTCATTTTATCTGTGATTGGTCGGTAACATCTGGTTATGTGAGGTGGTTTCCGCACTCAAGGATTTATTAAAAACTTTCAGCTGTTTTGATCAGTGTCATGCTTTATATGGTGTTAATTCTCCCTTCCGTTCCAATTTCACCTAGCCTCTTTTCAAGTTTTTTCTTTCAGAACTGTTCCTAGTGCTCTTACTATTATTGGTATTATAGCAGTCTTCTTTATATTTCATATTTCTTTCACTTCTCTGGCAAGGTCCAAGTATTTGCTTAGTTTTTCTGCCTCTTCGATATTCCCCCTCTGATCTGCTGGGGCGGCAAAATCTATTATTTGTCATGTTTTTCTTGACTATTTTCATGTCCGGTTTTCTTGTTTGGATGAGTTTGGTCGTTTGTATTTCCATGTCGCATATCATTTACTCGCTAGGAGTTTTTATACGAGTCATTATCTGTGATCTTTCACTGACAACAACCGGAGGTGTTTCCTGGAGCCTGAGTGACAATAAATCTCTTCACATTTCCAATACTTTGTTTCTTTCGATTATGGTCGCAAATCACTTTGCATACTCACAACAGCCGTTTACCATTTATTTATTGCTGACAACAGCAATTGGTCTTCTCTGGAATTTGAGTGAAAATAAGCCCCCTAAGGATTCCATTAATCTCTGCATCCTTCCAGTGGGGGTCTGGATGGTGTTCTCCCACCTCAGTCTTCTTGACCCGACATTAACATTTTGTGTGGTACAAACAGTGGCTGGTGCCACCAATTGTTATTTAGGACAGGGTGGGGTTAGATTATGGGATGTCTAGCAGTTTCAGTTTTCTTGGATTCATGTAATGTCCTTTTTATATATTTTCTTCTATTTCAAGTTACTTGTGGCTTGTTAATCTTACTTGGTTATGTATGTTCAGTTCTGCACTCAAGGATTTTCAGCTGTTTCATCAGTGCCTTGCATTGTATAGTGTCAATCTTCCCTTTGAATCTAATTTCTCCTTGCTTTTTTTCCAGGTTTTTCGTAACTGTTCCTAGTGCTCCTACAATTATTAGTATTACAGTGATTTTCTTCATGTTCCATATTGCCTTTAGTTTTCTGGCAAGCTCCATGTATTTGCTTCATATTTCTGCCATCTTGATCTTCACCCTGTGAACTGCTAGGACGGCTAAATTAACAATTTGACAGGGTTTTTTTTCCTTCTCATTGATTATTATCATGTCTGATCTCCTTGCTTGGATGAGTTTCTCCATGTACCAGAAGATTTTATGATTTTCACTTTCTACTATCGTTTCTTGTTTGTGCCTGTATCATTTTCTGCATGTTCAAAGTGCAGATGTTTGCATAATTCTAAGTGGCCTGCCTTAACAACACAGTCATGTCTGTTTTTGTATTCCTTTTGTGCTAGTTTACTGGATTCACTTATTATGTGATTTACTGTTTCGTCTCTTTATCGACAGTCTAAATTTGCTGTTTTCATGGGTCTTGTTAATCTCAGCTTTTATGTAATTCGTTCTGATCATGATTATTATTATTATTATTTGTATTCACTTGGTGTTCTCACACCAGTCGCTACTAGTGATTTATTGCTGATAACAACCTGGAGTTGAAGTGACAGCAAATCTCTTCATAACTCACTTGGTGTCATTACACAAACCTTCACCAAGATTGCTTGCTTTCTTGCCCTCATCCTTAGTTTCTCTGCCTGCTTCTCTCTCTCTCTCTCTTTCTATTTCTCTCTTTTTCCCTATACTCATTCTCCCTTTCTCTTATTGTCTCTTATTTCCATTTGCCCTTTCTCCTACTCTTTCATTCTAGGTTTCTCTCTTTCATGCTATTTCATGTTCTATCTCCTATTTACAATCTTACCCTTCTTTTTTTCTCCTCTATCCTTTAGCACTCTGTTAACCTCTTACATTACTCTCTCTCTCTCTCTTTCCCCCACACACAAGGTCAACCTAACCAATGCAGACAGACAAGACAGAACAGATAGAATCCTTAACCTCAATGGGCGAGGGGGGTAGACGTTAGGCATTAAGTGAATAACAAAATGAATCCAGCCCTCTTCAATCGTACATCGTAATCCTTTGCATCCCCCCCTTTACCCACCGAACACAACGTTGTGAAGACACAAGGCACTGATGTGCAAATGGACGGAGGATATCTGCTGACCACATCTGCCCTGATAAGAAACACTCGAGGCTCATAATCTAATCATGCAGATGGCCGAGATGAAATGAAAGCTTCACCAATCACGGCAGGGGTGGTGGCTAGGTGGAAAGGGGACGGACAGTGGCGACGGAAAGGAGCGAATCGACCAATGATGACGGCAGCCATACATTTGATTTATTTGATAATCACTCTGTGACTAAGAACTGAGAAACCGACCGAAAAGTGTTCGATGCAATTGTCACTAACCAGTGTTGACAAACGCATGAAATAGTGCAACTGAACCGGATGCCTTCGAAGCCGTTTGTTCTGACACGTCCATCGAGACTGGATACCTCACTATGAGATGGCTGGCAGAGAGAATTATAGACAAAAAATGGATACCCGCAAAGACAATGAAATCAGCTAAACAGAGTTTAAATACAATCAGATCTATTCCATTTACTTACACACAAATACCATTAGGTAAAGGTATGAACCCAATTATTGATAAACTCACAGCTTTTAATCAATGAATTGTATACAAGAACCGTTAATATAAGTATTGTGTTTTGAGCATTAAATTACCCCAAAACAGTTGATGTACTTTAAAATAGATGAACCCAATCAATAAATTCTTTAAAATTGAATTAAATAAGTCAAAAAGGGTTGATATGCCGTAAAAGAGTTGAAATGCCATAAGACAGACATGCCAAACTAATTAATGAATCGTTTATAAGGGAATTTAAAAAAAAGTAAAGTAGTCGACCATAGTTGAGGACGACCTTGAAGGCTCCCTTTTCATTAGCTACAACACCTGGGTGTAGGTGAGGGCGCCATTCCTTTCCCAGTATTACTCCACTTACCCTTGATCCTCACTTTATAATGCTGAGTGTTTAGCAAGGCGGTACCAAGTGCCATTTTTTTAGTCTTTGGTATGACTTGACCCAAGACTGAACCCCGATTTCCTGACACCATTAGCAGACACTAACCATTATGCCAAATGCCATTGGAATTCAATAGGCCAAAAAAGGTTGATATGTTATAAAACAGATAAACCAAACCAATCAATGAATCGTTTACAGTAGGTGTTATGTTTTGGCATTAAATAACCTGAAAAGTGTTGAATCCTTTTTGGAGGTCATGGCACAGACACTGGTCAATAGTTGAGTGCAACGCAGTCGCATTATGTAACTTGTTAGTACATCCAGAAATGCAGATGCCATTAATCATTTGAGCAGTTCTCCATCAGCAAATCAAGCTTCTTTCATTCTGCTGTAAACACGCATACTGTCTTACCTGATTGCAGACGTCACATAATAAATTGGTCATGGGTTACAAATTGTTCGGATCAAGAGTACAATAAGGACCCCAGTTCATTAACACATGTTCCGGAAGTCACCGGCGTCTTCCAGTTCGTCTTCCAGTTGACCTCGCAAAACAACTTGTAAATAAAATAAACGAAATATATACGCTTTTTTAAAAATCGGCTGACTTGTAATCTTTCGTTTTGCAATAAACAAAACAATTTATCGTTTTTTTGTTTTACTTTTATTTACTAAAAAAAAAAAAATTTTAAACGCAGAACATTCTATATTTCGTATTGTGTATTTTAAGAAAAAGTGTATTGCGAGGTCATCCGGAAGACGAACCGGAAGACGCCGGTGACTTCCGGAACATGTTTCGCATGTTGTGTTAATGAACAGGGGTCCTTATTGTACTCTTGCTCCAATTGTTCCATCGCAAATGCAGTTATGAGAGCATGTTTGATTGGCTTGAGGTCAGCTTCATGTTCCTTGTTCAATCGTTGATACATCACAAGGGCTTTGTATCTCAGATGAAGTGGAAGGATTTTTTTGCACAAATCATAAATAAAATCACAATCAACATAACAACAGGCTGGGCAATCTTATCACCGTTGAAACCAGGGATCAATCTGATGTCAAACGTTTTATATACCCGTCTTCCATGAGAAAATAAAGCCAAAATAGATTGTGGAAAAGAAAGAACTGCTCTCTCAAATCTCAGGCACAAATATCCTCAAAATCACAAACGCTAAACTCGTGAACCTTCTCTTCTCATATAATTCTTTTTGGCCCTCTACTCTTCAACACCTGCAAGAATGACTGCCACTAACAAATGCATATCTGTGGCCTTTATGGTAGATTCACTGTGATTGGCTAAGAATGAAAATCATCATTCTCCATGCAAATTAATGAGTGCCACCATTGCAATGAAAAGAGTTGTAATAGTGTCACCTATGGTGACAAACTATTTTCTTAAATCTACAAATTATTGAAGAGGGGGTAAACTCTTTATGGAAATAGTTAACAAGTAATTCAACTTCAAGGGAGTTAATTGCTTCTGATGCATTTAACCTGAGGTCTATTTTCGCCTTGGTTTAATTCGCCATTATAATATCCATAAAATATTTCCCCATCCTCAACATTATTTTTTTTTTCTGCAAACAGCACACAAAGTCTTTTGGGGTCAGACAGTTTCTTTGACACAATTATTTTAAGACTTAATAACTGAAAAGTTTAAAAAGAAAAATATACAAAAAGAAAACCGATTACTTGCAAAGATCTCAGAAGAGATCGAGGAATTAACCGTAATTCTTCATGTTTCCTTTTTTATGTGAGTACTGGGTGTGTCTTATATACATCAACATCAAGAATTTTCCATGATAGACTTCCTACTCAACATAACAAACATTTCCTTCCTCCAAGGAAAATAAGTGTAATGTAAACTACCTTAAAAAACTTTTTTAGATAACAAGGATGACATTTGGCCCAAATTATAAGTGGTTTACTCGGTACAGAATAAGGAGCACTTAATAACCTTCAGTTAAGCTTTGGAGTTGAAGGGGGACCTGTTATATATATATATATATATATATATATATATATATATATATATTCCCGATACGCCTCTCCATCTTGAATATTAAGTTACATGCTTCTGAGATACCATTTTTGGTACTGTGAGAAAATAGGCAGAAAAGAGGATCTTTTTGCTATCAATATCAGATCAAATGTTTCTTTTTGTGTGGGGGTCAACGTGGAAGAGTTGTGTCTTTATGTGAAAAAAAGGGAAGTTTTTCAGATTTGCTTATTTCGTAAACAAAGCAAAGGAAGTACACTTTTTTTCATCATTTCTTCCTTTTCAAAAGAAACAAAACTTTAAAGAAACAAAAAGTATTTCTAAAAACAAAAGAAGTCAATACATAATTAACTTTTGTATACAACCGAGTTCATGTACCTTCAACTCATGAATTCAATTTAGGTGATAATGACTGCTGTGAATGAAGCAGACGAACAAGAGAGAGGACCTTTTTTTTATTTATGAAAAGAACCGATACTAATTTCAGTTCATATTATTTGAATTATTCGGACTACTGTTTTTATCTTAGATGTTATTCTCACAACGCTTCAGCCAATTTTTTATGGAAATCGCTCCAGACAAGACATGAAGCCACTTAATATAAGGAGCTAACAAGAACGAAATATGATTATAGCAAAAACAGGAGATGCCTATTGGCCTTAGTCTTGAAAAGATCAAGGCTATAGGTAGGAAGAAAACAGTCAGCAGGAAGAGAGTTCCACAAGCCTGCAGTTCTTATAAAAGAGCTACTGGAATAGGAAGCTGTATTACAATAAGGTATTTATAGAAAAGACTGAGACTGGCAACATCATGCCTGTTAGAGAGAGGGTGCAGAGAAGAAGAAAGGGTGGGGCCAATCAAATTACAGATACGTTTTTGCACTTTATCAAAAACCCTCAAATGGGACAGAGATTAACCAGCCCAAATATAAAAACTACTCCATACATGGTCTGATAGTAGATTTGTAGAGATAAAGAATAGCCTCAAGTGTGACCTTTTTCAGGTGCATCTTTTTTTAACTAAATCCACTGGGGTAGATTGTTCTCGTTCCATCAGCCATGACTGAGTATAAGTCTTAAGTAATTCTTAATTATATTCTTAGTATTGCCTGTACTGAGGATTGAACCTTCAACCTCGAGAAGACTGTTACTTAAAACTGATTATTCCTTAGCACTTTATCCGTGGCACAAGTAAATATCATGAATTAATCAATGAATTGATTGAAACCAAAAAAAGGGTAGTATCTGAATAAAAGAGAACAACATAGTACATGATATATATATATATATATATATATATATATATATATATATATATATATATATATACTTTGGTCGTTTAAAGCCTTTAATAACACTTTTTTACTGGCTCAATGAAGTCAAATTACCGGGCTGATGGATTTACATATCTTGTGAGTTTTATTTGGAGATTTATACTCTTATATTCTTTTCTGGTGAGTCTCACGTTTTTTTTACCAATAAACTTCAGTATTGGATTTGTATTCCTATATTACTCGAAATTCTTGAACACTTTTGCTATATTTGCTTGCTTGACATTCATAATATCCTGTATTTACCTTTTTTGGACATGTTGCATTTTTACATCGATGTGGATTTTCTTTGCTCAAAAATAATGTTTGTGTATTTTTTTTTATATTTTCAAATCTGTGCTAAGAGTAATATGATTTTGCTGATTTATCCTGATGATCTCCTCTGATGATAAAAGCTTGCATTTTTGAAAATCCATGGGTTAAGGAAAGGAAAACAAGTTTATTGTTATATTCTTTGTTTAAACTACTTGATGATTCAATAAATATTGTTCATTTTTCAATTTTTATTCTCATTATCCATTTCTTTTTATAATTGCTCTATCTTGTATATTGAGAATTGACTTATCTTGATAGGATTATTTTAAAAGTAGTATTTTATCGTTATCATATCTCTATTGTATATATATATATATATATATATATATATATATATATATATATATAAGTGGTTGGAAACACATTACAAAGAAATTACATTAAGCCCTAAAAGACATTTTGTTTGCATAGGGAGTGTCGATAGGTCTATACATTGAGTGGGATCTGCTTAGAATAGAAAAAGAATCCACACTGAATGTAGAAACACAATCAAGGCTATTTAGGAGATGTTCTTTAATAGCAGACCCGGATGTAGAAAATAATTCATGCAAATTATCCAGTTTTCTAATAGTATTTTAGATGGCACATGCTGATTGATACGATCATGTAGCCGCTGACTTTGCTTGTCTATTTAGCTATTAGAAACTATAGATAATAGAACTATAATCGTGGGATGGGCAGAGTTTCTTTAATAATAGATCTAGTCATTGGTCGTGTATTAACAGAATAGAAACAACGATGCACCACAAAGCAAATTTATTACAGGCCTTACCTATCCAAGGCAGACCAGTTTGGAAAATTGGTCAATTTTTGACTAAATAGCCATATTAATAACTGTGATGGTGCTGTACCTATAACGAATATTTGGACTCTTCTATTCTCAATAAATACTGGAAGCATTACGCCTTTCAGTGTTGTACAATCCCAGTCTTCGGACTGGGTAACACCTGTTGAGGATTCGTTGTATATATTTTTCTCCAATACACTTGTTATACCTAAACCCGTGTCTATTTTCATTCCGGCCCCTGAACAGGGCCATAAAAATTGGCGATGAGATTTTCAGACTTACACGGGACCCCACCACCACAACAATTTGCAACGACGTATTCAAGCTTACACGGGACCCCACCACAACAATTAACAAAGTATTCGAACTTACATGGGACCCAACAACAACTGTCGACAAGATATTCGAATATACACAGGACCTTACAACAATTCTCGAAAACCCTTAAAAAAAACCATAGGACATCACAAAAACTGGCTACGAAGTATTCGAATTTACATGGAAAACAACAAAAACATTATGGATTTTTCTTGAGAACCTTAAAAGAAAAAGGACCTCACAATGACCGGTAACGTGGGATTTCAAATTTCAAACTTACAATACTACAAATACTGACAGCGTAGTTACAGTAAAAGATTTGGGAGAACTTTTTAAAAAGGACGCCACAACGGGTGACAAAATTGATTAGGTAAAACCTTAAAAGAAAAAAAACTTGGAGAAATCGACTACAAATTCAGCACACAATGTCCTAATTAAAAAAAAACTGGATTACCGGTGTAAAAAAGAAGAAAAAACACGTAAGACCAACTTATTATTCTCTTAATTCAAGAAAGGTCAGTGAATTTTTTTTTTAATTGCTATTCCGACACTGTTGTAATATTTAACAATAAGGGAATACATGTTTTTTTTCTTTCTCCCAAAGAGAGAAAGTTACTTCTGCCGAAAGAAAAAAAAATTGAAACCATATTTTAATTTTTTCTCGCAAATTCCACGGTTACGTACTACGGGTAAAAGCGATTTGTTCATCATATACTCTTTTACAACTAAGATTACGTCTAGCAAGCATACTCCTAAGAAAATAACGTTTATAACAAGCCGTAACCGAAAGGAAACATTTACTTTCTAAAAAAAAGGGCACCCTTTAAAATATGGAAGAATTTAAAGCGCCGATTGAAGAATTAGTAAAATTTCAAATGCAACAGCAACGTGAAACTGAAGAAAGATTTCCAAAGCTTCTTCTAGAGCAAAATGAAAAGCTTATAGAGCAAAAGAAAGAATCTGACGAAAAGAGTGATATGTTAATGCAAACAATATCGCTTAAAGGCCAAAGTAACGAAAACGTTAATGCTTTTTCACAGAATGCCGTGTGGAGTGCGATCGATAACTTCACATATTCCCCTGCTGAGGAGAAGACTTTTGCTTCGTATTTTAGAAGATATTAAGACTTATATAAAATTGATTGCGAAAACTGGGCAGACTCTAAAAAGGTTCGCCTGTTACTTAGAAAATTAGGCACCACCGAACATACTAAGTTCATGGATTGGATTTTTCCTCGAAAAGCTAGCAATTTGACTTTTGCGGAAGCCGTCAAACTTTTAATGGAGCTTTTTAGCCCAAAGATTTCGTTATTTCACAAACGCTGGAAGTGTTTAACCTTGTAAAAAAAGACGATGAAGATTATTCAACGTTCGCATCAGTAGTAAATAAGCACTGTGACGACTTTAAATTATCCGAACTTAGTGCTGCTAATTTTAAATGCTTAATCTTTGTTCAAGGATTGGTATCAGGAAAATATGCTAAAATAAGGCATAGAGTTCTAAATAAATTAGAAAATGAACCGGACTTAACACTGCAGAAATTATCCGAGGACTGCCAACGATTTATTAGTGTTAAGCAGGATTCAAGGTGCATCGAACAGTCGGGCATTGCACACATACGAAAAGTGCGTAAAAAATCGAAATTCAACTCTCATTCAAAAACTATTCAAGGCAAAAAAACGGGATTTTCCCGCCTCAAAAACAAGCGAGGCTAATAAAAAATAAATTACCGCCGCCCCCTTGTTATCGATGTGGAAGCCTGCATTGGGTAACAGAATGTCCATTTCGTTTTAAAACCTGCCTGATTTGTAAAACAATCGGACACAAAACTTCGCATTGTAGAACAATGAAAGGAAATAAAACGCGGGTAAAGACTATCAAACATGGCGACAATATCATAAGGAGATATGTTCAGGTTAAAATCTTAAATAAAAAAGTAAAACTACAATTGGATTTGGGTTCAGACGTGTCAATTATTAACATGCAGACATGGAGACGGTTGGGAAAATCGACCATATTAAGAACCAATCAAATTGCCAGAACAGTGACTTTCGAGGGTGAAATAATTATCGCCATTACTTTTAACAGAAGGACGAAGAAAGTAAAAATTTACGTATTAAAAGACACAGGAAATATATTTGGCGTCGACCTTATTCAACTATTCAGACTATGGGGATTATGACGACCGGATCAGGAGAATGAAAAAAGGATTTTGTTTCAACCATTAATCGTATGAAATGGACTTAAAATAAATTGCCAGCAGAAATGACAGAAATTAAATCACATAAGGAAAAAAATGCACGCTGAAAAAGCAAACACAAAACTGAAAGAAATTAAGCCAAATTATTTGAATAACCAGTGGAAGGTTAAAGAGAGTGAATTCATAGTAACAGAACTACAATTACTAAAGTTACAACTCAAAGAGTTTTCAGAAGAACTAAGAAACTATGAAAGATAAGATGACTTGTCTTGAAGTGGAATGTCGAAGAAAGGGCGACATTTTTTCAAAATTTAAAGATGTGCTGAAAAGTCAGACATCTATAATTAAAATGCTGGAGGATATCAAATATGAATTTGATAGAGACCATCAGTTCTCTCATAAGAGAGACATATACTAAATTAGGGAACGATTATCGACAGCACTACCCAGGAAAGGGTTATGGCTACCAAAAACAACACTTTCGATATACAGCTATCTCAAGCAACCTCAGAATAGCATCAATCCAAAAAGGAAACAATACTAGACTCCTGAGGAGGTCAGGCTTGGGAGGGGGGGTGTTATGATGCCGTACCTATGACGAACATTTGGACTCTTCCATTCTCAATAAATACTGGAAGCATTATGCTACTCAGTGTTGTACAACCTCAGTCTACACTGGCAGTCAGGACAGACGGTCCACTTCTCTTGTTTCTCTGTTGTATCTACTTTTCTCCAATATACTTGTTATACCTAAACCCTGTGTCCGTGCTTTCATTCTGGCCCCTAAACAGGGCCATAACAATAACGTCTAAAGAATAACAATTCTCAATAAAAACAGAATAAATAAAATCTAACTCAAAATAAAGCTTAACAGTCGGGCAGATCAATATAGTTGATCTTACGTCGTCTAGGTCAAAACGAATTGCAACAGACATAAGAGACGGAAAAAATTGGCTTTCAAAAACTGACATAAGAAAACAGTCATGTGTTCTTTCAACAAATACGTCCCCAAAAAGGGCACAATTGAACTCCTTTTCATATTTGAACATGACTGAGGGATGTATGTTTTTTAACAAAATGACCTCATCTGCATCACTCTCACTAGAAAAAATGCAAAAATTGTCATCCACATATCGAAAATAACATTTCGGGCTGAATTGTGCTGAAAACAGCCTCTCCTCTTGGAAGCCAACAAAGATATTTGGCAGTACCAGAGCCAAAGAGCTCATCATGCCAACCCTATCTATCTGACGATACATGATGTTGTCAAAGCTCAACTCTGTCGACAAAATAGCAAAATTAAGAAGTTCCATGAATAAATTTTAAAGAATATGAGGAAAGGATATGTTTCCTAAATAAATATATCAATGGTTTCCTGAAGTGGAACACGAATGTAAAGGCTATAAATGTTGAAAAAAGAAACACATGAAATTACTACCATTATTGGGCAAACGACGAATATAATCAGCCAACGTAATGAATCCTAAATACAATACTTACTGTATAATTTGAGTACAGATTGTAAAATATCTGCCAGTAACTTTGTAACCTGGTCCTGAGCAGATCTACATATTGAGAGGATGGGTCTCTGTGAATTTTGAGTAAGAAAACAATAATTCCAATAAATCAATTCAACTGACCTCGTCAAATGTGATCTCTTAGAGCTCCAGCCAGTTACCTAGATTGTTACATAATTCAAGTGACAAATTAAATTTAATCACTCCGCATTTAGGCAACTGTTTACTAAGGCAATAGGTCGCAGCTCAGCTCAGCTCGACAGTGTCACAGTGGTGAGAATACCGTTTATACTGATAGAAAGAGAGGGTAGTATATTTACATCTTATAATGGTAAAATGTGAGAAAATAGAAAATAATTTTAAAAAATTCAAGAAAAGCATCAGTTGTCTCCCCATGCTATTGTTAAAACAACCATTAATCACAACTTTTGTTAATTTATTAGGAAAACTAATCAGTGTACTTTAAGATATTTGTAAAAAAGTGCAATTTTTACGAGGGGGGGGACCAGAGTATCCTGGGGTCATTAGTACTTGTTCCATGTAAACTGTTCAGTCTTCCTAGGGGAGCAGAATTTTCCTGGGTCACCAATTATTGTCTTATCTGAACTGAATGTCATGCTCACTGAAAAAGAAACGTTTCTATTTCAGGAGTGACGTAGGTGAAGAGATCTAACGAAGGAAAATAACTTTTTATAACTATCAAAATCAGTAATTGTTCTATGAAAATAACCATTAATCCTAAATGTTGGTGAACTTTCGACAAAATCTACTGGAGGAAATCTTACATACTTGTAAACATATTTGTCATTTTGAGGCATTTTAGTTTAGAGTTTCCAGAAAAAATATGACTTTTCTGCATTCATAGTTATATAGCTTCATGCGAAATTTAAAAAAAATAAACCCAAAACTAATGGACCAATTTTGAGAAAATCAGAAAAATAATGGAGTAACAGACAGTGACAAAAACATAAGTCTTTTCATAGTAACATCGGAGACAAAAAATGTATGTAATTGATATCCATTAATCAGATATTAAAAGAAGCAATTGACATTGGAGATTCATCAGAATTTGGGACAATAATACGCATTCTATTGTCTGGTCTATTGTTATAGTATCACTTTGTAGAAATTGTCCTTTCTGCATAAAGCATCAGATCTAATCAAAAGTCAAAACCCGGCTTCCATAATACTGGCATGAATAAAACTGGTACAAGTGGAAAATAGGAAATATCTCTCTATATAAATGCCAATGCCTGTGTGTGTGCATATATTCCCTATAGAAAGAGAGGTTAGAGAACTAATATAAAATCTAAAAGTGTATTTGTATGTAAAATTTTCCGGCGAAGACAATGTAAGTGGTCTCATATCTCTAAGTGCACCCCTAAGGGGCTATGAGGGCAGAACCCCCTTCAAATTTCAAATATATCCTATTTTGATGAAATCTAAATTATATGTATACAATTCTCTGGGGAAGATAGTGGAAGGGGTTCTGAATCTCTAGGTACCCTCCTCAGGGAACTATGGAGGCCGAACTTCCTTTAAAACTTACTATCCTATTTTGATGAAATTTATATCATACATATAAAATTCTCTGGGGAAGACAATGGAAATAGTCTTGAATCTCTATGTTACTCTCTGTATGATGAATCTCTACATGTCCCCACCCATAAGTGACCCATGGGGGTAGAATCCCCTTAAAAGTTCAAATATGTGTATCCGATTTTAATGAAATTTTAACCATATGTATAAGACACTAATTCAGAGAGATTACCAAAATTTCAGTTTCTTCTGACTATATTAAGGGAGAAAATGGGTGGGGCAGTAAAAACAAAGATAGTAATATGATGTTGTGGCTTCCTACTAGTATGAAATTTTTAAAAAAAGAAAGAAATTGCATGCACAGCTTACTGTTACTGCGGTTGTTCACACTCAGTTACTTCCCTTGTATTTTTCATAATTGAGATTATAGGAATTTATAATTGCACAATTTTTTACCTAAAGAAATTCTCACTGTGAAAATGTACACCATTTATGTCTTTAAAATGTGATTTTATTATTATTTGTTGAACATTTTGATAAACAAAAAGAACATAAATATTTTTTATGACTAAACTGTTTCTGAATAAAAGCAGAATCATGTAAATGTTACGATATTTATATTCCAAACAAAATTCCATATGATGTCTTTTAAAATGCAGAATATTAATAGCATATTTAATATGCAGTTTTATTTACATTATTTTTATGGTACTCATAAAATTTCTTTTTTAATTAATAAAATAAAATAAAATGCCTGTATGTTTGTACGTTTATGCATAATTTTCTCAGCTGATCAACGATAGAGTTCATGTTTGGTTTACTGATACTTTTCGATAAGGCAGAGAAAGTGATGTTGGTGGGGACATTATCAGAGATCAGGGTACGAGAAGAGCATGCAGTGTACTCTGACCAGTTCTAAGTCAATAGGACGAACTTTATCCATGAATAAAGCAGGAGGTAAAAGCTTTAAAATTGAATGTTTTTAAAGAATTTTCAAATGTAGTGAATTTTATAGAATTATAAGAATCTTGCCTTTAACATCTGTTTAAGTTTCAAGAATTCATCAAATAATTAGAAAGAAATATTAGAAAGGATATTGTTCATGAAGAAATCCTAAAGCTATTTTATGTGTAAGCTAGATATGTGTTTAAAAAAAGTGTAGTTATACATTGAAGCCTAATAAGTGAAATGAATAGCATCGACTGTCTAAATGTTTTCAAACATTTTTAATATATTTTGCAATTTCACCGTGAACAAATACATTCACATGACTCTAATCATCATCATCATCATCATCATCATCATCATCAACAACAACAACAACAACAACAGCAGCAGCGGTTTAACGTTTGTTTTACATGCTGGCATGCATTGGATGGCTTTAAGAAATCGACTTCTAAACTAACCTATCTCTGGCCATGTCTTTATTTATCCCTCTTTCCCGCAGGTCCATTTTTATCACTTCTTCCAATATTTTCCCTGTGATCTGAACCTGCTACCTTAGCTGTTCTACATCTAATAATCCAAAAACTCTCATCCATTCTTTTAACGTAGCCATAACATCGAAGTCTACTCTTCTGTACCCATTTCCCTATACTGTCCAGAAAGACAGAGAAATAGAAACACTTGACAAAGGGGTGATATTCCAAAATATGACCCTGTGATCGAGGAGGAGGACTGGAAAGAAGTAAGATTTATGTTAAACAAACAAAAAAAAAACTAATAATAATACTTTGTTTTGAATTTTCTTTCTTACGACCCCAGTATGTTCTAGCATTGTTAAAGCCTACTAATAAACTATCCCTCTCTCTATTTTTTAATATATTCTAAAAATCTATAAAAATGGCAAGAATACAATATTTTTTAAGAATTTCAAAATTATAGAGAATCTTAAGGAATTTCGGGGGGGGGGGGTGTAATAATAGTAATTACATAATAAACATTGCACTTTCGTATGTGTAAAAAAAAAAATCTTGAAATATTTAAAACCCTGGTAATGCGAGATATATTTACTAGTGTAAAAATAAATGCAATTATTTAGAATGTTTAAATTTTAAATATCATTTAAACTCAAGTTTTTGAGGATATTTAAAATAATGATATTTTCAAAATATGAAAAGATATTTAATGCATTTTTGCGATATAGCAATTTTCACTTTTCTCTCAAAAACATGCAAAACACGTGGCAAACAGTAATTTAAACTTATATTTTTCTAAATAATTTCGGTTACTTTTGACACATTACCCATAGCCCCAAAATTCAGTATAAAATATTCTGGATATATTAAGGTGTCATATATAAATTAATCATGTCACTGCAAACACCAAAGTTTGAACTCTTATCTCTGGATAATGGAATAAACGGCGGTTATTTGATATAAATAGAGCCGTGCATGTGACTGACAGTGTGTTAATTACTGGTTGACTATTGTGTAACCTGGACTATTAAGTCACGTGCCCATCTGATCAGGACAGTTCAGTATGTTCTAGTTATGCTATGCCGAGCTTGTATTTATAGATAAATAACCAATATTGTTTTCTCTGATTTTGAAGTTTTGTTGTATATTGTATACTAGCGGAACCCGTCGCCCGGCGTTGCACGGGAGAAAGTACTACCTATTGCATGACGTCGAATAAAAAAAGAAACGGCCTATTGTTCTCCCCACCCCTCTACCGTGTTGGTGAATGTTTTACATTAAAAAAAAATTAAAAAAAGTGGTAGAGTAGAATGGGATCGAACGCTGAAATTGGCGATCATGAAACATCCCATTTTAACCACTGCCCCACAGTTTCGACTTAAAAATATGTGTGAAAATAGGCCAATTAAGCTAAGCTTGTTTATTGGCAGCTTCTACCGACCAAATATAAAGTTCAACAATGACACGGTTTAGGTCATTTATTTGGACAAGTTTTCTATAATATGCGTGTTAAAGGTGTATGATTTTGAAAATGTAAATGTATCGGGGTCTACCAGTATCTTGGCGGCTATTGAATTAAATAGGAAGTCGATTTGATGAAGAAATTGTAGCCGCCATGTTTAATGAATAAATGTTGCAGGAACTGTGTTCGTTAATTTTATTTGCGTAATTCCGGAATGAATATAAATGTAGAAGTCATAGGTAGAATAGATAGAACGTAATCTGATATTCGCGGAATATCATCGGAGTGAACGGGAGTGATCATTAAGTCTTTGCGTATTGCTTTATATTATGTAGTAAATTAATACCAGGCAAATAATAAATAAGGACGGACTGTTTTGTGAAAAGTAAACTGTGTTTATTAGTTCCCATGTCGATGAGTAGAGTGACAGTACATAATTGTTAGGGAGAAAAGTTTTTGCTACCACCTATATGGAGTTGGTGTGTCGGAGATGGCGGGCCAAATGTAATAATTAGTGTTAGCTGGAAAAAAATAATAAGAAATTTACTAAAACACGCTCGAGTAAATAAGCGTAATATAGTGGTGAGTTTAGTAGCCTGTGATGCATGTGGTTATTTTCCTATTCTCCGAGAAGGTACAGGGGAAAAATCGTCTCTACTTTATATATTAGATTAATAATATTCTGTAATTAAGTATTAGTATGTTTTGTACAATTCTTCTTTTGATTACAGCATCATTGTCTGTTTAGCTCAGGGGCGGGCAACCTTTTCAGAGTGAGGGCCAGATGAGACTTTTGGAAGATGATCGCGGGCCGGAGTGAAAAACGAAATCTCAGAATTACTATATTTTCTTTACATGAATAAATTGTACAAAAATTGCATTAAACACTCTACAAATCTGATATTTTTTCTCAAGAGATTTCTGTATGTGATGTTATAAAAGGCGCCGACGAAGAGCCATTTTGGAATCATAAAAAATAATGATGGGGAAAGTAGCAAGTTGATCCAGCATTCGTTTTGACACACCTCACATAGAACCTATGTTTCATGCCCTTTCCTCGTCTCACGTTTCCTCTTTGCCTCTCTCTTTCTCTTTTTCTATTTTTATCTCAGGTCAAGGATTTGAAATTAATAGTTAAAGAAAAATGAAATATACATGCATCATCGCTCGCTGCTATTCATACATTTTTATCCCACTGTAAATCTTAATTGAAACCTACTTTTATGTCTATGTCACAAAATGATATTAGTTTTACTGGGAGGTCCGCGGGCCGGATTGCAATAATAAAGCATAGCAAGGTGGCGGGCCGGACGCTAAACCTTCATGGGCCGGAGGTTGCCCGCCCCTGGTTTAGCTTCACAAAATAAAGGTGCAAAGAAAGTTCACAGCAATTATATAGGGTTTGGGAAATTGGAGTTATAAAGAGACATTGGAAATATTGGGTATCATTTTGTGCATGGTCTGCCAAAATGAAATGAAAATTGTTAACCAAAACATGATATTTTAAGTATCAGAAGAACTATGCTAATTTTATTTCAACCATGCAGACCAATTGTCAAGACTTGTGTTTAACCTCCTTGAGATAAGGCCAGAGGTTAAGTTAAAAAGCCAGTGCACTAAGATTAGCACACTCTGGCCTACAAAAAATGCCTGAGCAGCCCCGTTGGCATTTCCTGGTAGGGGCACCTCAGGCGATTAGTGATAAACTAACTCCTTCCCGAAGAGAAGGTAAAGTCTGGGAAGGTGGACCTGAACAGGACTATATCCCAGCTCGACAGCAACAAAGTCACTGTCGGACCGATTGTCAAGGACGAATCCTCGACTAGTATAAAGAGAATACGTTGGTCAACTTATTCTAAAGCTAAGTGAACCTCTAGAAGAAAAAGTGATTGCGTCATTAAATAGAGAAATGGAGATTCAAAAATAAGTAGTTTTCAATAGTCAGCCTCGAGGAGATTAAATTTAAAACTAAGTCTGATAAATGTATTACAGACAAAAAAAAAGAAATCATGAGTCGGAAAAATAAAAAGTCAAATCACGAAAACATATTTCCTTCTTTGTTATACAACGAGCGTGTGGTGATACTCGCATCAGTAAGGAAAATTAATGAAAGATTTTCATATGGGACATCCCGGAATCATTAGGATGAAACTCCTTTATGAGGAATTATGCTTATTGGCTTGTGATAGATTAAGAAATCGGAGATCTTATGAAACTTTGCAACAGCAGCAAAATCACCACAAGTTAACATTTACTGAAAACGGACAGACCCTAGTTAAGACTACATATTGACTATGCAGGACCAACGAAAGGGGTTTATTACCTTATTGTGATAGATAGTTTTATGGAGTGGCCAGAAGCTGTTAAATGTAGGAAACATACGTGCAAAAACAATATTAACTTTTTGCATGAAATCTTCGCAAGATTTGGCATTTCTGATACAATTATTTCTGATCATAGAAACTCAATTTACGACTAAAGAATTTGGAGATTTCTGCAAAGAATTTTCAATTAGTCATGTGATAACTGCTCCATATCATGCAAGATCAAATGGCCAACCAGAATGCTTCGTAGATAGGTTTAAGCGAGCGTTAAACAAATCAGACGGAAGTGAAACTGAAGATGAATTGATACAACAGTTTCTCAGAGTATATCAAATAACTCCGAACCCGAGTACAAATTCAGGAATGTCACCAGTTGAACTTATGTTTGCAAGAAAGATGCGTTATTTGATAAACTGAGACGTAACAAAACCAAAATATGATACGAAATTTTTCAAGCCTAACGAAAAAAAAATAATTTAAAGATTATAACAATGTAAACGTTTGCTGGAAAGAAGGCATTATTGAGAAACGAATTAGAAGATTATTTTAGTGTATATCATCAAACATCCGAATTGGATTATTAAAATACACTATGGCCTGCTTAAAAAGAGGTACACATCTGAATAAAATAATCGTAGAGAAGAACCTATGAAGGTAATTTGCTATTTATTTGATGTAGCAAAACCTCAAATATTACCAGAACAAAAACGCTCTCATAAGCGTAAAAGAAAAACATCTGGACATTGATCCAAAGGACAAAAGTATGACTTCTGAATGAAGTAAAATTTAAAGGGGGATGTTATATATAACAATAATAAACTGAGTCCGAAAAAGAACTATAAATATGTTGTATTTGTAATATTATTGGATGTATAATGTGTAAACGAAAATAAAATGTTATATAGTTTATTTCCTGACCTTGTATTCGAGTGTATTATTTCTATTAAGTGTTAGTATACGATAGAACAGATGGTATTGGGAGCTTTCGGATGAGATATTTAAAAGTATCTGAACTTATTGGAAGCTATACCGATGTGTTAAAGAAAGTTGCGGAAGAAAGTAAAGGAAAAATAGAATTAAAAATAATAATTTAAAAAATTATTATTTTTTTAAATTTTGAAATGAAATTGAGCATTCCTTTTTTGTTCACTTAATGTTTTTACCGCAGTGCACATAGAAGTACAAATAAGTAAACCCTTTCATTGACAGTATTGAGAACTGTAAAATGATATATTTTTAGGTTTCTAAACTTTGGAAGTTATACCGATGTGTTAAAGAAAAGTGGAAAAGTATAGGAAAAGCAGAGATTAAAAGAAAATATGAAACAATACTTTTTTGCATAAGCATCCTCCAATCTATAATGAAAACTAATATATATATATATATATATATATATATATATATATATATATATATATATATATATATAGTAATCCAGGTAGAGTAAAAATCCACAGGGTAGAAATCCAAAGGGAATCAAACCGGGCTTACAAAAGAGTGCTCAATAAAGATATAGAGCTGTATTGTGAATGATTTTATTCGAACATGTACAAGGTCTGCTACACTGGCATGTCGATGTTATCGATCTACAGCTATCAAGAGCTGAGGTCTCATCAGGCAGAAAGTTTTTTTTTTCTTGATCCGACCCGGTCGGTGAAGTCCAGGAAGAATGAAGTCCAGCAAAGAAGAAGAAGAGGAAGAAATAAAAATCATGTGACCAATTTTTAAAAAATATATATATGTCGTTAGAAAAGTTTAATTTACAGTAATTCATAATTTTATTTTTACCCAACGCTGAGCTGGGGTAGAGAGGGGCTGGGGGAAGGAAAATAAAGGGAAAGAGAAGCAAAGAAAGAGAGGTATGGAGGGTGTTTGGGTGTGTCTGTAGCCATTTGAGAAGTTGTCGTATCTGATGTGTCTAGCTAGGATTCATGGCACGCGACTGATATTTGGCAGGTGTTGTTCCGTGTTGGGGGGGGGGGATGTTTCAATTCTTTAATGCAGACGTCTACGTTACCGCGGCAAAAAGCTTAGAGTGATATTTAGTTTTTACTGGTGATAAATAAATTTAATTTGACAATGAATTAATAAAATATAATTGTGATTATTTCTAGTAAAAAACGTATATAGATTTATGACATTAGTATTAATAAATTTTACCGCTATATCTTGATCAATTGATATTTAGTTTTAATTATTTTGGTGGATAAATAAATGTATTTTAATTCTAAGTAATATTTAGTAGTTAATAAAACCTAGTGGTAATTGCTTTTATTTTTAGTAAGAGTCATATATGAAATTAATGGCAGTGGTATTGATAAATTTAATTCTAGATAATATTTGATAATGAGTTAAAATATAATGGGGCTTATTTTTAGTAAGAATCGTATATAAATATATGACATTGGTATTAATGAATTATACTATTATATTTGGTTTTAATTATTTTGGAGTATAAATAAATGTATTTTGGTTTTAAATAATAGTTGGTAATTAATTAATAAAACATAGTGGTAATTACATTTATTTTTAGTGAAAGTCGTATATGAATTGATAGGTATTATTATTAGTTGTGATTGTATTAAAAATGGTGGGGTTAAAATCTGTCAGAAGATTAAAGATAATATTGGCGGTAGGGTGTTTTAGTTAAAGTTGTTAAAAGAATTTATTGTCTATGAGTGGGGGGGGGGAACCCCAGATATAAAAAAAATACTACATAGGTATGGCAGGTAATACCTTCAAAGAAAGATACACCGGTCATAAATGTTCTTTCAACAACCCAAACTACCAAAATAGAACTTCACTCTCAAATTACCACTGGGAACTAACTAATAAAAATAAATCACCAACTGTAATCTGGAACACTATCAGAAAAACTAGCACCTGTAGCTCCCTAAACTCACCATGCTATTTATGCCTTGGCGAAAAATTTGAAATAATTAAATTTACCGATAGAGGAAAGCTCTTAAACAAAAAACAGGAAACATCGATCAATTGTAGGCATAACAGATCACATCTTAGTAATTTGTACAATACTCCGTAAATAATACCATTAAAAAAAAAATCCCAATACCAACCAACCCCCTAAAATTAACACTTATAAACATCTCCAAATCAGATAACTATAGAGTCGATGCTTAGGGCTCAACTGTACGACCAGTTGAGCAGCAAGATAAGTCAAACTGTTGAGCACATCAAAATGCCTGTTTATAACAAGGCTAGAATGTTCCATTATGCTCAGAAGGGAAAGTCCATTCTCTGTGTTCTGATTGGCTGAGATTCATATGTGGCCATTTTAGTGTATAAATGTTCTT
Organism: Sepiola atlantica; assembly: GCA_963556195.1. NCBI lineage: Eukaryota > Metazoa > Mollusca > Cephalopoda > Sepiida > Sepiolidae > Sepiola > Sepiola atlantica. Next base: position 86,199,432 of record OY744522.1, on the reverse strand, counting down.
GTGGTCTATGCAATTCTGAAGCCGTAATGATAGCTACTGCACCTAAACATTTAAATCTGATAAATTCTAGAAGTGAATTAGTCTCCAAATGTCGACATGGAAGGAAATTCAAATATGCAATATGGAAACCACCACCAGTCTTGCCGTAGCTGTTTGGGCGAGCAATGAAACCGGGGGTGTCCAGTCTTCGAGATGGGTCCTTTTTAATCTTCTTTGCCTAAAGGATTTAGACTCTGAGGTTGTAAAAGTTTATACACCTAAATTTTCAGTTTCTAAATATCTTTACAATATCTTTACAACCTCTTAATTAGGAAAAATTAAACCTTAAATATATTTACAACTTCTTAATTAGGAAAAATTAAACCCTAATTTAGATTAAACTTCTTGATTGGGCAAACCAAACCTTGATTTAAACTTCCTAATCTGATAAAATTAAATCTTAAATTAAACTATTAAATTATTAAGTTCTAATTATTTTGATAACTTCGTAATTGGGAAAATTAAATCTTAATTAGGAAAAATTAAACCTTAAGGCAAGTTAAACTTTTTGATTGGGGAAAGTTAAACCTTGAATTGGAATTCCTGGGCTGATAGGATTGAATCTTATTTAATAATTTCTAACCTGATAAAATTAAATCTTAAATTAAACTATAAAATTATTGGAATTTAACGACTTCGTAATTTTTAATTTCATAAATATTCTAGATTATTTGATAGGGCGAGATTTGTGAAATCGGGTTTTACTCTAAGCTAGACTTTAAGCAATAATCTTGGATGTGAACGTGATTGCATGATCTGACCTATATTCTCTTTTTCTTTTAACTTCTTAACCCCTTTCCCCTTTGACATAGAATATTCTCACTTGACCCAGACAGGGAACATCTAATCTGGGTGGGGTGGATGGCGGGCTGTATGTTGCTCTCTTGAGAGTCCATCAAATGGGCTTAAACAGGATGTAACACAGACATAATTTCAGTTATATTAAAATCATTCAGAGATGTAGACAATTTAATATCGCCTCCTGCTCGTTAAGGATTTGTCATGTCTGGTTGTATCGCTGGTGAGAGAAGATTACTTATTTTTTCGTTCTGCTAGCAAGATTAGATTGGGATTCAATCTTTTTTTGCTCAATTCGGATTTAACGGGTTCTCTAATTAAACAACGAACTTTGATTTGACTTGGGTTGCACATTTTGGAACTTTGATTGGACTTTCTATATTATTTGATTTATTTATCATTAACATTGAATATTGACACATTTCGGGACTGGATAACTTTGTCAGCCCCTTCAATTACACGTATTTGGACTGCTGTTTGTAACTTGGAGTAATGTCTTTCCTGATTATGCTTCTCAATATGTATGACCTGGATGGACTGTATGGATTCAACAAAAAGTATGTTTTTGGGTTGATATGTTTGATGTTATGTATTTTTATGCATTTGTGTATATAATTTTTATATATTTTCAAAGCGTAATTTTATTACCTGTAGTAGTATAACTGCGGTAATGGTCCTCTGAAGAGAAGAATTATCTTTGAAAACTCATGAGCTAAGGACTTAAGGATACTTTGCTTGAACTTTGAATTCTAATAAAATTTGATTGACACCTTATTTTATTACTTCATTTTATATTACAATATTAATGCTCTATCCAGTATATTGAGCTTCAGTGTTTATCCGGATGTTTCACTAATTATAAGATATTAGTTGACGCTTATATCTTTTGTTGGATTGCTTCATATATATATATATATATATATATATATATATATATATATATAGCCTAATGGGACTGGGTAAACGCTTACAGATTCAAGGTGTCTCTATGAACCGGATTAACGCTCTATGACCGTCTGAGATTGTTACTCCTCATGCGCTGATGAGAGCCATAAGCTTGAAATAACGTCGTACGTAGGTAAAATATTACAAAATAATTTAATATTATTATAAGCCCCTTTCAAGTAAAATTAAAAGTCGAGCACTGTCGGAAAGATTCAAAATAAACATTCACCTAAAAACCTCAGTGCAATGCTCTGTAGTCGGTGAGTACTATAGAAAGTTTAGATATTTATGCTCGCCGCTTTCAGTGTAAATATCACATAATTCCACCGTTATCACGTGTCAATCCCTCGTGGCCTAATGGTACTAGGTGAATGCTTACAGATTCAAGGTGTCTCTGTGAACCGGGTTCGCACCCTATGACCGTTTGAGATTGTTACTTCCCTGCGCTCATGAGAGCCATAAGCTCAAAACTACATCGTATGTAGGTCAAATATTAAAAAATAATTTCATATTATTATATATATACACATATACTTCCATCTCTTCATGCAAAAGTTTGCGAATAAAACAAATGCTTTTTTCTAGGCCCCGGACGAAACCATTTCAAGTGGTGAGGGGAAGCGAGAAAGCAAATAGCAAGTCAGACAACTACTTAAGACTTACACCGTCTGAAATGAATTAGAAAAAAAAATCCTCCACTCTATAATAAAAAGTCATTTTTTCTTTAGATCATCAGAAATGATAATAATTTATATATGAAAAATTAAATTATTCACGTAATTCTAATGATTGTATATGAATATTTTAGTAATATATCTAGATAAATAGCAAGTGCAAACACTGGCGAAGCATAATTTTTGACGGAGGGTGTATACTAGTATATCAATAGTTAGATACAAAAAAGTAGGGGCCTTTGTGTATGTTACAACCAACAGAAGATTTATCATAATTAGAGACAATAATATGAATTCCGTTGTCATCCAAAATAAGCAAATATAGTAAGTTGTTTTGTGCATCATCTATCCGTCTTCTTCTTCTTTTTAACTATCAACAATCTTTTTACGCCATTAAAACATAATGATGCTCCTCACTTGTCTATTTACTTAGGCTTTATATTTACTCTCCTCCGTCCCATAATTCCTCACTTCCTCAAGCCACTTACACCTATTTTTCACAAAAGAAAACCATTTTCGACATAACAGTTTCCTCAACGAGGTAAGATATATAAGAATCGATAGTTATTTTCATTCATGTAAGCCACGCGTTGTCTAATCTATTGTCAAATAACAGAAATCACTTTGATGCAAGATATGCAATGTACATGTTTCTGCATTTTCCATGAACATTTTAGTGCCTTTATTTAGACTCCATTGTGGATCACGTTGCCATCTTGAATTTCATCTTCATGGTTGGAATCTGCTGTGAAATAAATTGATGATGACAAATGCCTTTTTTCAATATTAATGAAGACTATCTACAAATTACTCTTCTGCAAAGAATGCTGACAAAATCAGATCTTTCTACCAAAGATTATAAAGAATGACTCTTTTATTTTTACTTTTGATCGGCATTAAATGATCTACCGCGGTTGTTATGCGTAAACCGTAATTTGCAATTTACTCACCAAGTCGCCCATCTCTTACTAGGTTTTGTCTATTATTCCTACTCTGTCACTGTATGTTGTTTTACCCCTCAATCTACTCCTATTTTATACACTCCTTTCCCCCCCCCCTCTCTCTCTCTCTCTCTCTTCTCTTTTTGGTTCGTCTCTTTTACAGTATATTAACCATTTGGGAATATTTAATGCCAAAACAAAATCCTCATTGTTAATAATTCATTAATTGATGTGACTTGTTTTATGGCATATCAACATCTTTAGCTTACTTAATATCAACATACAAACCCTATTGTTAATGATTCATGTTTCTCCTTTTAATGATTTAGTTTCTCCTTTTTACATCATATCAACTCGTTCTCAGTTATTTTTCCTTCTTCCTCATACAATGTGTGGTTGCATGTGGAATACTCTGTCCTCATTAGCTGACAACTAGAGATGATAGTCTCAATAACTAAGGCCAAAACACAATATCAAAGAGACAGAATCAACACAATAATTCCTTCTATATTATTAACATTTCAGTACATAACACTAACCAGAAGTTTTCATTCTCATTCAAATATCATTATGGCAAATAACCTTTGACGTTTTTCTATAAATCAGTGTACAATCCTTCTTAAATATGGAGTTCAAAAAGTGGAAGATATAATCAAAACCGGAAAGACATTTAACATTAACCTAAAACCCGGAGCGGGTCAAATAAAACATCAAGAGAGCAACTAAATACATCAATTAATAATTAAAGATTGCCGCTCGATTAATTTTTCTAACTCTGAACCATAAATATTTGATTCCCCAAGTCCGACTTCTGCAAAGAACAAACAAGTTTTGTTGATTCAAAATGGGTTTATGTTCAAAGACAAGTAGAGAGTAATGGTGACTGGGTTTGATGTGGAATCAAATTAGTTGTCATGCTTCAGTGAACAAACCTCTTTTAGTGTAAATTGTCTGTCCAACTCAATGACTTCTAGACAGTTTATGTGATGGTCAAAATGTCTAGTGATACTATTTCAAACTGTTGTTGCTCAGGGGGCTAATTCTAAAATCTAAGAATATATATACACAGGATGTTCGAGACAAATTTGACACTTTTAGGGAAGGAAAGAAAAAGTATCATATCTTCGCCAATAATTGATGTATTCTAAAAATTCAAAGTACATATCTTAAAGAATCTTTTGGCGGTTACAGTTCACTCAATGAGGCTGCCCAAGTCTCCATCATGGCCTGCAGGCAGGATCTGAACCTGGAGCATGTGGCCTTCATGGTTTCCCTCGGGAGAGTCCTGAACACCAGTTTCATCCTGTCAATCAGTTCGTCGTTGGTGCTGCAGGCAGTATGATTGGTGTCTTTTTCAACTGTTAATAGTTCATGAGGTTGCAATCAGGCGAGTTGGGGGACCAGATTTTTGAACTGGTGAAGTTGCGGAAGTTTCAGACAGCTACTTCTGGGTTTTCCTAGAGTTGTGAAATGGACTGAGTCTTGCTTCCACACACAATCCTACATCTACCCTCTCTATCCAGCACTTGACAACAGTAAGCAGCAACTCAATATAAACTATCTGAATTGAGTCAAAGTCCCTTTTCAAAGATGCGAGAAGATGTGACATGACCTTTACTTGAAACACACCCAAATACCATCACAGTTTGAAAAAACTTGGTCTTCATGACACATGGGACGTTGTACGAATTGTAGGCTAGCCACCTGTTGTTCTGTGTGTTGTGCAAATGGTCCTGACAAAAACTAGAGCATCACCGACTCGACTAGGTATTTAATTTTGGCTTTTATAAGGCAGTTCTCTTGGTCCTTTATGGTGAACAGTTGGCTCTTGCGACTCTTGTATGAAGAGTAGTGAATATCCTCGTTTAGTGCTTTCTTCATAGACTCTAATTTGATGCCCATCTCTTGCCAAGGTCCGCATTGACATTTTTTACGGAAAACATCAAGAAAGTCCACAAACTTGTTTTGGCCGAGTGTAAATTGAAGTTGCATGAAATAGCAGGAGTTGAAAATATCAGAAGGTAATGAATTCACCATTTTGCATGAACATTCTTCAATGAGAAAGCTGAGTTCAAGCTTACACGCGATCAAAAACAACAATGCGTTGACGATTCAGAGCGATGTTTGTAACTGTTTTAACACAACAAAAAGTAGTTTTTGTGTCAATATGTGACAATAGATTAAACATGAATCCACCACTTAATCCCAGAGTCAAATCGGCAGTCAACTAAGTGGATAGCAGCAGGTGAAAGCCGTCCAAAGCGATCAAAGACGCAAACATCAGCAGGCAAAGTTCTGGCATCCGTATTTTGGAATGTGCAATGTATTTTGTTCATTGATTACCTTAAGAAAGGAAGACCAATCATTAGCGAATATTATATAGCATTATCTGTGTATTCGAAGGTATAAATCGACCTAAAACGGCCACAAATACGGAAGCAAAATATGATCTTTCACTAAGACAATGCACCCGTCATAAGTAGATTGCAACAATAGCAAAACTACATGAAATGCACTTCCATTTGCTTCCGCACCCACCTTATTCTCCAGATTTGGTCTGTAGTTATTAATGGCTGTTTCAAGACTTCAAAAGAATTATCCAGGGAAAGAGATTTTGCTCCAATGAAAAAGTGATATCGGAAACTGAGGCATATTTGGAGGCCAAAGACAAATCGTTGTACAAAAAAGGCATCAGATTGTTTGAGAAGTGTTGGAATCCGTATATCACCCTAGAAGTAGACTATGTTGATGAATAAAATCGAATTTTGCCTAAAAGTTGGTGTTTTATTAAATACGTCCAGAACTTATTGAGTGATCTGTTATATTAAAAATGAGAAAACAAAGGTCTCAAAATCAAACCAGATCTGCATTCAAACAGCAAATCTTGAATAAATAAACGGCTCGATAAAATTATATCAATAATAAATGCTAAGAAGATGTATTTAATTTTAACGTTCACATGTATAAATACTGTTGATTCTTCTAGTTTTGCTTTTCGATTGATACCAGTTGGAGACACTTCTGATGATCGGTGATACTGCACAATTAAAGTAAACTTATTATTCATTTTTCATTCTAGGTCCCGGTTTTGAATCTCGCTAGGTTCAGCCACACTGATGAGTTGTAAGACGATGAAACCTGTGTCTGTGGATAATTATATTTTACAAATATATGTCGGGCCAGATATAGGAGGATCACATTGGTGAAGGGAAAAATTATTCCCACCTAGCATTTAGGTAAAATGTTTTTCTATATAAATAGTTGAATTTGTTCAAAGTATCGCAAATAAACAAATAAATGACATCTATAAAAAGCGATATATTTCTTCAACTAGTGGGGTCTGGCTCAATGGTAAAGCATCAGGCTTCAGTTTCTGGGGTTTTGGTTTCGAATTTCACTAGGTTCAGCCAAGCTGATGAGTCATAAGACGATGATACACATGTCTGTGGATAATTATATTTTAAATATATATATGTATATTTCGGCAGCAAGTCGTTTATTATACATGTGTCATTGAAGACCACAGAGTTTTCTTTCTTTGCGATCTTTCTGGTTAACTTCTCGACTTGGCGAGCGATTTGTCGGGTTTCCGGTGTCAATTGGTGGATTATGGCGCCTAATGTTGCATTTTGGGCCATTTCTCTAGCGCTTTCAGTCTTCGTGACCGTCTTCAGGAGGATATGCGTTATTGTTAGAAAAGAGCCGTATTTATGGTTTTATTTTTGGTTATGTCTATTAATTTGCATATGTGTATATACATATATATATATATATATCTTTATTCTTTTATTTACTTACTTTTTATTAATTTATTTATTTATTAATTTGTTTTTATTTATTTATTTTTGTTAATCTATTATTATTATTATTGGCCCAAGATACAACATTAGGCGCCATAATCCACCAATTGACACTGGAAACCCGACGAATCGCTCGCCGAGTCGAGAAGTTAACCAGAAAGATCACAAAGAAAGAAAACTCTGTGGTCTTCAATGACACATGTATATATATATATATATATATATATATATATATATATATATATATATATATTTTGTGTAGTTAGACAGCATTCATTTATTCAAGCATATTTCATTAAATGAAATAGATATTCTGTGTCGAATGTTTTTTTTTTCTAATGTAATTTAGTTCAAATTACACAGAGACGTATTCATGTAAGTAATGATCACAATGTCTGAAAATATTGTGGTTCATTATAAACATTTAAGAGTGTAAACACCTAAACTATAACTAATTTTATTGAAGGAATCTTGTTTTAATTGGATATAAGTTGCTTCCAAAAATTCAATCTTTTAATGCATGAGAATTCGATAAAAAATGTGTTATTAAAAATGATCTGATGTTGTTATAATTTTTGTTAACATTCAATGTGTTTGCTTATAGCACTTTCGTTGATAGATCACGTGTAAGTCTAAAAGATAGGTAGTTAAACTGCAAGAACTGGAAAATAAAAACATTGAAAGATCAATTGAAAATTTCTTTATTCCATCAATAAGAAAAATTAGTATTTGTGAGAGCACATGTGTAATGTTATTAAGCAGGATGTGAGTTTTGAACCTGTGTCGCCTGCAGACGGCTTTGCGGGCAAAATGAAAAAAAAACAAAACAACAAATCATTATTTTGGAAAGAAATGAGAAAACAAAAACATTCCTGGTCCATGACGTCAGTAGGTTGAAAACGTGATCGACCGAAGAACAGTAATGTCCAAGAAAACTGTGATTGGAACTTAGGTCACATACATTTATGACAGAGATAACGTTGGATGAAGCAAACAAAGTTTATTTAGCAGGTTTACTTTTCGTTCCGGGAGGAGAGAGTCTGACAGACACACAGATTTTTGAAGAAGAAGAGAAAGCCTGTGACACAACTGGTTCAAGTTCGACTCATTAGTTAAATTCATTTACAAATAAACAAAGAAATAAAAAGCATTCTTTTTATAGCAAAAAACAAACTGTCTTGCTCTTTATATCAAAGGGAACAACTCTTGTGTTGTTCCCCTCTACACTCAAAAAGTTAACAGTTTGGTTCAGATGATAACACTACACATGTACAGCTATTGAAAACAGACTAAGTGTTGCTTGTCGTTCTTATACCACAAAACATGTCTCATGGAAGGTTGGCTGCCTAAGCATACTTTGATTTTTCTGGCCCGTTAATATCTGAAGAAGGTATAAATTATAACGAAACATCAGATGAGCTAAATAAATCCTGTTTCATATAAAGAGATTTTCTAGTCATTATTTATCCCAAATATCAAAATATTTCATAACTTAATTGAAATACTAAAATCTTTTATGACACCTAAGGTTACAGAGTCAAGTAATCAGATTTGATTATGCAGTGATACTAAAATTATAATTTTAGCAACAGGGTAACTTGGTACTGCCTGAAGATAATTAATCATGATAAACACAAGTTAAATTAATTTGAAAACGGTGTTTGCGAAATGAATATCAAAATAAACAACATCCCTGATCTTGACTTCGGGCGGAAAATAAAACCAATTACAATTTTGATCAGCTTTTATGGCTTTGTCATCGTAAGAATGTGTTTGTTAGTCATGAGAGAAAGAGGAAGCAGCTAAATATTATGGAATGCCAAATAAGATATTATCCCACTCGGATATTTTTAATGGTGTTATATGATGTTTATTGCTGCCGGCTGTTTTCCGTCAGTCTATTTAGTGTGTGCAATTTTCGAAATTTGTAAACAGAATCATATAGTATAAAGAAGAAAAAACCGCTGCTGTAACATGTCAGAACTCCCATTTTTAGATGCAAACTAAAGTGCTTACAACAACAGTCACTGCTCATAAAAAGTGAGATTAATTTGGGCCGGCTTCACACATCCACTCTATAATAAAGACCAATGTGTGTATATATATATATATATATATATATATGATTATTTTTGTTTACACAGACATGTACAAAATCTACAACACCGGCATGTCGATGTATCGATCAACAGCTATTATAAACTGAGATCTCATCAGGCAGAGTTAGAATCCGATCTTAACCTTAGATCATATTTGGAAAGAATCTGGATCTTTTCAAATATGATCTAAGGTTAAGATCGGATTCTAACTTTGCCTGATGAGATCTCAGTTTATAATAGCTGTTGATCGATACATCGACATGCCGGTGTTGTAGATTTTGTACATTTCTGTGTAAATAAAAATAATCATATATAAAAGCTCTATTTAATATTGAGCACTTTTTATAAACCCGGTTGAAATTCTTTGGATTACTACCCTGTGGATGTTTTACCTGGATGATGATTATTATTATATATATATATATATATATATATATATATATATATATATATATATATATTTGTACTAATCAGTCACTGCTTATCAAGGCTACTCGAGGATAAAGGTTAATGGATTTGTCAGGTAGACGATGAGACAAACACCTTGAGGATTGGAGATGATCGTTGAAACTGGGCAGAATTTGATTATTTGAGAGAACAGCTCAACAAGAATTTGTTAACATTGGCCTTGAAAATGACCATGTTGTAGTCGGCTGGGAAACAGTCCATGGTGTTGTGTTCCACAGATGGGTAATTCTAGGAAAGTAACTCTGCTCATGAAAGTTCCGTATAGCTCTAGATACATGGAGGAAGAAAAGAAAATTATTTACAGCGGTTGTAGTTAGAAGAGTTTTTGCTGTGAATGCTTTACAGGGGGAAACCAGAGATTAAGGAGCAGTCGAGCACCCACAATGACAATAACGATAGAGCAGAGAAAGACTAGCAACATCTCTTCTGTGAGAAAGAAGCTCTATGGAATGGAAGAGAACATATCGCACTAGATTTCGAAGTCGATTTTGTACTGTCAAGGCAGGAAAGAGTGCTCTGAGCAGCACCTCTCCAGATGTGGCAACAGTACTCCATCTTAGGACGTATCTAGCTCTTATACAGGAGTGGTGTGATGTTTTGCGGGCGGTAGAATGATCCAACCTTTTCCCCAGCGACCTTAGCAACAGATCTGATGCAATTTTTCCATTTCAGATCTGGAGTGAAAGTCAGTCTTATAAGCTTATTAAAGTAGGGGGCTTCCTCAAGGAGAGAGCCATCCATTTCAACTAGGGCAAAGTTAGGGTCCGAGCATTGACAGCGAAGGAGACAGGCTTGGTTTTAGATGTATTAATAGTAGCCAGCCACTTTCCTCCCCATTGTATTACATTTATTAATGTTTGTCGAAGTGCTGCCATAGCCGGTTTTGTCACTTACATAGATGTCAAAGAATGATCTTAGAATGTGATTTGGGAGGAATATAAGGAAGAGGGTTGGACCCAGAATGTATCCTTAAGGCATGCCAAATAAATAATAAATATATGTTCTTCCAGTCCATCATGTAAAAGACATGTCGTATTTAGTCCCCCCCCCCCCGCCCGATGAAAACATTTATTTTACTTGGTGAAGAGAAATGAGAAACCACTCAGACTTTCCCATCTGCCTCAAAAGAAATCCACTTCATAATAAAAAGTCAACGGTGGGTGCTTTTTTTTAGCTTATCAGAAATGATAATAATAACTTATATATGAAAAATTAAATTACTGATGTAATTCTATGATTTTATTTAAATATTTTAGTAATATATTTAGATAAATAGCAAGTGTTAACACTGGCGAAGCATAATTTTTTCCTGTCATTTTTTATGGCCGATGTACACTAGTAAATAAATAGTCAAAAAAGATTTTCTAACCTATTAGAAAAAGATCCTGTCAGCCAATTCAACTCAAAATAACAGACTCAGTTGGTCGTACATTAGTCACAGACTCAAATGAGTACAATCAGCAGCCACCAGTGCAGACATAATCCTCAACAGTAGCAGAGACTAACCAACTACTATATGTTACAACCGACTACAATATGTATAGATAACAAACATGAAAATAAGGGAAAAAAGGAAAAAACGACAGACTAATATGAACAAAAAGGGATTAATGTAGGGTCATGATTTGATGCAATATTTTGCCCTAAGTCAGGACTTTATCAAGAATAAACATGATGAAATAACAGAGTCAATATTTATACATTGGATGTCATGGTGGGAGTAATAAGTAAAAAAAAAAATGCACGCTAGCAGGGTAGGAGAACATGTTAGGGTGGAAGAAGGATGTGTGGGTAGTAGGAAGGTGGTGGGTGTTTCAATATAAAATTGTTAATTGATAACCGCTATAGCAGTTTGTCAGTAATGTGGAAAAGGAGTTGGTCGTAGAGTAGGTGAAAGTGGTATGGTAAAAGGCCGAGGAGTGTGATAGTATGGTAGGAGTGAGAGAGAGGTCTGTGAATAGCAGGTGGTGGCTACAGAAGCAAAGGAAAAAGAAATGTGGAGGTAAGGGGGTTAGGAGGAGAAGGTGTAAGGACGATGTGAATTATGAAGAAAATTTAAGTTAGTTCACCTGTAGTAAGATTTTTTTTAAATGTTCAGAAAGTACAAATTTAGTAATGGTTGGTGAAATCTGAAAGAACATGGGGCGCTGCTTGATATGATTTTTGGATTCACAACTACTAAATGCAAAGTTCTTTTCATAACTACTACAAATGATACATGTGGTTTCTAGATTTCTTTTGGGTAAATAAAATTTTCAATTGTGTTGCCGTTATCTTTACAGAAAAATTCAAGTTCAAAATAGTTATTCCTATCTTATTTGCTGGTCATTCTTTTTGTGTATGTTCTTGTTGTGATCGTCCCAGATGAAGGAAATGCTTGTCCTGTAATTAAGTTTATTATACCTTTAGAAAGACTAAACTCAACACAGATCTGATTGAAGAGAGTTAGCCATTTATTGAACCGGATTTTCATTCCAAATTACAGACCAGTGAAAGGGGAAGACAAAGAGAGAGACTGAAATCACTAATTCGTTATATCTTGTCAGCCCATTTCGTTATGCGTCCAGTTTTCTGCGTACTCCCAATGAACTATTTTTGTTGCTATCATCCTCTCTCTCAGAGCCATGTAATGTAATAACTGCTAGATAATATATTCACATGGCTGAGCTAATTTGACCCTGGATGCTGCGAGTTGACTTCTGCTGACCTTTCACCCGCCACGTTTCCTGTTATTCTCGAAGCAATCATTAACCCAGTCTGAACTAAAATATACACGAGTTGATCTACCTGTACAATAGTTAACACTTGAACATTTATCAAGTCTTTGTTTGTTGTTGTGTGTTTCCTCCCTCTCTCTCTTTCTCAGACTACTTTATAATATGTTCCTATTTACTTGCCTTGACACAAGGGCAGTTAGACACAAGGTCGGTTTTTAATGTGGGAAAAATGGGGCAGTTGTCACCAGTTACACTCCCAGCAATTTATTTATACACCTGAACAGAGTTTTTACTAATAGCAAATAGGTACTCATCTAAGTAGTGACTAGGCTCAACATCTCTTAACTTTAGTGATGTTACGGAAACCAGTATATCAATATGATTTATCTATACTCATATAATCATACATGCCTGGGATTTATACAATAGTCTTTGGTAATATGATAAATAACTTTTATATAGTTTTTTTTTTTAATTTGACAACAAAGATTTATATGATAGCTAGATGATAGACTTCATTAAAATGATAGATACAATTTATATGATAAGAGACAAAGCCAAGTGTATAACAAGTCATTCTTCTTATGATGGAGATCTTGCTTCTGTATGTTTATTTAACAAAAACTCAGAATTTTATTTGAGAGATATGAGGTGTAAAATAACATTGTAATTTGGCTATCATATAAATCCTTGCTATGAAATAAAAACAATCATATAAATTTACAAACATTAAAAGCATACAGATGCAAAATCTCCATTATAGTAAAAATAATTTGTTGCACACATGGTTTTCGCTTCTATCATTACTTTATTATTGGGTTGTGGACCACAATGAGAATAGCTACTTTTGAGATTCATCACCTTTCCTTATGTCACAAATTATAACAAAAAGAGCCATTGTGATGCTTGGTATCCATAGGGAGTCAATATTAAAATACTACTAATACTACTAATAATATCTCGTCCGTGGAACACATTACCATGGGACTACTTCCCTGCAGATTACAACAGGGTTGTCTTCAAGTCCAATGTCAACATATTCCTGTCATGAACCGTACCCACAAGTATTTGAACTTTGTACAATCTCTCTCGGTTCTCTCTTAAGGTTGTTTGTCTCTCAAGTGACAATCATTTCATCACATTAACCCCTGTCCTCAAGTGGCTTTTGGCCTGGATGAGTAGTAATTCATTAATACCCCCCTACACAAATCGAAGAGAACTAAAACTGTCAAGGTAGATATGTAAGGAAAACAACCCTAATTTACCCAACTCCCATGCACAATAATCAAAGCACAGTGGCACCAGCAATGGTCTGTGCCATAGACAAATGATCATAGGAGGATGGAAAGATTGAAGAGGGAGAGAACCATTCAGACCCTCACTGGAAGGTACTGGAATCCTGAGGAGACTTATTGTCACTCAAATTTCAGAGAAAACTAATGACCATTATCGACAAGAAACCAATGATAAATGGCAGGTGCAGAAACGCAGTGATTTGCAATGCTGATCGAAAGGAGTGGAGAATGCTGGAAATTTCGAGAGACTAGCTGTCACTTGGAATGCAAGATATGTAAACTGTTTTCGTCAGTAAACAATCACTGCTAATGACTTGTGGGAGAAATCCTAATGAGTAAATAATGATAATAATAGTAATAAAAAAAACACTTATAGGCTCAAGGACTATTGGTTAGAATTGCACCAAATTTGGCATAAAGAGTCCTTGGCATGCCAGAGGCAATAAAATTGAAAATACTGATTATGATGCTTAAATAAAGTGTGAGCGTCCATTCAATTAGATTTAAAGCTCTCCGTTGGCATCTCTTTGTATAGGATTGGTTTTGACTCTTATCATATTACTTGACTACTATTGGGTCGTGGACCACACTTTGAGAATTGTTGTCTTCGAGCTTGCTGACCTTTGTTTATGCCATAAAATATAACAGAATTCCTTTTCCTTTTTTTCTTTTTCTAAATGAACTCAGAGCCAATCATAATTTCTCTTCACAAAGGATCAACTATCAATAATTCTGAAACATATTCTTCATGGAAATGGCTGGATGGGCTTTAATGAACATGTGCCTTGTTTTTGGTCGTGTACTTTTTCCTTCTTGGCAATTAATTTTCTCCCTTCGCCTCATTTTCAAAAGACAAATTCAATTACTGAACAATCAATTAATTCATATTAATTCAGGAAAACGGCATCTGCTTTGTTGTTGCGCTCGTCCAAAATATTGACTCGTGCCGCTTTCGCATTAAAGTACATCCCGATCGTGAAAATGTCAGCAGAAAAACTAATTCTTTTATGAGGGTAATTATTCATCATGAGGATCGGTGGTGGTGGTGATGATCATCCCTTGGAGTGGGGAGGTAGTTTGCTTTCAAAGTCTTCTTTTAAGGACACTTAAAAACCACTATGTTTATTTGTGTACAAATCGGCAAACCACTTTTAGTTGCTAAAAGTCAGTAATATATTTCATTCACTACTATAATGCAATCGTAAGCAATATTTAAGTATTATAATAATATTAATGTTATAAAAACACAAAGGGATTTAAATTTAAAAATGTGTATTAATTATAAAAAGATACAAGATATAAGAATGTATGGGTCTTGATCTATGATGTGGGTTCGTCGGGATAGATGGTCCCTCAGCGTCGGCATGACGTTGTCATTGGCCCTGGACTCTTGTCAGTCTAGTATCTGGTGTGACTGGGATGTGATCAACGGGGATTGCTGGTGAGCAAATGGTTGAAGGGGATGGCGCAAGTTATTCGCAATTTAAGGTAGTAGTTGAAAGGACAGGTTTGCTGTTGAAAAGATCGGTTATTAAGCATAGGTCGTCTTAGTGTGATAGAGTTGGGTCAACCCAAGATGACTGGCTTCTGGTGAGCGATATTGAGTGCGCCTGGAAAATGGCAACATTTTTTGTACAATCTTCGTTTGAAAAATTCCTTTCATAAATCCTCATCAGAGAAGAATACATCTAATAATAAGAACATTCATGATATTGCATACCTCTGCTTGACAACGTAAGGATAGATAAAAGTCTTATCTTGGCCAAGTAAGGCCAAGATAAGACTTGTATGAAATATTTCTGAAGTTATGCCATGGAAACGTTCATGATTCAAAAGCTATTTATTTGATCAGGATGTAATTTTGGCAGGGTGGTTACTGCCTATCAAAGAGCATCAGATAATATATAAAATGTGAAAATAATCGGAGGTTGAAATTCAGTCAAAATTTCGACCTTGAAATTTCAATCTTCAATGTCAAAGTCAAATGTCGATGCGGGACTTTATTGGCTAAAATATGGGCCAATTAGCGAGTATCTACAATTAACAAAATCGAAGTTAGCGCCAAAAGTGTAACTTTAACATTTTCCGTGACCTTGAACCTTTGAACTAGATATCACAAAATAAAATCAATTCTATTTTTAGCAAGTTTGGTAACGATTTATCAAGAAATGTGGACGCTAAGCTGTACACAAACATAGTGACAAACAAACTCGATCAAAAACATAACCTCCTTCATAGAGGTAATAAAAAATGTTTAAAATTCATATTTTATTTAAACAACTCAATTTGGACGAAGTTTCTCAACTAACAACAAGTAAGCTAGTTTCATTCCAAGGTGAATGTTCAATTTCTTATATGGAAAAGAAGAATGACATTTCAGAATTTGTTTTATTTTTTAATTAATGCAGTTTAAAGGCAAAGTGTAAATATATGAAGATATAAATGTTTTTAAAATATAATTATCCATGGACACGTGTTTCGTCATCTTACGACTCGTCAGCGTGGCTGAAACTACCTAGATTCGAAACTGAGACCCCACAAATTGAAGCCTGATGTTGTACCAGAGAGCCAAGCTCCACTAGTGAAAGGAGTGTACTGCTTTTTAATAGATATCATTTATGAGTTTACTTTATTTGCGATACTCAAACCAAGTCGACTATTCATATGGAAAAGCATGATGGAAATAATTCTTCCTAACACCAATGTGATGCCCCCCTCCCATATATTTTTATAATTTAATTATCCACGGACACGTGTTTCGTCATCTTACGATTCATCAGCGTGACTGAAACTAGCAAAATTCGAAACTGAGAACCCCAGAGATTGAAGCCCGACGCTCTATAATTTTAATTATGTCTCTTTTTGTTTTTAAATTGTTTAAGTGTTGTATTAAAAATCAGTTTCAAAACACCTTCCAAACCGAGATCATGTGTTTGTTCTACTTGTTACACTACACAATGGGAGGTGACGGTGGCTAAGTGGTTAACAACACGGACTGACGACCTGGGTGTGCCAAGTTCGCATCCTGTTCATTCCACAGAAACACTTTTACTGAGGATGTTGGCAACCTTCACATAAGTACCGGATGTCTTTCTAGAAAGAATTTTAACTGGAAAGATATTGGTGAAAATCAATGCCAACAAAAGAATCATCTGATTCATACGAAATGAATGAATGACTATGCAAATATGAATAATAATAATAATAATAATAATTATGCAAGAGGGATCATGGTATCCCACCCCGCATTTCATCTGGTCTCTAGGTTAGCTCTTCCTATACTTTTAGTGTTGGAAATTTATTTAAATTTTTTGTAAATCACAGCCATATATGGTAGTACATGTGTCACTGCCGTATATGGTAGTATTTTATGCATATCTGCCTTGCATGTCATATATTGCTTGGACGAACTTGAAAATGGCTGTCTGTCAAACCACCACCTTCTTTTTTTTGTTTCGTTTGTTTTAGTAATCTAACCAATCATGTGTCTACATACTGTTGCTAGACAAAAAGGGTTAATGGCTAGACATGGCTTTGATCCTTGTGGATGCTCTTTCTTTGAATAAGGGTTCCCACTTTTCTTGCCAATTTTTTTGGAGCTCATTGCAAGCTCAACATATCGGAAGCTTACATTTTCTTTTCATTATAGCATGTCAGAAATATATCTTTGAAAATTATTCTCTTAAAGAAAATTATTTAGATCAGTTCAATCTTTCGATAAGTAGCTACAATGTATACGCGGCTGCTTCCCAACTGACTACAACATGGTCGTTTTCAATTCCAATGTTAACAAATTCTTGTTGAACCGCCCTCTTAAATAATCAAATTCTGCCCAGTTTGATATCATTGTTATCAATCTTCAAGGTGTTGTCTCACCATCCACCTGACAAACTCATTAACCCTTATCCTTGAGTGGCGTTTGGACCTCGATAAGCAGTGACTCATTAGTACATAAAAAAATACTGTTATTCATTTTTGGACTTATTTAATTTAATGTCGAAATGTGGAATTTTAATTTTATCATTGGGAATTTGAACGTTTATAAAACTCAGTAAATTATCGATTCCTTAAATGGAATCTCTCAGCTTGAGATGTGAAACACACAAATATGTACTAAGGCAATTATACTGTCATTAAATATCATAAAATTATATTTTAAACGTGTAGTATGTGTGTATATGGCATAATCACGTTGACACATCGGGTTTTCATTAGAACACTGAAGTTAAGCGATTTTGAGCTTGGCCAATACCAGATGGGTGACCATTTGGGAATACTAAGCGCTGGATGTCATCTTCCCTGACAGGGATACACATGCGGCTTGGAACTGCATATGAATTTGATATTTCCTAGAAACTTCCTCTTTTGAGGGCAAATACTACACCAGGTATTACCGAATGTATTATTAAGTATGTGTGTTGCTGTCTTCTGTATTTTCAGAATAAATTTTCTGAAAAATAAATGAAGACTCATGTCCAGTCTGAGAAATAATAGTGAAGTGAACAAAGCAGTTACACTTGCCAAAGAAAGAATAGAAAATTGAAAAACAAAAAAAAGACGGGGTAACTAACAGGACAAAAGATTTTCATTTGCCCCAGTTTAAATAAATAAATATATTACCTTCTACAAGAAACACTAAAAAATAACTTAAAATTCTTTTAAACTTTGGAAATTTAAAAAATATATCTGTCTTTCAACTGTTGTGAGTTTGAATATTTGTTGATGGGCTTATTTGTTTGTTAACCAATACTATAGGTGATATTTTTTCATTATTTTACTTTTGGTACTTTGGTGGTATGATTATGATCTGTGAAGCCCGCATGGGACATATATGCAACGATGAATGTGCCTCCTCTTGTAGAGTGTTTCATAAAATAAATTATTTCTTATAAATATTAGACAAGACCATTTGCAATTTTTCGTCTCGTTTTATTTTTTCCTCCACATTTTATTAACAGAACACGGCTTACATTTCTAAAGGTTGAATTTACCAGAAAAGGGATACATTTACGACATTATGAACTGTAATCTATATTTGGTCGATTTTAGAAAATAGATCCCCGATAAAGAGACTAAATGAAAGGGACACTTTTCATTGGACACCGATGTTAGCGTAATGAATGTCATGCACTCTGATAATTAAATTATGCCTGTTGGCTTGCTGCTTCATAGCTGAGTAGTGTTCGTTGGCTTAATATAGTTCCCTCCTCATCTTTTGGGGTCTTCTTCTTCTAGATGATGAATGCATGAGAATGGGTGACGCTATGACTAAAATTGTGTGTAAATCTTCGATGCAGATGAAGGGGAGGACTATCACCAATGAATTCGATCTGCATTTACTCTCTAGCCGTGCAGCATAAAATGATATTATCAGAAAAGATCTGGAAACAGAATGGTTCGGTTCCCAAACTGAACCCATAAGCCTTAACCACAGTGATGGAAGCGACCAAATGGAATAACTATCCTCTCCTTTTAATGACAGCGAGTTTCTAATTTGGGATACTACCTGTGGCGACACATTTTCTGTTGGAAATTAATCAGGTCTGCAGATGAAGCAGATTCTGTCACTAGAGATGCATCAGTTGAAAGAGAAGGAAAGAAGATATATCATGAGTAGAAAGGAAGAGGAATCAAGAGAGAAGGAATGAAGGGGATCAAGAAAGAGAGAAAGAAAGAAAGAGAGAAAGAGGGAAAGAGAGAAAGAGGGGGGATCAAGAAAGAGAGAAGGAAGGGAGATCAAGAAAGAGAGAAGGAAGGAGGATAAAGAGAGAAGGACGGGGGGATCAAGAAAGTGAGTAGTACGGCGATCAAGAAAGAGAGAAGGACGGGGGGGGGGGGGGGTCAAGAAAGAGAGAAGGACGGGGATCAAGATAGTAGAAATAAAACTACTCATCTTGAGCTAATCAACGTTTGTTTCCCTAAGGCTTTTTCCTATATATTTTAATCCCACAAACAACATGATCAAATATGCCTTAATTTTGGTATTATGCTTTGTTTTAAAAATAAAATCCATTTTAAATGTTCTAATTAGCCCTAATTTGCCATTTACTCACCAAGTAACCCATCTCTTACTAAGTTTCAGGCTATTATTCTCACCCTCTCTCACTCTGTTATTTGGCTCTCCAATCTTTTTTGTTAGTCACTCTCGCTTCTGTCACTCTCTCTTTCTCTCTCTCTCTCTATTAACAGTTAAAAGTAATAAAACTAACTATAAAACTGAAGACCGGAGTAGTCTATTATAAACAATAGGGAATATCGCTACAAGTATTAATACTATTAACCAATAGCTAGAGAGAAAAGAAGAGATGAAGAGAAAGAAAGAAAAATGAAAATATAGCGATCAAAAAAACTAATTTTAAATTTTGTCTTTTATTTTTAAAATTTAACTGGCTTTGCAAACTCACATTTTCCTGATTCAAACAATCTAACCCGAACTTAATGGTTGATCCAACGTGTGACATTTTTTAGTTTATTCTATGGATATTGCTTGCTTGTCTCTGTGCAATCTAGATGACGTCATAGTTTTAGGACGTTATCCATTAAAACAGGTGGGGATAACCATGCACAGTGGATGACGTCATAAAATGATAATGTCATCCACCAAACCAGATAAATGTAGGGAAAGAGGGATATCCTTTATGACGTTTAATCTAGACCAAGGATTCCCACCTGGGGTCCACATGAAGATTTAAGGAGGCCCACGGAAAAAGATGTTTATTTAGTTTCTATTTATTTTCTTTTGTTTACTCGGAGATGTATGTGTGTTTATTGAAATTTTCAAGATTTTTATTTTATGTTATGAATATAACGAAATTGATTCATTGTAGTTTTTTTTTATTAAAGAAAATTATATATGGATACATGAGGTCTATGGATTATAAAATAGCTCTTAGGGGGGACACAAGCAAAATAAGGTTGGGAGCCTTAATCTAGACGAACTGTGAACCAAGAGGAAACGTCTAGATCCCTGAGAGTCTAGTATACTATTATACCTCTGTGGATCTTGCTTTTATGTTTATATATTGTCATCGTGCACACTGGATGACATTACAAAAGGCAAATGACATAAATAAGGGGCGAATGATACGATAAGTTGTGGTAGGAGGTGAATAATGTAAATAATTAGAGAAAGGCGAGAAAAAGAATGGAGAGAGGGGGATGAGGAAATAGAGAGAGAGTGGAGGGATGATTATTATTAAGAAAAATATATACTTATACGAAAATGGATGACGTCACAAAAATGTGCTTTATATTGTCAAAAGTTGACAAAAACTACCATTTATCAATTGACTTGATCCACTTACAAGTAAATACTTTTATATAAAAAAAAGATTATCAACGAATGTCAAAGTTAAGAAATCTATTTAAATATAATAAATACTGACCTTCAAACTAGCAAGCAATCAAGATCCATAAAGTTTTGATCAAATACTATTTTGTGTTTATATATATATGCAAATCAGTTAGAAACCAGATAAAACGATGCAAGAGATTTTTTTTTCAACTAATAGATGCGTTTATTCAAATCAAAACTTTTTGGCTTAACAAGCTTTCTTCAGTGGTATACGGACAATTTTTTCATTTTTTTTCACCCTTTTTTTTTTATTTCGAGATCTTACGATGTCACCACCGAAGATGCCAGATTTCTCCTGGTGTTGTTGAAGAAACTGTTTGTTTTTTTAAGATAGGTGTAGTGAGAACGCTGGCAGATGTGTATGCATATTGAATGTAATATGACTATATTAGAAGCATCGGCTAATGAAAAATATGGAAATCAGTTAGAAACCAGATAATACGATGCGAGAGGTCTTTTTTGTTCAAATAAATGAAAACATTTATTTAAATCCAAAATTTTCGGCTTAACAATCCTTCTTCAGTGGGATACAGACATTCTTCTTTGTTTCCTTTTTTTTCATGTCGTCAACGCTGAAGATACCCGAACAACTTAGAAAGATACAAAATTATGACATATTCATTATTAAGTATACAAGTTTAAAAAATTCGACATCAACAAAGTTATAGCATATATTGGTTTTTGGAACTACTTAATAATGAATATATTATAATTTTGTATCTTTCTAAGTTGTTGTATATAAGCTCTGGTTCTCCTAACCGATATTATACATTGTTATGTGACAGCCTTGATTTACTTCACCTTTCATCTATGTAATCTTTGTCTAGTTAAGATACTGTCAAAGTAAACACACTTGTCTTTACTTATCTTATATATATATATATATATATATATATATATATATATATATATATATATATATATATATATATATATATTATTGAAAGCCTTGACAATGCAAATTTTAAATAAAACTAAAATGGTTATTAATATATATATTTTTCAATTGAAAGAGAATTAAAGAATTGTTATCAAAACACATTTTTGCTTGTTTTCCTTTCTTTTTTTCTTTGTATGTGTTGCACTGTTTCGGTCTGATTGTGAAATGCTACTTCCGCATTTGAGAGAGTTGAATTTTTCGCCCATTTCTCTTGTTGCTTTAACAATTTTTAAACTTCGAACGTGGCTTCACCACAACCGTCGTAATTACAACGGCCATGGCTTGGCTCACTGTAGAGTAGTAAAAAAAATGTTACTAATCACTTAAAGTATTGTGTGTAGCATAGAAATGTTATATATTATTGAAAGACTTGACAGTGCAAATTTAAAATAAAATAACTCGGATGTTAATGGTCAATATTTTTTTTTTCAAATTTTCTTCATCATATAATACATTCCAAACATACCATCGGGTCGATGATGACAATTTTTCCGCAGATCACAATGATTAATGGACAATCAATCAGCGTGATCTGAGTTTACAGCCCAAATGCTTATTTGTAGATTTCCACTGACCTTTGTCATGGAAATCTGTGATGCCAAATATCCCTGAACATGCTGATTGTCCTTGCAGTGATCAATGAATGAATACATATGTTAAATTATTTATTAATAGTACTCAACTAGCACTGGAAGTGGTTGTCGTGTAGTGGGGACTGGCATGAACTGTGGGCTTTGCATGCCTGGTTCGAGTTCTGTCGGGGTTAGTGCATCACTTTCACTAATACGTTCAAAGAAAGTTTGAATCCATCTCGACCCCCCCCAGCCATTATAATGTAATTTCTATAGAAGGAAAACTGTGAAATAACAATGTGTTATACAGTTATTAATTATGAGTGGGTCTTGTTCTCCACAATAAACAAATTCATGCGTGGAAGTCGTTTAGTAACTTCAGACTCTCATCCTCATGATTGAGGATCGACCATTAATAGAATTCCAAAGGATTTGGTTCAAGAATTACATTTTTTTTATTTAATAACTGTGAAAGAATAAGATTAGACGAGGTTATAGCAGTAATAAAGATGGAAAGTTTGATGAAAATTGGTAAAATAGAAAGTACCCACCGTATCTGAAATCAGAAATTGCGAATCGGTGTTAATACTCAAAAAAATCCCCAATTATATTTAAGGCCGGATTTTTTATTTGGCGGGGGGTGGAGGGGGGGGGGGGGGGGTGGAGGATACAAATAAAAATTAGTTTTTATTATTAACAAATAATAAAATCAAATTGTTTTTTGTAATTGGTATGCTATTTTTTAAAAAATTTTTGAAATAGTTTGTAAATAGTTTAATTATTAACCAAATATAATCATATTACAAAGTAACAAACAATGATTTAAAAATAATAAATTCAAACTGTGCTTTATAAATGATAAAGATAAAAATTCTGCCAAAAGAATAAAACAATTGAGGATGTGGATTAACACTAATTCGCAATTTTCTATTGCAAATACGGCGGCCATGATGAAGTGCATACTTTCTATTTTACCGAAAAATCTAATTTTAAAATAATATAATGAAAATATGAAATGAAGCCATTTTGTGAAAAAGTTGTCATACAAGTCAAGGATACACTCTCGCAATCAGTCGTACAGAGTCAGGACTATTTTGAAATTGGTGACCTTACTTCTGTCGGGCTGAGGTATGATTGTGTACAGTCCTAATAGGTCAACCTTACCAAGTTTTACCTTCTCATGCTTTGTGAAAAGGTGGGAATACCGACAGAGCTGCTCAGGTATCTTTGTGGATATTTCCTCTTGTGTGCTGAAGTTTAATCCCCACCTTCCACCTTTTTTTCACACCTTCCTGCAGTGGGATGCAGGTAAATAAAAACCCTACACTTAGTAATAAGGCCATAACCCTGATGACATTGCTTACATTTGCTAAATTCATATTCGTTCATAAGTTAAAAAAAACAAAAACAAGTTGCAGCAGCATAATCGATTTCCTCGATCTTCAAGGTCACATGTTAAAGGCGAACTTAAGTGTAAGGTTAGATGAAAACTACCAACCAGTTATAGAAATGCAATATCAACATCAAAAGATCTTGTTTAACTGCAGAAATACATACCCAATAATCAATAACACGGTTTTAAAAATGGCACCAATCTATTTGAAATAAATCTGTTAAAATTGAAGGAGCAAATATGGTTACCATCAATTCAATTACAATTAGTCAAGCCAAAGTCAAAACTATAAATTAAAATACAAATAATCAATACTTAAATACGCTAAAGAAAATCGGCGTAAATGAACAGTCAACTTCAAGAAGTTCAAAGGGCACATCGACCAAAAATGGTAAAAATATAAATTCAATTCAATTTAATAATTTGGGCAAAAAATAAAACAAGCATACTTCAATTGGCATGTAGGGAAAGGCTGGTAGAAATTTACACAGAAGAGGATACAGTGGCCCAGCACCTGCCCTATTTTAGGAGTGAGTTTGCAGAATGAGTGTCAAATGAGAAATAGGGTGTTCCTTGCTTTGTTTGCAGTCTGAATGCAATGCTGACTTGAAGGATGAGTTGACCAGAAGGCCAAGATCTTTTGTCTTGTTCGCCTCCTTGAACAGAGCCATGTCACCGCCGAAACTAAGAGCCGAGTCAGAAGGAGAACCCACTGCAATATGGCAGCATTTATCAAAATTGAAGTATAAGTCCCATTCAATGGACCATTTCCAGGCACATTTAAGCCTGGACCTGAGATTGTTAATTTTACTTCTACGTCATCTGACGTCATCTGCAAACAGAAGCACGTTTCCACCTATCACTTCTGGCATGTCGTTGATATAGTGATATGGAGGAGAAACAAAATATGATCCAGCACGGAGCCTCGGGGAACACTACTGCAAGCACCTATCCCAGATGACAGGCTGCCATTTATCTGAACCTTGTATGTACGATCACCAAGAAAGGATCTTATCAACTTTATAAATATTAACGACGACAACAGTGGAATAGTTTCAGTAGCGTTCGTGAGGTCTCATTAGTTTTATCTCTTGCTCTCTTACTCAAAATGATGTAATATTAAAAAGAAAATTTAATATGCATGTGCGATAATCTGATCCAGACTTAAATTCCGTCAAACTTTCACTATGATATTAAATTTGAAAACTTGTATTCC
Organism: Sepiola atlantica; assembly: GCA_963556195.1. Lineage (NCBI taxonomy): Eukaryota > Metazoa > Mollusca > Cephalopoda > Sepiida > Sepiolidae > Sepiola > Sepiola atlantica. Next base: position 86,174,181 of record OY744522.1, on the reverse strand, counting down.
TTATCTAATATCTATATCTATAAAAAAAATGTCAATCAGATTTCTTGCCAACAGATTAAAAAAGCATTGTATCTGCCAAATCAATATTTGCTTGGCGAGTAAAGTACAGAATTTTTCAATCTGTATTATTCACATCATGAAAAGGAAATTCAAACCTTTTTCATCGAATACATATTTTATCCAGACTGATATTTCGTTTCGATAGACTAAACTGTGGGAAATTCACCATTTACTTACATTGGAAAAGTAACAGATATGATTAGCCAAGGATATCGTTCCATTTCTTATAAATACGGATTATTGCAAATGGCTTCCACAACAAAATATCTACATAGATACTTATTCAAATATTTTGCATCAATTAAAACTTACTAAAGAGTCATTACTTATCAAGGCCCAAAGGCCACTCGAGAGTAAGGGTTAATTAGTGTCACGTGGACGGTGAGACAACACTGTGATGATCGGTAATGGTGGTGAAAGTTTGGCAGAGTTTGATAATTTAGATGGCTTAACAAGAATTTGTTTACATTGGACTTGAAAACGTCAATGTTGTAGTCAACTAGGAAGCAGCCCAGCGGTACTGAGTTCCACGGACGAGTAGTTCTAGGAAAGAAACTTTGCTCATAGAAGTTTTGTTTAGCTTTAGGCACAGAGAGGGAGAAAGGGAAATTATTGACAGTGGTTGTAGCTAGACGAGTTTTTGTTGTGAATGTTTTACAAGAGGGGGCATAGACTGGAGCTCAGCCGAGCACTTGCCATGACAATAACGATAGAGTAGAGAAAGACTAGCAACGTCTCTTCTGTGAGAAAGAGGAAGTAAGGAGAAGAGGACATCGTCTACTAGATTTCGAAGTCGATTTTGTACTCTGTCAAGACAGGAAAGGGTGCCCTGAACAGCACCTACCCAGATGTGGCAACAGTACTCTATCTTAGCATGTATTTGGCTTTTATACAGGTAGAGGATTGCGTCAGGAGTGAGATATCTTCTGGAGCGGTAGAATGATCCAACCATTTTCCCAGCGATCTTGGCAACGGATTTAATGTAAGTTTTCCATTTCAGGCCAGGAGTGAAGATCAGTCCCAGAGTTTACTTTCTTTTTGTCTTTATTGCTGCTAATATTAAATAGTGTCTGTACCCGTATGCTAGCATGGCCTATGAAAAATAACAAACCCAAACACCAAAATGGCCTAAATAATACCCCCCAATATATATTACATTTAAATATACTATACTTAACAACCGTAACAAAGTCATGTCATATATAATCATTAAAAGATATTATTGCATATATAATATCCCCCCCCCCCCCAAATGCCCCCTTCAAATATTATCTCCAAAAAGAAGCTCCTCCTACACTGCAGTTCTAATACAGCTTACTATCATTTCATAGATTTTAAAATTAATGATTTGGGAACTTATGAGCCTCTCTAATAATGTCACAGTGAACGGTAGAGAGCGATATAAGAAAACAGATTATTATTATTATCTTGCATAAAATTTACTTACATACTACTGTAATCGTTAGTGTTCCACTGTCTTTTTTTGTAAAAGTACACACGAAAAGATTTCAGATGCTGTATTGTCTAAGCCACAACAACAATAATACCCATACAAACTTTTAGGATTTCAATTTGAGAACAAACCCTGAAATATATGGTGGCTCGTTAGTGAAATAAAAACATTATTTTTTAATAAAGGATATATGTTTTCGATTGCTGACGGGTATTCGAAAATAAACTACTTCTGACATTCTTTATCACAAACAGTTTTATTTATATACAACTATACAAATATACAAGTTTGATTTATAATTATGAACTATATGCCAAAATGAAAAAAGAAAGCACATTATAATAATCTGTTAACTTCATCTGTATACTGAACTAGAAGAATACCCGTCCCAGGACGGATAAAATGAATTCCCCTGAACAGAACAATTTTGTACCACTTTTAGGTCCCCCTTATACAGATTAAAATCAAGATATAATGGTACGAATCCGTATTCAATTTTTTAACTTTATATAAATAGAGATAAAATACAAGAATTGCTAACTATGGTTTACAAAAAAAAAGAAACAAAAAATTGGCCTTAAGAAAAATGAGATTCCACTTTTTTTAAGCAATTTTTTTTTTTTTTACTTTACAGTGGGTGATCAGATTCGCATATAACTTTAATGTAACTTGATAACCCATGCACAGACCAGCTAGCGTTTTTATGGATATGTAACTTTTTTTTTAATCTTTGCCATTGTCCTTAGTTTCTTATAGATTAATTGTTTGGGGGTGGAAATCCATTTTTCTGCTGAAAATATACATTGGAACATGTCAAAATATCACTAATTACTTAATTTTGGGCCAAATTGAAATTTTAACCGTTCCATAAACATTAATATGACTTATCAGTCCGCAAACCTTCTTTTTTGTTATCCTGCTGAAAATATATATTAAAACATGAAATATATATTAAAACATATCCTGAATCACGGTCATATTATATCCACACCACACTGTACTTTTCCATCTTGAGGGTTGAGGAAGGGCATGTGCTTTTTATGACTTTTAACATTGACACTTTTTATATTAAAGTTTGGTCAGGACTATTCATTTTTACAGCTTATAAAAAATAACCAAGATTTGATACAACTTACTACAAAGACACAACAATTAATCTCCATTTTAAAAATGAATGTGTCCTTAAAAACGCAATATGGTCCAGAAATGGGTGCTCATTACCGTCTGGTGACCTTGAAGTAGCTATTATTTGATGTTATATTTATATGCTAAACTGACCCTCAATCTAAATTCTAAAAATTTTTTTTTACGCCAAGTTTTCAAGAACGTCTACATATAATCGACTATAAGTTAAATCTCATTTTTGTGAGTGGGTGGGTTAGGGGTTAATTTATCGTAAAGTGCAGGGGTACAATTATATAAAAAGCCTATGTTAATTCACAACCTGAAAAAATGAGATTATACTTTTTTAGCCGATTACATGTAAACAGCCTGCAACAAATTAGCGATAAATAGAAATTAAAAAAAATTATTTTAACCTCTGCAGTGCGGATCACTTTCGCATATAAAGTCAACCTAAATTGATCACCCACTTCCGGACCATATAGCGTTTTTATAGGCAAGTAACCATTTTTTTCTCTTTATGAATGTGTCCGGAGGAGGGGGATTTTTTAATGCAAAACAAAGATAACATTTTGTCCAGAAGTTGGTGATCATTACCGACTGCTGGTCCGAAATTGGCTTATCATTGAATGTTAAATTTATGTGTTAAAGTTATCCCCCATTCTAAAATCCAAAATATTGTTGTTGTTTCTTTTCTTTTTTACCGTCTACTTTGTTTAGTAACGTTATGTGTTTACCAAATGAGCCGTGGATTAAAAAATAATAATTTTATTCTTTACTTAAAAAAAAAATTAATTGGATTTTCACAGTTACTTTTGAACACACTCAAGGGCACTTTCGAACGTAATTTTGCCAGTATGCGCGATACACTTACAAATAATAATATTTTGTTGCAAGAAAAAAAAATGCAACTGCAAATATTCCGGGGCAATGCAGGGTCGAGACTGCTAGTAAAATATATAATTGCTGAAGATTTATTTCAAATTTGGATAATTTTATGATTTTGCTGATTTTTGTGATTAAAAATAAGTCACACAAAGAGTAGTCTTCTAGGTGGGGGGGGGGGGCATATAATATATTGGGGTGTGATATGGCGTTTTGGATGGGGACATTGTATGTATAGGAAAATTTACACAAAAACGGAAAAGCTTTCAATACAAAGTATGTTCAAGTCGCATAATAGATTCGTTCGTTTGGACTATGTTTTACTTTATTTTTATTTTTTAAGGAATTGTGCATTTGAATTATGGTATCCTTTTCAAGATAGCACTGCTGATAAATCTGTCCTTTCATGCATTACTGAGAATAATTGAAAAGTGCTTTCAGATACGAGGTTGACTTTGCTTTTAATGAATAAATCGAATCAGCTTGGATCTTGAATGCACCTGGTTTAACTTTGTCCTAAAAGACGGCTGTTCTGAGGAATCAATGCCGTTTGCATATATTTGAGAGTTTCATTTATCAAAGATGGGGGGGGGGGCAAACTCATAATACCTATCAAATATGAAAGAAAGTTCTTTGTCAATGTGAATATTTAGTCCATTTCAAATAATTTTTGTCGATATTAGTTTTGTTCTATAATATACCCAAATATAATTTCTCCAGTATTTCTCTCTCTCTCTTTTTCTGTAAATATTATATTATAGTATTATAACTGGTGATTGTTGGTGTTGAATTACGCACCAATAATATTTATCCTCAAAGGATAAATATTATTGGTGTTGAATTTTTCGGAGCATGATTACAAAATATTAATTATGTCATATATTTTGTATTCTACTGAGTTATAATATATGAGCTCTGTTTGACTTTAAGTCAATTTTACTTGATTTTTTAGCTCAATTTTACCTGCAGTATTTATTTGTATCTTGGAGATTTGTAATATATTTTGAAAAAATAAAAATCAGTGTTATATAATCTCCTTTTGATATAAGTTATAGTTATTAAAATAAACCTTTCTTTAAATATTATATTATAGTATACATATATTAGTAGAGGCACCGCTGTTGATCGAGAATGAAAGTAGTCCTTATACAGGGTCTGCCATAAGTAACTATATAATTTTATTTCAACATAATAAATGTAACATGGAAATGTAATATGTGAACATAACGTATATCTGAAATAAAAATGGAAATACAGTAAAATTTATATCAAAATGTTTATCACATAAATATATACGATTTCAGGTTTAAAATGACACATGAAATAGAAAAAATGCTTAAGTATCAACGAAGTTAAAAACAAAAGAAATATATAGTTACTTATGACGGACTCTGTATATTAGAAGACGAAGACAAAACATTTAGTATAGAAATTAGTTATTCTTAATTTCATTTTCAACATCTTTAAAATAAAACAGTGCTTGATCGGGACTACTTTATATAAGAAAAAGATAAATCCAAGCCTCTTTCTACAATTTCATCATGATATTCAGTTTAAGGTCCGTTTTACATGCTGGCATATGTTGGACGGCTTTTAGAAATCGACTTCTAAACTAGCTTATTTTGGGCCAGGTCTTTATTTATCTCCCTTTCACTCAAATCTTCTTTCGTGTGTATCAGGTGATTCTGGTGTTGGCATTAGTTTCCCCGATGTTTTCTAGTTAGAAATCTTTCTGGAAAGACATCGGGTACTTACAGGAAGGACCACGAAAAGGTTACCAACATCCCTAAGTGAAAGTGATACTGTGGAACCGACTAGATTCGAACTTGGAACACCCAGGTCTTCAGTGCGTGTCGTTATCCACTTAACCACCGTCACCTCCCTTCACTCAAATAACAGTAACACAAACTTGAAGAAATCAGTAAATTGGTAATATAGTAAACAAGGTTGGGAACTAACGTTATAGACTAAAGAATTGCAATTTGAAAATAAAAATTCAATAGTTTTTTTTTTTCACAAAAATAAAATGGCTTCAGTTAGTTTCTCCTTCATTGCAGCCATTTTGGTCTCTCCTGATGAGTTTTAGTGCTAAAAAAAAGAAAAAGAAGTTCACCGCTCACTTAGCAGACTTTTTTCACGATCACAGGGTATTGTTGTATGGCTTTTCTATCTATTTTCTGTACCTGCTTTAATGCATCATAGAAATCAACCTTGAAACTTGATAAGTGAAGCTTTTACTGTTCTGTTTAGCTCACACCTTTTTGATTTATGATCTTGTTGATCTAAATACCTTTCAAAATCCTCTTTGTTGCAGGTTCCCTCTGAGTCTGTCATTGTTGTTCTCTGGTTCTTGAGAATATGCTGTTGTATTTAAGCTCAAGATCCTCACGACAAGGTTACAAAGTGCTGATTCGGCTTCATCTTTTTGGATTTCAGATAACAACAACCTGTTCATTGGATCCATATACACTTCAGCAAGCAGAATTTTATTGCTAAGCAATTATACTACTATTTGCTTCATGGAATCACGCATTATCTCTGTAAGCAAACCACCTTTTATGGATAAGGAATATTCTAACATTCTTCCAAGAACATTCCACGACTAAGATCCTCTTCTTTAAGTCTTTTGTCATTTGAAAAGGTAGCTTAAGAAGGTCCTCCAGTTCTTCAAGTTGCTTCCATTCAGATAAACTGATATCTGAGTTAGCTATATCAGTAAGAACTGGCTTCAGTTCAACAAGCCGTTTTACTATGTTATAAGTGCTGCCCAGTGAGTAACTTGGTCTATTATAGCTCATTTTCCAGCTTTTTTTTTTTTAGAATGACGTCAAGTTTGGGTGTTTTTTGCTGCAATACTGTAAATTGGTATGTATGAAGTATGAACATAGCAATGCTAGTTAGTGTTCAATATCTGAAAAGCAAGCTGCTGCTGCTGCCTCAGTAAACTCGGCTATGCTATAATCTACTTGATCAAACCTTTCAAAGAAATTACAATTTTCTTGGTCTTTTGCCAAGTCAGCTTGCTTTTCAGCAGAAAACTTGCTGACTACTCTCACTAATTCCAGGTTGTTCTTTCAGAATTTCTGCTGTGTGTCCCTGTTCTTCTATAGTATTTGGCCCTTTAATTGGCCTTTCATTAAGGAGTTTGACCATGCTTAACATATTGCTGCATACATGATTTTTCTGAATATTATAATCTTTTACAAGTTATTTTAAGTAGCTATTGGAATTTTAGCTTCAGTATCTTTTATAGCTAAGGTGTTGTTAACCTATTTACCAACATCTACATATCTGACATTAATGGCAAAGTAATTAACATGGTGGCGTATGCAATGCATCCAATTTCAAGTATATAAACTTGTTGCTTAGTTCATTTTTTAGTAGTTTTTTATGGCTTTCATATTAATCAACAAAAACATAAGTCAGTCATGGCGTTGTATACTCTGCCTGACAACGTAAGGATGGGTCAAAATATTATCTCAGCCATACTTCTCCATATTGTATGAAGTATTCCCAAAGTTATGCAATGAAAACGTTGATAACTACAAAATAATTATCTAATTCGGCTGAAATTTTGGCATGGTGGTTACTGTTATAAACCAGCATGAGATCAATACATCAAATTTGGAAAAATCGGGAGCTGAAATTCCGTCAAAATTCATACTTTGATTGAACTTTTCAAGATCAAGGTCGTATAAGATGCAATATTGAAGCTATCGGCAAATGTATGACTTTCACCTTTTCTGTGACTTTTATCTTAGACCTAGACCATGACCGATATTTTGACCAAGTTTGGTGATGATTGGACAAGCGATGTGGACCCTAGGCTGTATACAAACTCGATTGAAAACATAACCTGCTTGGTGGGGGTAATTACTAGTTTCCTTATGATATCTCTGTTTAGAGGCACTTCTAGCTTTTGCACAAGTTCGCCAATCAGTGTGAATACTTTAGGTTGAGAAAAGACTCTCACAGAAATACCATTGATAAGAGTAATCTTAACAGTTTTTTTTTAATGTATCTGAAATCAATTTATCGCTGACAAAAAAAATTTGTCATGAGAGTTAATGTATCAAATTTGTTTTTAGTACTCAAAGTTTTAGAATTTGATGTATTTGGTGTCTCATTGTCTTCTTCTTTTACAGTAATAAAATGTTATTTCACAATAAAATTATAGTTGGTAAAGAATTCAAAAGTATTATTTTTTTTACTGAGGTATCAACAGAATAGATAAAATGAAGAAAGTTGTGTGAACCAAACACACTTAATGAGGTGTAAAATACTGTGATTCCTCGTTTGATCTACAGCCATATTAACAGTCTACAATTATAGCCTAGGATAGAAAAACACATATGTTAGGTTAGCCTATGAATGTAGCCTGACGAGGGAAAACAAATTCAAACATCTAATTCAAGGTTTAAAAAAGAGAATATAGGCTCTACATACATTTCTCGTTTACCAAGTCGTTTAGCTGATATATGACCCCCCCCCCCCCCGCAAAAAAACGAAGTAACTCTGGCGGACCCTATGGTATTTTGAATTACAATTGGTAGTTATTTTTCAATTTCTTATCTATTGTATCATCATAGATCTTGGCAAACGTTAGTGTTTTCATTTCTTTCTTTTTTTTTGGGGGGGGGCTTTATCTTCTTAATATTCAGTTCTATAGGTGTTGGTTGTTGCAAAGTTTTGGTGCACAGTGCTTAAAATCTCTCTGTAAATTCTAATTCTATCATTATTTTAGTTTGAAAATAATACAAACTGCTATTGATAGACTAAGTTAATCTTAGGAAATTGACACGAATTCCATGATAGCGTCACTTTATTTACATCGTAATTTAAAAGGACATGAATATATATGATGTGGAAGCGATGCATAACAGTTAATAAAGTTAAGTTTGGTTAGGTTAAATTTCTTGGGTAAATACAGATTAGCCATACACACTGAAAGAGTGCATTCATGATTATTATTGCTAAGTTGGGTTAGAATAATCGAAAGATAATTACCAATAAGTTTTTTTGCACAGTAATCAGCCCTGGGTCTGTTAATCTTCACTCGCCCTGGTTTCTTTCATAAAATTATGCACTAAATATAAGGGCACCACCTAAGTAGGAATTTTTATGGTACTGTAATTCATTTTTGTAAATATTTTTACGCTACTGCATATTCCAAATTTCAATTTTGTTGGCATTTTACGACACTCATAAAATTTTATCATTTTTCATACTGATGTAAAAATGCTGAAATAGGCAGGTTATATGCTCGCCATCAATTTCTTATTGAGTTTTCTCTTTGTTACCCATTTTTTGTAACTTTATGGTACCGTAAAAATAGCCACTTTTTATACAGAATGCCTAGGCCATGAAAGACTAATTATGGACAGAATTTATCAAATAACTTAAGCTATATCACTGGGAAAAGTAGCAAACTTAGGTAAAGTAATTATATTTTTCTTGCATCCAATACAAATTGTTTACCAAATTAAAACTAGGCTACCATAATCAAGCGAACAGCAAACTGTAGCCTATTATATTTCCAAACACTAAATTTCAGGTAAACATAAACAAAGCATGTTACAAAAAATTTAATTGGACTTTGGGAGTCAAATTAAAATTTTTATGAGTCTGATTCCAAGCATTTTTACGAGTCTGACCCCGTCTCCTTCCCAAACCTCCGACTCTGCAACCCTGGTGCAAACATCTAAATTAGAACTAATTTTGTTCAGGAAAGATTGTTTTTTTACTAGGTATACATATTTGCTAACATTAACAAAGCAGAAATGCACTACTACTACTACTACTACTACTACTACTACTACTAATAATAATAATAATAATAATAATAATAATAATAATAATAATAATAATAATAATAATAATAATAATAATAATAAAATTTTAATTGACTTAATTGAATAAACTTTCTTTTGTTTTAATTCTTTAGTGTTATTTTTTTCAAATGTTTTCAATTACAAAATTTGAACAGTGTATGTTGTCTCTTCAAAAATACTAGAGCTGATGCAGAAGCACTCTTCGCAACCCGAGTCACATTTTTAACGCTTTTCCTTTTGTTTATATATCTTATCTGTTTAATAATTTATTTTGTTAGAAAATTCTTTCCCAATCAAGCAATGGACTTTTGCACTGTCTGTGTCCCCCAAATGATAGTAGATGATCGTCCATATTTCTCAACTTTAAACCCATTTATTACATTCACCAACCAACCCCATTGCACCTACACAGACACAGACACACAAATTGCTACATAAATATTGTTGGGATATAAGGTTATTTTAACTCACAACTAGTTGAGGTCTCAAACATACTTATCATAAGAATGAATAATAGACTAAACTAAAACCAAGTACAATTTACACATTTATTTACAGTTGACAACATAAAACAAACCATAAACGTAACATTATACAAAACATTAAGAACATTAGTTTTTACTCACGAGTAGTGGCAGTTGAATTATGATACAAATCAGTTCGACAGTGGCTTTGTTGCTGTCAGGCTGAGGTATGGTCTTGCTGTCCTAGGAGGTCCATCCTCCCAGGCTTTACCTTCTCTCTAAGAAGGGGTTAGTTTATTGCTAATAGCCTGAAGCACCCCTACCAGAGAATGCCGACGGGGTGCTCAGCAAATTTTTTATAGGTCAGAGTGCATTTATCCTAGTGTGCTGGCTTCTCAAAACCACACCTGACCTTATGTCTAACCTCCTGCTAAGGAGTTTAATAATACGTGGCAGTTCTCTACCTATCCAGGTGGGTAAAGAATATCTGAACAACTCAGGTATTCTTCATTCTGTAGGACTCTGTGTGACACATGCGGTGTAGTGGATTCCCTTTTCCTCTCTAACTCTTTTTGGGTAAAATCAAGGGGAACAACCCAGAGGTGCCGAGCACCAGTACTCCTAAAAAATCCTTTGCCTACAATATAATGTTTGGTTGTTTTGTTTTACTGCATATCAACCATTTTCGGGTTATTTAATGGCGAATCCGGTCATTTTGGTAAAAGATTTTATGCTTCAAGTTCTTTATATGTTCAAGCATTCATGATGTTTGGTTTGGTTGTTTTATAGAGGAAAAAATTTGTTTTTGGCTTTGCAGAACATGATTGAGTTTTGCAAAGAGAAAGGAAAAACCAATAACATTAATGTTTTGTGCATTTTTGGTCAGGGCGCCGGTATCTTCAGACAGCCTGATGTGGTAGCACCAGGCCCTACAATGTAAACATCAATATTGAGAACAATAGTCCGAAAAAAGATGTAAATAATGATAACTGGTTTTTTTTTTCCAAAACTCTGGACAAAAATAATGGCCTAAATAAAAACCTCTCATTTCAAGAATTTCGTAGAAAAACACTTTCAATATTTATTGAAATAAAATAAATCTTGTTAATCTCTTATTAAAGGCGTGAAAAGCAAATCGATCAGTTTTATTTGATTGTGATTGTAAATAAGTACATAATCAATAAAACTAATTATGTTTACACAATCAAGAAAATTGATTGTATGCATTTAATGAAGATATTGGCGGTTTTATTCTGAAAGAAATAAAAGACTATATCGCTATTCATATGATAATAAGCATATGTATCATATGATGATGATAATGCATATGCTTATTATCATCATCATCATCATCATATTCGGTTTAACGTCCATTTTTTTTAAATGGAAGTCGCTTCAGTTCAGGCATGAAGACACTGGATTTAAGGAGCTAAAAACAAACTACTTCAAGGTCAAAAACTAGCCAACGATAAGTGGCAGATAGATAGATTCCGACCCAAAATACAGCAATTCTTCCCCCTTTGTCAGAAACATCACTTATGGAATGGGAGGATTAAAGGACAAAATAATGGAAGCGAGAGTTACGATGCTGCCAAAAGTAAACCCATGGTCTACTTTCTACTCTCTTGCTGGCATGCGTTGGACGGCTTTAAGAAATTGACTTCCAAACTAACCTATCTCTGAGCAGGTCTTTATTTATCCCTCTTTCTCTCAAGGTCATCCCATAAGTTCTGTCCGGATTTTAATTCTCTGAAATTTAATTTAACTAAACTTTCATTAACAGAGTTTCATCCCAAGAACTTCCCATTTGGAGAACACAATACTAAGCATCTGCTTTCCTGCTGACTACAACATGGTAGCTTTCAAGTTTAATGTCAACAAATACCTGTCAAGCCATCCTCTTAAGAAACCAAATTCTGCCCATTCCACCCATCGTTTCCAATCCACTCATAGTATAGTTCATAATCCAACTAACAATCTCATTAATCCTTATCCTCGAGTGGCTTTTGGCCTTAGTAAGTGAAGACTCACTCATTAGTATATAGAAATATTAATAGTAATGCTTAAGTTTAAAATAACATTTCCATCGCTGAACATGAAAATTAAATGGATGCACTTTAAGAATATTCTTTTAGATTTTTTATTTTCCTTACAACAAATCAAAAAGACAAAATGAACAATGAATGAGGAGGTCAAGGCTTTTGAAAGTTTAGTTCAGTAATTTATAATTGTGATGAGGCTTCTATTTCTGCTGGTAGAAATAGGTAGCGGGCTATCATATTTGCAGACAACATTCTCCACCACACTTTATTGCTCATGCCAAAAATCGCTACAGTAACTGGGCTGTTTACAAGACCTGGATTGGTTAACATCAGGCATAATGTCTTCTCCATGTCCTTGAGATATGTTTGATGTGTCTCGCTTGTTATAATCCTCCATTCTATAGTAAAGATCAATGTGTATTTATTTGTAAATGAATGACTATAGATCCGTTCCATCACATAAAAGTTAGCAAGCAAAACATGTACTTTTTCGTAGCCCTGAACGAAACAATTTAAAGTGATGAGGGGAAGCAAGAAAGAAAATAGCAAGTCAAACACCCCCCACCGCCTGAAATGATTTCAGAAAGAAATCCTTCACTCGAAATCATAAGTCAACAGTGGGTGTTTGTTTCTTTAGGTCATCATAAATTATAATACTGATTTATATATTAAAAATAAAATTTATGACGTAATTCTATGATGTTATATGAATATTAGTACAAACACTGGCGAAGCATTTTTTTTCGTCATTTTTGATAGAGGGTGGGCACTAGTTCATATATATTCATCTACGCTTATGTGCAGGTCACTCAGAGTCAGAAGATAAGCAGGCATCATTTGGGGACATTGATTGTGAGTAATCAAATCAATTTGGAAACTGCAAGCAGATTATTCTGAGATATGAGAGATCCCAAATCTGAAACACCGGAAGAGCTGTTGGAAGAGTAGCTAGTCCCCAGGCTGATAGCTTCATCATCTAACAGAGTGAATAATATAAGAGATAAAGGACTATTTTCCACAAGCTATACTAGAAGATAAACTTCCAGTTCTTCTGGCTGTACCCCACTTCTCCAGCTTTTGTGACGTCCCCAGTTCGGCCGTTCCTGAGTTCGGTGGGTCACCCGATACTGCTCGGGGAAAGTCGTCACCCTAATGAAGGTCGCAGATGTCGAAACGCCTGGTCCAGCGATCACTCACTCCGACGTTGTGTTTGTTTAGATCAGTGAGCGATCAGCTGGGTTGGATCCGCAACTTGGTATCACTGTGAAGTGAAGGGTCATTTCATGCAGAACAGTTGAACAAAAGGAATTAAGTCTGTAACGACGTAGTCTGTTGTGGTTTTCTTAAAAGAATAATTATTTAAAAAATAAAGATAAATAATTTACACTTGTTTGTCTACAAAACAAGGCAGCTCGGTAATATTAAAGTTCAACTCCAGTTATTCTGGGCGACTTTGTTAGTCAGAGAAATCTGTTCTAAGTTCGGGCGAGAAAAGAATACAAATGGACTGATGTGATGTTATCGGTGAGGCGGGGGCAGAAGCGAGCCCTTTCTCTCGCTCACTGACTAAAGCTGTTCTGTCTTCTCCTTTTATTGGGGCCCACTGACCGAATTTTCTGTTGTCTCTAAAAAAAAACAATTACGGCCTTATCTTACACAGAGAAGTAATTTATTTCCCTCAATGGGGGTCTATCAAAGCAACCCTATCTAACAGCTGATTCAATTTTCCTTTGCCCCTGAAAAACAATTACGACCCAGTCTTATCTACTCAGAGAGTAATTTATTTCTCCCTATGGGAGTTCATAAAAGCACTCCCTTCCACCAGGTAACCGATTACTCCTTTGTCTCTGAAAAACAAATTCAGCAGCCATCAGGCTTTATCTACATTGAGAAGTGTCAATAAAATATATATATATAGCTCAATTACCTATTGTCACTTGAGAAGTAATTCTATTTCTAACTCTAGGGCTTGGTAAAGGCGACCTGAGATTTTATTACCCAGCTGTCTACAGCTCTTGTTAAAAACGGCCCAGCTGCAGTTCTCATATCGTCAAGTGATTTTAAGGTTTTCCTCTCATACTAGCGCTGTATCTTAGGATCCAACGTCCGTGGGGCTGTTCGATACTGTCATATGGCTTGTATCAAAGTGTAGTATATGTTCCGATACTACACTTAATCTTTTGTCTTCGGTCAGTGAAGGAGAAATCCTTCTAGACTGAAGTAAGAAATTTTTCTCCCAATCCAAAGTGCCCCTTTTTGGAGAGCTGGATTTTTTCACCTTAAAAACTAACCTTGTGTCTAACTATTCCCTCGTGGGGAGGCAAGTAAATACGGACTATTGATTCTTGTCCATCTGAGTGTCGAATGGGTATGTACTATGGAGACGTTATATGAGAATGACACGATGAATGTGTAATGTGAGTTTTAAAGACAGACTGATGTCTTCAGAGAAAGATTAAATCTGTGCAGTATAGAGAGAGGTGTGCAGAACAGGAGACTTTGTTAGTTTGGTTACCTTGAAAAATAAATGCTGTCCAAAACATGCAAAAATTTTAAACTTACTTTAAAACAAAATATGGTGATGCTACTGATGTTATATATACAGATGACAAAATATGTTTTACTATTTTTATTTAGTTGACAAGACGAATCACAATATATATATATATATATATATATATAATAATATTTATAAATAAATATTAATTATTTAATTACCTACAGACATCGATGTTTCATGCTAACGCAGTCTTCAGTGCAGGAAGTTAATTCCCAACGGTCGGCGTGCTTGAATTCCGATCACAAATCGCCACTGATTCGTAGTCAAGAGCATTCCCCCGTTGGCCACCGCAAATTAGCTAATAATTAAGAAGAAATTTAACTTTGTAAATACCGAGTCGGCGGGTATTTTACACGAGCAGTGAAAGTGATCTTACAACAACAAACTGTGTTGGGTCTCGCAATGAAGCTATTAGTACTGCTTGTTATTAAACTCACACAGAGTGCCCGGTCTTTAGTAAAGGGGGCTTATAATATATTGTTGAATATAAGAGACAACTCATGTCTAGATATCCTATGGTAGATCCTTTCAATAGTCCGAATCAGGATCTTAGTTTCGGAGGGGAATTGGCTGATGAATTTGCCATAGTTTAGATTTGTCTCCCAAATATTTTTTAGACCCATTCGGGTCCATCAGGGGAATGAGGTTAATCAGGTACAGATCATGTGTTAGTATTATAGGAGGTTTTGGTGGGAATTATGTAATAAGTACGAAACTATAGTTAGAACTATAGACATTCTAGTAAATTATTACTTATATTAAAGTTAATTCTATTAATTAGGGTGTTTTATATAAGTAATAATATACTAAAATGTCTATAGTTCTATGAATAATGAATACTGATGAAATTCCTTGGACTTTTATCCAGATAAAGTAAACACCCACAAGATAAAAGTCCAAAGAATTTCAACAGGGCTTATATAATAGTGCTCGATAGTAAATAGAGCTATTTATATAATTATTTTTATTTATATAGACATGTACAAAAAGCTGCTACACTGGCATGTCGATATTATCGATTTTTTGTTATTAGAAACTAAGATCTCTTCAGATCTCTTCTTTTTCAATATGACATCTAAATAAGAGATCTTAGTTTTTAATAACTAAAGATCGATAACATCGACATGCCAGTGTAGCGGCTTTTTGTCCATGTATGTATAAATAAAAATATTGATATATATATATATATATATATATATATATATTTGATAAAAGTATTTAAATGGGGGCAATACATTACAAACAGACAATTCAAAATATGAGTATCACAAGCATGAACTTATGTTGTAATCTTACTCCGTTTTCATATATTTTACAAAACCTAAAAGAACTCCCCGCCCCCCACAAAAATAAGACGTAATCTCTACAAGCCACTTTATCTATCTTTTGTAATTCACTCAGCAGTTGGTGACATAAGTACCGTTCTTATAGAGCGAACGGGCTACCACGAGAGAGAGAGAGAGAGAGAGAGAGAGAGAGAGAGAGAGAGAGAGTGTGTGTGTGTGTGTGTGGGGAGGGGGGAGAGGAACCAAAGTAGATGCTTGGCATCCTGGTGAGAGGGATATTATTTGTCGACAGCCTGTCTATGTGCAGAATCCCTGAAATTCTAACCCTCGAGGCAGTTATTTTCTCTTGAACATTTTACAGGAAGTGATTTCAGCTCTTTCGCTAAAGCATGCATAAACATTTACCGAAACGCCGTCGGCCACCCACAAAGGGGCTTTGTCTAATACCAGCCTTCACATCACACGTGCGTTTAACTCAACGAATACATAAGTGTGTGTTATCATTAACTATTATGTTTTCACAAGAAAGTTGGGATCCTGTTCTCTGTGCAGGCACTTGGCACTTGTAGATACATGCAGATATGAATATATGTGATGTCTCCGTGCCATTGTGTGTTAGCGGCTTGTACTTGAGGGCGGACATTTTCAGTGGAACAGGAAGTAAGCAAAGACCTTATCTAAAGTTGGGACGGGGTGGTGTTTAAGTTTTAGTTCTATCTTATGACAAATCCTAGAGAAGCCCCCTAAAATCTTTTCTTCTTTATTGAAACACATGCTATGCTTTTCCACCTGACTGACTTCACTTGCTATTTCTTTGCTTGCACTTAGGAGGAATTAAGAATCCAACCCACTTCCAGAAGTCTACCCCTCCTAGGCTAGACGTCTCATGTTAAACCAAATTATGGGCTAGCGGTTATGGTCATTCTCTAACGCCTGTGGTGCCATTATGTGCTCTTTGCTCTTTAGAGGGAGGCCAGGAAAAAAAGGAATCATGAATAAATTCAACACCCTAGTTCTGTCATCCTCTGAAAGGAACAAGTTTAGCATGACACCGTATTTGATGTCACTAGAATGTGCCATCCATTTCCAAATTTAAACAAAAAAGAACACGTATTGCTAAATTTACTTATTCTCAGAATAACACCGTCTTTCATTAAAAAAACAAAAACAGTTTATATACTATATATATGTACTCTTACAAAAAATACAGTTTCAATTTGAGAAAGATAATTTAATCGAAATACAAATAACTATTTTTACTGTTGCAGTGTCATAGAATCACCCCTACAGGAATGGACTAAACCAATGTCATATAAGCAGATCTAGTCGATAGCAGAAAGCAGCTCTTCAGACGCAACGCTTATCAATCGAGGATATCTCCTCGACATTCTGACTGTGTTGTCCATTTGACTGCGGTGGCCTTGCTTCACCTCCAAGGCTTTAACTTAGTTTATCACTAATCGCCTAAGCCGCCATTACCAGTGAATGCCGACGGGGCTGCTTAAGCATTTTTTTGCAGGCCAAAGTGCACTACCTCTTGTGCATTGGCCGTTCAACATCCACCTTTCAACGTTGTCTCGCATCTTTCCATGGTGGGAGGGAGGTAAATACCAGGAAGTCTCCTCTCAGATGCCAAGTTTACCAGTCGAGGATACATCGTAGACTATCAGTCCGACAAAGTGTGAGCCATAGTCACTGTGTAGACCTTGCTTCTGTCAAGGTGAGGTGTGGTTCTATGCAGTCCTAAAAAGTCAATACTCCCAGGATTTACCTTCTCACTTTGAGAAGGGGTTAATTTATTGCTAATCGCCTGAGTCGCCCCTAATGGAGAAAGCTGACGGGGCTGCTCGGGCATTTTTTTAGGGCTAAAGTGCACCACCTTTTGCGTGCTGGCCTTTTAATTCCCACTTTCTTACCTTGTGTCACATCTTCCTGCGGTGGGAGGGGGGTAAATATCAGGCAGTCTCTTCAGACGCTAAGCATACCAGTCGAGTGTCGGCAATTTTGATTGTGGTGGCCTTGTTCTATTGGGGTGAGGTATGGTTTTATGCAGTCCTAGGAGGTTCATCCTTCCAGGATTTGCCTTCTCTTTTTGCGAAGAAGTTGGTTTATGGCCAATCGCCTAAGGCAACCTTACTGGGGAATGCTGACAGGGCTGCTGAGGCTATTTTTAAGGGCCAATGCACTCCCCCTAGCAACGAAATGGCTTCTTTAACCTATCACCCTTAATAAGCAAGATCATCCTTACAGAACAAAGACTCTTGCCTGATCATAGATAACATTTATTTTCATCTCTAACCGTTATGACACTTTTCCACTTAATCACTCCCTTCCTTGTTTTTTTTTGTTTTGTTTTTTTCTCCATGAATCTTTCACTTTCTCCTTACTCTTTCCGTTTTTTTTTCCCTCACATTTTTAACACTGCAGTCCAACTAAACTTTCTCATGTTCCAAATATTTCAAATATTCCATACCCACCCGTTCAATTACCTCCCTCCTCCACCCCTCCACACCCTCACTCATTGCTATCATTTTCCAAATATTTCAAATATTTCATACCCTATCACAACAAATCCTCCCTCTCCCCCTCACCCATTCCCCCTCTCAACTATTTCTCCCACACCCTCACTTTTCCATACCCCCTTCTTAAATTCCCTCATTTTCTCAAAACGCTCTCTAAGACCATAACTTTCGCCCATCCACCAAAATCACAGCCCCCCCTCCTTCTCTACCCATCCTCCTTTTCTCTGCATACACCCCCCACACACAAACATTCCAACTTACTTTTCCCCTTCAATCTTGACCGCAGCCATCTGGTCAAACACCTCCCTGCTCCCTCTCCTCCACTCCCTCTCTGCCATCCACTTTATCCCTGCTCATCCCCCCACCGCTTTCTCTTACTACCAGCCACAGTAGTCCTTGCTCACCCCCATCTTTCCACTTTCTTCCCCACTCATTTTCTTCAACATTCATTTTTATTCTCCAACAAGTACGGACGTCCACCCAGTAGTGGCCATTATTTTATTTTATTTTTCCTACCAATATGTCTACCCTACATGTATTTGTACTTGCATGACATTTTTTCTCTATTTTATCATCCTGATGAAGTCTTATAAATAAAGACGAAACGTTGATGTACACATAAAAAACATCCATTTTTTGGTTTTCCTTTTTCATTTTCCCACTCCCCCTAGTGCACCGGTTTTTTAATCTCCACTTTCCGGCATTGTATCACATCTTACTACGGTCGGAAGAAAGTAAATATCAGACAATCAAGTTAGATAAGAACTTACTGTAATGTTAACTTTTCTGAAGAATAAATACTGTTAATATATATTAATGTTTTATTACGTTATTCAAGACATAACATTTACACAAAACTATTAGACAGTTGAAATGTAGAGAAACATCTCTATTTATATCAAATGAGATATGTGTATATGTTTATATATTTGCATGTACAAAATTCATTCCTAAACTAATTATGCGATCATTATGAATTTTGGACCACAGTTGATAGCCGTAAATGGTCGTAATGTTTGCTATATTTGGTGTAATTTAGTTTTAATGTACTATTCCTCATCCTCCTCCCCTCTTTCACACATCTACTACACTCAGCATCCTTTGCTTTTTCTTCCCTTATTGTATAAAACGTTGAGTTTTGTTTTAAAAAAAACCATATCACCAAATGAATATAGTCAGAATCCTTCGACCGAAATATCTTGGTCCAACTTTAATGATGTGTTTGTGTCCTTATTTTTACTGAATGTTACTCTGTCTACTTTTCCTTAACCATTTTCACACACACACACATTTGGGGAGTTTGAATTACCTACTAGACACCATCCTTGAATGTCTTCAGTCTCTCTGTACAAGGGTTTGTCAGGACAACCTGACATGAGGATACCTCTATCCTACAAGTAAACCCTGACCAAATATTCAAAATGACATAGTATTCGCAGCAGAAATAATATCACCCCAGCACGGCTATACACTGGCTCATATGAGGAATGGTGCACCTTCTCCTAGTGATGTTACCTCAATAACAATACTTAACTCTATACTCCACCAGACTAGATGAATTATTGTCCAGGAACCCGGTAAGACCAAGAGACCACAAGAAAGATATACTACAACATAGTTAAATGGTCGATTAAATGGAGATAGGAAAATAAATGTTCTTTTCTTCTTTACTAACTCAATGTTTGAGAAATAAAGGAGAATTTTAATAGAATATTCGAATATCTATTTATCTCATATAGAGATCAAGTGTTAGCCCCGGGAAGGGGCCCCTTGATTTTTGAAAACTTCGGGTGAAGTAAAATGAAACAAAAATATATATATATATATATATATATATATATATATATATATATATATATATATATATATATATATATATAAGAGAGAGAGAGAGACAAATGTGAATATCTACAAAGCTGAGAATATACATACAATCCATTGACACAGCTAAATATTTACCAAGTTGAGAGTCTGGAAATTCAAATGCCTCAGATTTTTGTGAAATTTTAACAGTAGGTATTAGACATCGATTAATAAATATTCTCCAAATTTCAGTTTTTTATGAGGGCATAATATGGGCACAACTTTCCATAAAAAAAATTCAAATATTTCTGATTTGTATGGAATTTGATCCATAGACACCAATTAAACAAGATTCCCTGAATTTCAATTTCTTGTTAAAAGTGCTTAAACTTAAGTCTTAAATTTTAGACATTTTCAAAATCATGTAATAGATTTTTGATTAAAATTGGAATAGGGATTCTAGAAATAAGGTTTAGTATCATTGTATCTTGGTTTTAATCTTCGTAAGGGGAGATAAAAGTTGTGCAAAACTGTTTTGTTTGAGGAATTCATTTTATCGGACCTGGGTATTGTTCTATATTTTTTAATAAAAAATGGCCATCAGAACTCTGGTGCTGAATCTACACATGGTGCAATATATATATATATATATATATATATATATATATATATATATATAGAGAGAGAGAGAGAGAGAGAGAGAGAGAGAGAGAGAGAGAGCGACAGAGAGAGAGAGATGTGTGTGAGCGAAAATATGAATTAAAATGAAAATTAAAATATTTTTTAGGGTATTTTGATATTTAGCAATAACAAAAAACAATTAACATTGATTTATCGTCATATTAAATTTGCATGGTTAAGGACAGTGTCCCTTTGAGATTCTGTTGCTTATCTTATGCGGGAACAGCAACACTTTGAAATTCGATTTCATCATCGAGCTCTCTGGAGTATGCTTATAAGTGAAGTCAAATTTCAGATTAGAATTATTAATCTTTGTAAAATTTTATTTTAGAAATTCACTTAAATTCCTGTTGTACTTTATCTAAAAAAAAACAGTTTAATTTTCTGTTGTCTGAGCAGGCATGTTTCTTTCTTTTATTATCTCGGGGGTTCAGTGTGCCACGTGTAATCACACAATGCACCATCGTTGGCACATGTGCCATAGGTTGGCCATCCCTGTGTTATATTATATGTAATTTCTTTTTATCTCTAATAGTATTTTATGATGCTCAATGGTAAATATATAATTTGAATAAATGTGTTAATTTTTAAATGTCTTTTTCACGTTGTTAAGAATACCTTTCCAAAGGGTCTCATCCTGAAATATGTGAAAAGTCTCAAGGTAGTCTGATCCGGCACTGCAACAGTTTCAAGAAATCCTGTTATAAATGGGGAAAATAGAAAGCAATTCAATGTAAGCTTTATGTCTTTTCTTTGCTATTGCAAGAAGTAAGAAAAAAAATAAGAGTGACAAATGGGTTCCACACAAGTGATCTGTAGAAAATCGACAGTCGTGTGCCAATTGCTATGAGTTACTGCATTCTTGTCATTTCCAGGCGCCATTTTTTTTTTGGACAAAGTTGTTACTGAGGATGAAAAATTTATCCTTGCTCTAACCCCTCCCAATGTTAGTGCCACTGGCTCAGTCATGATGATAGATCTGTGCCTCGGACAAAAGGTGACTTTTATCGGAATAAGATTATGTTGAGCGTTTGGTAGGAGAACAAAGTATCATCAATCAGGAAATTTCAAGCAGTAGAGGTGTGTTAGAAAAACTATTCAATCGTAAACTGTACCTTCAAAATACAAAGTGGGATCAAAACCAGACAGAAGTTATACAATAAATGAATCATTCATTTTCTTCAAAATACTAGTACATATTTAAAATTATCCAGAATTATAGCGTATTGGCCAAGATAGAAATTTAAACTGAATGTTAAGTTTATTTATTTTTTCAAAATACTAGGAGATATCTAAAATTATCCAGAATGAAACTGTATTGACCAAAGCAGAAATGTAAAATGAATGAAACATTCAACCTTTTCAAAACACAAGAAGAGGTTAAAAAGATTGAGGCTGTAATTAGATAGAAACAAACAATAAATGAACCGTATATTTTCTTCAAAATACTAAGAGAGATCAAAAAGTATCCTGAATGAAGCTGTATTTATCAAGACAGTTAACAAAATGTTAATTTTTCTTTTGAAAAAGTATTCAGACAAAAGCTGTTTTACCAAAATATAAACGTACAATGAATGTAATTGTAATTTTCTTTAAAAGAGTGGTTGAATCAACGTACAGTGAGAGACGACATGAGAAATAAATAGACAGCAAAGTGATATATGGGTAATTTGTTCAGTTAATTACAAATTACCGCTAATTAAAAGTAAAATGGATTTCTTTTCAAACATAAGTTCTTTCCTCGGAATGCTTGCCTTTGGAATTCCCTGGAATACCCATTTCACCGACTGTCCCAACGTGCAGAAATTTAAATCTAATGTGAACAAAAATCTTGCTGCCGAACTCCCCATCCAGCTTTCTCCTCTATAAATCCGGTCCCTATCACAGTAGTCCCTTACTCTTCAGTAACAATATGCTTTGTTTGGTGCGAATAAAAGTTGAAAAAACAATCCCAGAACTAAGGAATATTTAGCATGTATTTTGCGTCATTAAAATATGTAAAAAAAATCCTTTAGGAAAAAAACGTTGATTAACTCAGCTTTAGCATAATAATAAATACCAGCGGGACCCCATGGAAATTGCACAGTGTTTTCTACATCAATCTGTATAATTTACTGCTCATAATAATATTCCTTTTGAAATAATAAATGTCTGTGACGGTCAATAGAATTAAAAACAAGTGACTCTTCTTCAGTAAAAATTCTTAGCTAAATATTCTTTAAATAAAATAAATATATTTCTTTTTTTATTTATTTAAAATTGTAGCAATTTAATTATTTTTTAAAACAATATTCTGTCTTGTTACTGTAAAAATAATTGCCAGCTTAATATTCTTCAAATCACTAAAATTCATGTCACTTTTAGAAATGTATTGATTTAAAATTGTACTGTTTTAGTCGGTTGGAAAACAATTTGATTTTGGAACAATTCATTTTAAAATACGTAAAGTCGGATTTTTTTTATCTTAGCGCCATCAGATTAATAATAAATCACCATCTTTGCTAATCGAACAAGCTCATTTTTTATGGGTGTGGAAAGTGATAACGTACATATAGACATGAAATGCCATAGCGTATTATTATAGGAAAAAAAACTTTAGGAAACAAACGTTGATTGACTTAGCTTTAGTATAATAATAGATATTCTATGAGATTTTTTAAAAGTTGGCCTGAAATCATTGATTAAAACAAGAGATGCCCAAAGAGGCAAAATAAATAATACCAATAGAAGAATTTCAGAGTTGTGAGAACCAATGAAAAACTCATTGGTCGAAGTGTACTGAACACCAGGGAAAATATTTGAAAGAAAATTAAATCAAATATAAAAAATATTTTCAATTGGAATTTAATGTTCCCTTGAAGGAAAATGAAAACATAAAATGTGAAAAAAAAAATTCTTCTAGTCATTTAATGTCACTTTTCCTTTGGTCAGGAGTCGGATGCTTTCTGATATTTCGCAAGCCCACTCTCTAGTTCACATGGTTCAGCACGTCAACTGTCTCCAAATTCCACTCTGTGCGATCGTGTCTAATCACCTGCTTCCATGTTCTCTTTGGCGAGCCAATCATCCTGCGATTCAACACATCCATGCTTCTACAACGGTTTATCCAAAAGGATGAACGCTCCACATGATCCCCTAATAAAAATTTGCATAGGTAAGGGATAATTCTTACCAAATTCCAAGTTCTTGAATTTAATAGCCTAAAACTAATTAGCAAACACATCAAACAAACAGGTCTCTCATATTAGCATAGAAGATCATTCTGAAAGTAACGAGATTGGATGTGCTGTGTTAGCTATGAGCGGATTGTAATATCATAGGAGTATATAACTATAATCTTAGTTGTCTACATTCATTACATTTTTTTACATGCTTTTGTCTACACCTCTTTTTCAGGTCGTTCAGCTATGAGCACCGGGGAATGAATGATGAACACAAAGCAAGGAATAAAAAAGAACATCGCCATACTGAAATAACCTCTCTATTGACCTGATCTTTTCTTTTCCCGATTTTGAAGACATGATTGTTATCAAGATGTCCGTAACAATGAAACCAAGGGTTCCAGTAGCTTATAAAAACCTGGTAGTGAAGGATGGGAAAGTGTATTAATTTCGACGGGAGTGGGCAACCATGTTGTTTGGAATCGAAATGAATTCTATGAGACATCAATCCTGTTACTTTTCAGACATATGTCGTCTATTAAGTTGATAGTTATGACATTCTGATTAAGCATCATGTTTGTTTGTTTTTATTTTTGTAATCCTAATGAACCTTTGACCTGAATACAGAATGTACAGTCAAAATGTCTCCTCTGGGTACAATTGACAGATTGTGGCTGCTACAGAAACTATTTGCATATACATAGATTGGTAAGCAATGGCCAGTCCATTGATCCAAATAAACAATTCTTTCCGTAGGTCATTATACGCAATGGATGTATCAGTCATTCTGTGACGATGAAACAGATCAGCTTGAGACCAAGCTGAAAATGACTAATATTTAAAATGAAAGCGATGTTTTGAACAAATGCTTTAATAATATAAGTCCTCTAACTTATTAGCCTTATGAAATGCGTTCTCTACAATAAGTCAATTTGTATAACATCATGCAGAATAAGGAATCATAAAAGTACTTTTTTGTTTTTTAGATGACAGTGTATATCTTATATAATAGATATTGTGTGTGTCTTTCTGTAACCCAAACTATCATCTATATCGAGCATCAATCTTTCAGGTTCTACTTTAAAAGTGTACATCGTATCTTTATTCTCTTGCTCCTTATATATATATATATATATATATATATATATATATATATATATATATATATATATACAGGGTGGTGCAAAAGTCGCGCATTGGTTTGTTTAGGTGATAGAAACTACAACATTTCAAGTAATTTACTAGGCTTTTCTGATAAATAATACATTTACTTGGTAATTTTGTTGCAGTAGGTTTTAAAAATAATATCCTTTAAATGGGAACCATTTTCAGCCTCACAAAGACGGGCTCTAGTTAGGGCATTTTCCATTACAGTCCTTAGAATAACTGGCTCTAGTTTGGATTTCATGTCTGATATTGTTTTTAAGCTCTTGAATCGTTGTAGGCTTGTTCACATATACCCTTTCCTTCAGATAACCCCAAAGGAAAAGGTCAGGAGCTGTTAAATCCGGTGTACGTGAAGGCCAGTTAAAATCAGAAAATCTGCTAATTAAGCGCTCGCCAAACAATCCTCTTAAGAGCGCCATACTTTGTCGGGCAGTGTGGGCAGTAGCTCCATCTCGTTGGAACCACATTTCTGGGTTGTCCTGAACAGCTGGCCTTAAAAAATTTTCAATCATTTGTTGATATCGCTGTGCAGTTATCGTCACCGCGACACCTTCTTCGTCTTCAAAGAAATATGGACCGATCACTCTTTCCGAGGTAACACCACACCATACGGTACATTTTAGTGGATGTAATTCACGCTGATGAACGGTTCTTGGATTTTCAATGGCCCATATTCTGCAGTTTTGCTTATTTACGAACCCGTTCAGATGAAAATGGGCTTCGTTGCTCATTATCAGCTTATGGATGAACTCATTTTTTTTCTCTGGCTAATTGCTGAATGTGAACAGTATAAGCTATGCGGAATTGTAAATCTGTGGGTTGTAATGCCTGTACCAATTGAATTTTGTATAGAAACAGATGCAATTCATGCAAAATTCTTTGAAGTGACCTTCTGGACATCCCAATCTGAGTGGTTCGTCTTCGAGTTAAGGTGTCTGGATTTTCAGCAATGCTATCCTCAACGAGTGCTACATTTTCCGCTGTCCGTACTGAACGTGGTCTGCCAGATCGTGGAAGATCACTCACTGAACCCTGCTGCCGAAATCGGACCACAAGACGATCAATTGTGGTCTGACTGGGAGATTGTCTGACATTATAATGCCGACGATAGGCTTTTTGGGTTAAGATTATTGAACGATGGTTTCCGAAGTAAAGTTCAATCATTTTGGTTCGTTGTTCAGTGCTATATTTTTCGATAATAAATTATCAATGTTTATATCTGTAATATTCTGAAAAATAAGGAGAAAATTTGATTAAATGTGAAAGTTGTTACTGGTTCAAACTAATGCGTGACTTTTGCGCCACCCTGTATATATATATATATATATATATATATATATATAATGAGCAAAGCAAAACTACACAGGTAAGGAGAATATTTTCAATAAAAAAAAATGTTAGGAAAAATAATTTGGGGCCAAAAACAAGATCTGATATCCGGAACGTTTTTGTTTGTAAGGGAGATGGTGTCTGATGAACATTGCTGGGGAGCCATGAGAAAAATTACTATTATTTTTAAATCCCCAAAACAGTTTTTTATGGTAAGCAACTGATGATCTCTAAAAAAAATATTAAGACTAGCATAAATTATTAAGAGCTAACTAATACACTGATTACAAGAGATTGATTGACTTACAATGCAAAGGAATTTTCCAATGAAGGACTTGGGACTAAACGTTTTTTTTGTGATATAGTTTAAAGGTTGAAAAGACTTCAAAGATATTATATATATATATATATATATGAGGGCGTAAATATGAAATCAAAATTTTAGACAAAAATGTGAAAATGGTTCAGGAAAAGTGGTCAAACAGAGAAACATTCAGTGAAAATAAGGACACAAACATATCATTAAATTTGGACCAAGATATTTCGGTCGAAGTATTCCGACCATATTCATTTGGTGATATGGTTTATTAAAAACAAAACTCAACATTTTATACAATGAGGGAAGAAAAAGCAAAAGATGCTGAGTGTAGTAGATGTGTGAGATGGAGGAAGAGGAGGTAGAGTAGGAAAATGGTGAAGTAAAATGAAGATAAAATAAAATAAGTGAATAAATAAAATAAAATAGAAATAAAATCACGTGGTGAGAAAAATAAAACCATTTTCCGATTGATCTATTTTTCTTCGACCACGTGTTTTCTTTTTATTCTTTAGTTATTTCTCAACTTGTCACTTATTCTTATTCTGTTACCAACCACGCTCTTGACTCTCCCTCGTCTTACTCATTACTCCCCCCACTCCTCCTCCTTCACATCCTCTCACATACCTACTTACCAACGCACGCACCACTGTCCCCACTCCTCCTCTTTTCCCCTCTTATATATTTTTTTCTTACCACATGGTTGGATTTTCATTTTATTATTCATTCATTTATTTCTATTTTTAGTCCACCATTTTCTTCTTTTTTTAAAAATTTTCTTTCACCACGTGTTTCCTATTTATAATCTCCTCTATTTTTCCCCGACGTGCTGCCACTTTTTCTCATTCTACTACCACAACGTCTTTAAGCTCCTCCCCCTTTACTCACCACTCTTCCCCATCTTTCCCTTTCGCCTCGTCTCACACATGTACTACTCTTCCTCCTCCCACTCACACTTCTACTACACTCAGCATACTTTCCTTTTTCTTCCCCCATTGTATAAAACGTTGAGTTTTGTTTTTAATAAACCATATCACCAAATGAATATGGTCAGAATCCTTCGACCGAAATATTTTGGTCCAACTTTTATGATGCGTCTGTATCTTTATTTTCACTGAATATTACTCTGTTTGTCCACTTTTCCATAACCATTTTCACACACACACACACATACATACATACATACATATATATACATACATATATATATATATATATATATATATATATATATATATATATATATATATATATTTGGGGAGATTGAATTACCTACAAGACACCATCCTCGAGTGTCTTCGGTCTCTCTGTAAAAGGGTTTATCAGGATAACCTGACATGAGGATACTTCATCCTACAAGTAAACCCTGACCAAATATTCAAAATGACATAGCATTCGCAGCACAAATAATATCACCCCAGCACGGCTATGCACTGGCTCATATGAGGAATGGTGCACCTTCTCCTAGTGATGTTACCTCAATAACAACACTTAACTGGATACTCCACCAGACTAGATGAATTATTGTCCTAAAATCCGGTAAGACAATGAAACCACAAGAAAGATATACTATAACATAGTCAAATGGTCGATTGGAGAGAGAAAAATGAATGTTCTTTACTTCTTTACTAACTCAATGTTTGAGAAATAAAGGAGAATTTTAATAGAATATTCGAATATTTATGTACATCATATAGAGATTAAGTGTTAGCCTCAGGAAGGGGCCCCTTGATTTTTGAGAACTTCGGCTGAAGTAAGGAGTTAGCAGTGGCGACTATCAGCTCGACGGTTGCGTTTCGATCCTGGCTTGAGGCACTAACTGGTCTAGCCGCACTGATGAGCTGTAAAACAGCGAAACAGTCTGTATGCGGATGACTATATAAAGCTCCCCCCCCCCTCCCGGGTAGAGCTTATGTTTGTAAGGGTATCGCCAACTGCCATTAGCTTAAAAAAGGCAATGCTCATTAGGTAAACACTAATTCGAGCTCCGGCATTTGCAATGTTTACTAACATTGAGATAATTCTTACATTCAGTCAGTGTCGCATGATAGCGTAGGGGTTAGCAGCGGCGATTGTCAGCTCGACGGTTGCGTTTCGATCCTGATGAGCTGTGGATGACTATATATATATACATATATATGAGAGAGAGAGAGGGAATAGAGAGAGAGAGGCAAATGTGAATATCTACAAAGATGAGAATATACATACAATCCATTGACACAGTTGAATATTTACCAAGTTGAGATTGTAGATATAAAAATGTCGTACATCCAGGGCAGAAATGATTAAATGCCATTTTATATGTAAACTGGAATAGACATAGATATACCAATGTAAGTTTTCTAGACTGAATTAAACGTACACATTTAAATATATGTATTTGTGAAAATCTTGTGTAAGAGCCATAAGAATCTTGTGTCCATATTAAAAACTCAACTGAAATAATCGTAATCGGAATGATGTCTTGTCATCCGTAATCCATACCAACAGAGAATCGTCATGCACTGATGACCAGCAGCGGTAGCTCAGGATAAAACACTTAACCTTTAGCGGGTCCAAAGGTCAAGCAACACTGGGAAAAGGTTATCACGACATCAGTTTCACTTGAGAATGACAATACGCAGCCATCTCTGGTGGATTATTTCCATTCTATTGGCGATTAGAATCCGCCTCCGGATGTATCAATCCAAAAATCAATTCTGTTTTCCTTTCTATTTTTCTTCTTTATTTTGTTCATACTGGATATTATCTATTGCTCGTATTTTTCTGGTGTGTATCAAATTGTCAGCATGAAAATTCTTCTATTGTGAAGAAGTCCTGCAGAAATCACCAAACCTTGGTTAATGAACGAATCGGTTTATGAACAAAATTTTCACACAAACAATGCACCAGCTTATGTATGAAATCTCGGTTAAAAACAAGGTGAAAGGGCATCAGTTACATTGTAAGATTATCTGAGTTACCTTCCCTTCGCCGTCAGAGCTCTGATCACCCATTATCAGTTTTGCAACCCCTATTACAAATGCAACAAATGAATTATAATAATATATTACAAACAAAGATTTGGTATCAGTCTGTCTAAAGCCGAAACTATACTATTACTTCTATTAATGTACTATATTTTAATGTTCAATCCAGTTTACGATACTATTTCAGACTATTCTGTTATGAGAAAATTTTCCCAGACATTACCTCATTTTTGGGGGGAGAGTTAGTATAGTATCTGTTCTGTTGTCATGAGACCATCATCTCAAGCATTACCTCCTCCTTTGGTGGAGAGCGGTGTAGTATATGTTCGTTAGTCATGATACCACCTTATCAAGCTAATAATAATAATAACAGTTGGTGCCAACAAGAAACCAATGGTAAACGGCTGTTGCGATAACACAAAATTAGTGCAACGGTTATCGAAAGAGGTGGAGAATGCTAGACATCTGTGATGACTTGTTGTCATTCAGACTCCAGGGAACCTCACTGGTTATTTTCAGTGAGCAATCAATGGTAATGATTTGTGTGAAAACTCCTCGTGAGTAAATAATAAATCAGAAATAGAATTTATTTTCTTTGGCCTTCCCCTGCCAACTGACCCTGCTAACTCAAGAGCTTTCATCAATTCTTTCAATGTGACCAAACCAACGAATTCTCTTCTGCACACAGCTCCCTACACTGTCCAGAATTAATCTTCCTTTCAGATCAACAGATCTAAGCCCGTCTTTAAGATTACATTACATATCCATCGTATCATTTCTCTTCATGCAGCACATATCCTCAACCCTCACTGGCTAGGTTTCACTTCCATACATCATCACACTGCGCATACATGCCTGACAGATTAGTAACAATTAAGTTTTCTTTCACCCACGATCTGTTTATGAAGCGTGCAGTACCTTCTGAACTACCGCATGTTTAAGTATAACTCCTCCTCCTCCTCCTCCTCCTCCTCCTCCTCCTCCCCATCGTTTGTCCACTCAAACTATCAAGACTCCTTTGCATTAGTCAGGGGAAAATAATTATATTGTAGGAGATTGTGTGGAAGGTGTAAAATGTGTTACCTAATCTAGTCTTAATCGTTTGAGTAAGAGTGAGTATAAATCAAATGATCTGTTATATGGTTTGTGATTGTCGAATCTGTCGGTTGGTAAAGGCAGTCTCGTAGAGAAACTAATCGAAGATAAAATTCCTAAAATAAAGTTTATCTGACTCTATTCTATAAACTGTTAAAAAATACAATATTTCTGGAAAGAAGAAATTATTAGAAGGAATAAATTTTAGTCACATAACAAAAGCCTTCATTTCGGTAGGACTGAAACACAACTTAATACAATGAAACCATCGTTAAAAAGAATGAGTTGAAAAAAGATTTGACGTCAAATGTTAAAAAAGGCTTCCATGTCATTGTAAATATCCACTTGGGTTGATATTTTAACTCCAACTGACTTAAACGCGGGAAAAAATGTATAAGTAGTCCTACGGAAGTGTATTCTATGCAAAGTTTTTCCATTGGACAACAGATCAATAAGTCTGCATAGAAACATTAGCTTACATAGAAAGAAAATAGTCTATCAAAATGTAACTGCTACAAATAAAATGGATTAATAATGGAATTGGTTGGGAAGCAGAAAATACTGTAAGTAGTTCAACTGGTGTATGATAGATTAATCACTCCGCACAGAAACATAAGCTTACATAGAAAGAAAATTGTCTATCAAAATGTAACTGCTACAGGTCTTTCTGTTTCTCTTTTTTCTGTTATATTTTCTAACTGATTATTATTATTATTAAATGCAATATTATATTTATTCATTTATTTATTCTTTTTAAAAAAGGGTACATATGATATATTGTAAGTTTGAATTATTTCTGTCATTCTTCTTCAAGAACATCTTCCAGTGATATGAAATAAATTTCATGATAGCAAGGCAGTCCATACGGGGGGCTCTAGATAAAGCCATTCGACATTCACAAGGGAATGTATAACCTAACAAGTAAAATGTGGATTTGCAACGGACAGGATCAAAATATTCAAAATGGCGGCTTTCAATTCAATATGGCGTCTGAATTTGACAGATCATTGAAAGTTATTCAATAAAAATTAATGCATGACTGTTTCCTGTCATGAAGTAAAATATGATCATAAAATCTCGATTATATTTTCAAGGGGATAAAAATGCATATTCATAATCGTTTATAACTTTAGTAAAATAAGACAATTATAAATTTTAGCATTTCATTGATGCTGTTTTTATTTTATTTTAAAAAATTTTTAATGTGTTTTTTTTCTTTTCTAATTTTGCGATCATTAATGAAACTTTGAATTCTCCTATTTCGATTTTTGAAACAAATGAATAATCAGTTTTTTTGGTTCTGTCTGCAATTGTTAACCAAAACTTTTTATAGAAAAATAAAACAATTCTTTAAATCCATTTATAAGAATTATAGATTTTTTTTATTATTCATTATTAGTTTGGCAAAAGCGTTTTATTTAAATATTTTAAAAAGTATTTTTTTCATATTGATTTCTTTCTTTAAGATATTGCTTCCCTTCTAATTTCAGAGATTGCAATTATTTGTTCTTTACATAAAACGCTGCCTTTATTTCTCAATAAAAAAAGCAGCCATCTTTACAGAAGGCAAAAGGCATTTATTATATTTCCACTCAATTTAAAAGAGCCATTTTGTTTGCTTGTGTGTGTGCGTGTATCTGATGACCAATCACATAATTTTCACGAATTTAAATATTTGTAAAAACTTTTATTCACCTCAAACAAGGCATATTGCCACTGAGATATAAGGGGCTACTGTGATCGTGGACCAGATTTATAGTGGGCATCCTAAGTGAGGAGTTGAACAGCAATATGTTTGTTCACATTACATTTAAATTTCTGCATGTTGATACTGTCGGAGAAACAGGGAGCAGGGAGAAAATTCCAAAGGCAATCGGTTCAAGGAAAGAAGCTATTAAAGTACAACGTTTTCCAGCATCTGAAGTAAAGGGTTAAGATTTTGATGCTAATCAGATTGGTAGTATTAATTTATGTTGAAAAGGTACAAGTGCAGTAAGTTCATTGGAGCACATTTTGTGGAAGTACTTGTAAAACAAGCACAAATATGCAACATTGCAGCGATGGGACAGGGGCTGAAGCTTGGTAGACAATGTGAGACCTATTATGGTACAGGATCTTTTTAAAACCCTATCTAAGAGGTAGAGACTAGTGGTTGATGCACCAGCCCAGATATGGTAACAATTCTTCCCTGCATGGGCGAATGGTGGTTATGTAGAGATATAGGATACTGGCAGGTGTGAGAAGTTTTCTAACCCTTTTCTGAATAGTTTATGAGAAGTATGTTCAATTGAAGTGCATTGTCTCTGCTATTAAAATGAAATGACTTGTTATTTGTTGAAATATATATATATATATATATATATATATATATATATATATATATATATATATATATATATATATATATACAAACAGGGTTACCCGACATTGCACGGTTTGTGGGTGAGGGCGAGATAAAAATATTTGATTAAAATTATAGATAGCATATTACTCTTGCCATCATGCCAGAAATTTCATAAAATTCTCCCAGCAGTCTTTCTTCCTATAGATTTACAAGACTATATATATATATATATATATATATATATATATATATATATATATATATATATATATTGGCAAAAGTATCGAGATGTACACCCCAAAAAGTCCTAAGTTTACTCTAAAAGACTATAAGGCTGACTTTGATAACAGCTCCTCTATAAGGTTAATCTTGCCATGTGTGTCAGATATGGGCAACATCAGCAATAAAATATTAGATAGAATCTTACCAGATATTAGGGAAAAGGCTCATCACAAACTGTGGTCATCATCAAATGAAGTCATAATTTGGTTTAAGGAATTACAGATTACAAGTAAAAGTAAATTCATCCTGTTCGACATATGATCCCTTGATATCTCCCACTTTATTGGACAAAGGACTTAGCATGGCTAAAAATGAAACAAATATAACCAACTTGGAGATGGATATTATTAAATTAGCTCGGAGAACTTTAATATCATATAATGATAAATTATGTCCAAGAAAAAAAATAGGGTCAGAAATTTTGACATCACCATAGGATCGTCTGATTCAGCTAGGTGACTGATTTGGTGGGATTTTACATTTAGAGGGAATTGTATGAGTTGTCGGGTGGGCTATATAGAGATGATATTTTATTTTTTGTTAACTCCACCAAAAGAAACTTGGAGAGAAGAAAAAAATGCTGCATGATCTGTTTAGAGATTTGGGTTTAAAAATATCAATAGATGGCAACTACTGCAAAGTCAACTTTTTAGATATCATATTAGATTTAGCTAACCATACTTATGAGCCCTACCATAAACCAAACCATACATTGTACTATATAGGTAAAAGTTCTAAGCATCCACCACTTGTAAAAAGAACAATAATCCCTGCAATATCAGACAGAATTATCAAATTATCCAAAAATGAACACTTATTTAATAAAATAAACAATACTACAACGAAACCTTAACTAGAGCAAGGTATAAAGAAATAATTGGTTATATCAAAACGAACTTGAACCAAAATGGGTCAAATAGAGGAGGTATGAGAAGAATGGGCAATTTGGTTTCATACAACAGGGCCATGGGGAGGGGAAGCAATAATAGGGCTAGTGGAAACAATAATGACGGGATGCCATAAATGACTTAAACTCCAATTCAATGGAGCAACCACCGGATACCCAAAGAAATTGGTTCAATCTTCCATATATTCAGCATATCTGTACAAATATCCCTAGCGCCTTTTATAGTATCTTGGATAAAAAATTTTCCTAGGGGTAGTAGGATAGGTAAATTCTGAAACAAAATTGCTATAAAGTTATCCTTTTCGACCTCCAAAAACCTATCGATTTTTAGGTATAATATCACCAAAATAAATCATGCAAGGAATGAGACCAAATGATAGCACTAGAACTAACAACAATGCTATCCCGGGATTAGAACCCGAATGCTATTATAGAAGGAACTCATACCCCCATTTATTGCTGTTGTAGATACACTAACGAGTGTCCTTTGGGGGTAGCTGTTTGATTTTGAGTGTGGTGTATATATGCGATGTAAAGACGGAGAATAACACTAGGACCTATATCGAGTCCACCGATGGAACCTTCAAAGACAGGTATAGAAACCACACACATTCATTTAGGAAAAAAATTGACCCAAATTCATAGAAAACTCCTACATCGCTAGCAAATTTTGTTAGTGAATTAATTAGTAAGAAAATTCCTTTTGAGTTGAAATGATCCATAGAGCGAACAAATATATACCTAAAAAAGGAAAAAATGCACCTTGTGCGTTTTAGAATTATATAATCACTTTGAAGGATAATTTGCTAAACATTAGGCAGGAGATTCTAAAGAATTATCTGCACTGGAACTGTTACATGCTATCTTGTTTTAGACCTGGAATGTAATTGGGGAATCAGTAAAGATTTGAAAAAAATATTTAGAAATCTAATTTGATTATCTCTAGAAAAGTCTATAAGTTTTGGAACCGGTGCACAATATATGATACATGGCCTCCCAACAATTCTGTTTTATCTTTCTTTACATTTAAAATTAGGAAATGTGTGTTACTGCAATTAGTAATCAATTAGTGGCACCAAATAAATTAGCATTATGTGGGATTCTGGACAGGCCATGAACAATTAGACAATAATTTAGATAATAAGCATTTTCGAGGTTCTATTATGAATTAAATAGTTATCATTACAATTGTTTGGTAATAATAGTAACTCTAGTATATTAATATTTTACTATGAAAAATAAAAGGGAAAATGGGATCAACACTGCATTTAAGGGAATGTAAAAAATAACAGAAAATTCTTTGAAGCTCCGAATTGAGTTCAAACTCACTGGATAGATGAGTTAGTGGCTAATAGACAAGTCTTTTAACATCAAAACAAGGCTTTGTATCAAAACCAGTAAACGATAAATTCAAATGGAACTTTAAGCATTGAGGAGCTCTTGGAATTGAGTAGTTAAGCTTTCTGTATATTGAGTTATCCAGTGAATTGGGAAGTTAATAAAATCATTGATATTGTGGCATCCTAATTGATAATGATAGTGTAGGGGATGGGTTCGATTTAACTCAATAAATGGGTTCCTTCTATGTTCCATCGGGATTAAGCATGTATTTTGAGAGGGATAGAAGGGGTAACTTAAGAAATGTTTACACAGTTGTTTTTTCATCCTAAATTAACAAGTCAATTTCATCCGTATAAGTTGCAATTAGAATTCATTGGATTACTAAATAATATTCGAGTCACAAGTAAATTAACTCTTCAGCAAATTTTCTTTCTGGGGTTGAATTAAATTTCTGAACAAGGGGGAATAACTAAAATTAATATTCTAAAAATAAGACTTAAAAATAAGAGTGTCTTTTCTCTGTGTGGCTAAAAATCTCTATGGGTTGATGGTCGATCTCATAGTTTTAAATAGATAAATAAAAACCAACCCTCATTATAAATCCAATTAAATATAATTTAATCACTTTTTCCCCAAGTTTGCCGAATTTTTATCAGAAATCAACTTGGATTTTCACCGTATTTCCCCTTTCGTGTTTTTGTTATGACATGTTTTTTTGCTACTCAACAACATATACTGCAACCCTCTGAAGATTGACAAAATTGGACTAATTGAAAAAATACACTTATCCGAATGTTGCCATGAAAAGCGCGTAAAAGATAGGAATTAATATTAAATTTGAATAAGTTATTTTGTGTGTAAAATGAGAGATGTAAAAAAAACTCATTGAAGTACAGAAATAAGGACGTTGTTAAAACCAATGAAAATTATGATTTTGGATTAATTCACCATGGTCTATGAAATGCAAATATAAGATATATATATATATATATATATATTTATTATGATAAATATTTTAAATTCTTATCCATATACACATTGGTTTCATCCTTTTCTGGGAATCATCAGTGTGGAGGATGACTGTTCTGCTGGTCGCACAATTCGAACCCCAGACCCAAGTCACTTTTTAATTTTCAAGTCTGAACTTTTCTATTGAGTCGGCCAACACAACAGCCATGGGAAAGAAGAGAATTAAATTCTATTTATGTCTTTACAAACGGACATAGTTAGTACGCTGTCTGAACAGTGTTCAACAATCAAATTGGATGGAA
This sequence comes from Sepiola atlantica, assembly GCA_963556195.1. Taxonomy (NCBI): domain Eukaryota; kingdom Metazoa; phylum Mollusca; class Cephalopoda; order Sepiida; family Sepiolidae; genus Sepiola; species Sepiola atlantica. The sequence continues at coordinate 86,137,290 of OY744522.1, read as the reverse complement.
CATATATATATATATATATATATATATATATATATATATTGTGTGTATTTAGGCAGCATATTTTCATTTAGGCAAACATTATTAAATAACACGGAGTCGTTTTGTTTGATGCGACTTTTTTAAATTTTTTCAATTTTCCGAATTGTCCATCTAATGTTTTGATGTAAATATGATCCATGGGTTTCTTGTTCCATTCTTTTTTCTTTTTTGCAAGTACTTTCGATTAGAATCGTCAAATCATCTTCAGGCGGCATTAGTTTTAGTGTCTTTACAAATTATGACTTTACTGTTGTGCTCATTTTTTAATTATAACGGCAAGTAGTCTGTAAAGTTGAAATGTACATGAGAGCGTGATATATATATATATATATATATACATACTAGATGTACCTGCGACACGTTGGGTCACAACAACAACCACTATTTATTCTACTTTTCTTCCATTCGAAAATTGATAAACTGTAACACATCTGTTAAGGCATTCCTCTTACATAACTTAAAATAGCTATCTAATATATATTAGTTTTCATTTAAATAAGCTCTCTTGAAATTTAATGAACATATTTTAAGAAAAGTTTTGGTAATTTATCATATTTTTTATTAAATCACTTATTTAATTACTATTAATATTGACAAAATTATTGCATATATATGTAGGAAATAAAACAATAAAATTACAAATGAATAACATCAAAACTTAATTATCATGAACTGTTTAAAAAAATTAGTTACGCAAATTAGCCATACAAATAGCTGTGTTTGGAGTTTTGCTCTCTACTATACATATATACAGTATTTAAAAAAGCTATATTGTATTATTGATGTAAAGTGGAACTTAGAAAAGTAGAAAGTGGAACTTGGGTCTGATTTCGGCAGCCTCGTAACTCTTATTTTGTCCTTTAGTCCTCACATTCAATGAGCGATGTTTCTGACAAAGGGGGAAGACTTGCTGTTTTTCAGATCGGAATCTATCCATCTAACACTTATCGTTGGCTAGTTTTTGACCTTGAAATAGTAATTCTTTTTTTAGCAACTTACATCAAGTGGCTTCATGCCTTGTCTGGAGCGATTTCCATTAAAAAATAGCAGTTAGCCCTTATTGATAGTAATATAGGTGTGATAAATGAAAGAAAAACTTTTGCATTTATTCATTTATATATATATATATATATATATATATACACCAGAAAAAATTATCTTGGGCTAGATTGTTTGAATCGGGAAAAAATGAGTTAAATATAAAAAATAAGGGAGCAAAATTCCAAATTAGTGTTTTTCTGCTCTCTTTTTCTCAGCTTAAGTTAGAAATATTTTCTATGCTTATCCTATTAAAAAGCATAAAAGTATTAATTAAAACTAGCAGAACCGATGGAAATTCCTTCATCTGTTGTATATTGCTGATGTGCTTTCTATTGACGTCCAGCGCGAACGCAGACCCCTATGATATTATTATATCACCTTTATTCAAAGTATAACATACTTATCTTATTACTGTGGTTAATGTAATTTCAGAATATATCCGGTTATAGGGGTCTATCTGCAAAACTATTTTTGGAGTTTGTAACATATTTCAATTTTATGCATGTCCGGCGTGAACGATATTATTGTATTATCTTTGGATAGAACAGATACTTCACTTTGAATTATTTATTTGCAGAAAATATTTTTAAAATTACATTTAAAGCAAATTAGGCACAAGGCCATCAAAAGTGCGGGGAAAATGGTTGTCATTGGTCATCCTTGGTTTAAAGTGATAAAAATGTCTATCTTACTCTTAACTAGAATCATCTCAGTCACCACAATACCACATTTACATTAGGGGCCGTTCTACTTAAGATGTCCCCAAATTAATTGAAAATTGTATTGGTTATAAATAAACATATATACAAGGATTTCATTTTGATCATAGGCTGAAGGCCAAGAAAGTGTATTTTAATTCTAGTTTCACGTTCGACACAATAGCAACATCGGATGAAATATTTTTTTAGCAATTCATCTCTGGTGATCGGGCGATCCCATCTCTTAATAAAGAGGTGGAGGGTATTATCATACAGATGTAATAAATATCTGATAAAATATATTTGCAGTATAATTAACTACTATATCCAGTTTATCAGAAACACACCTTTGCGAGAGTACAATTTGAATTATAAAATAAGCTGAAGTCTTCTCGAAATTTTCTTTGCTATTTTTAAATCAGAAGAATCAAAGTAGCCGCCAGTTAAGAACAATTTATGAAGAAATTATTATTTTTAAATCTGAAGAAGAATTCACCAGTTTTTAAAAGCAACAAAGAGTTTACAAAGTTTAGTATTCTAACTATTTATTTTAATTATTATTTTTTTCTTTAAATGTGAAGAAGCAATCGCCACCCATAAGAAACAGTAACAATCCTCTTTTTACTTCCCGCACTGCAATTTCATAATACTTTTAGATTATTACTGAGAAAGAAATGTGTTAATTGTTTGTATTTGAATAACGTAATTTCTTTATAACTAAGTTTTAATGTAATTAAAATTATGTCTGTAAAAATCTACTCACAAAACATAAGAATGTAGACACAATTTGCAATTTCCTTATTTATAACAAAAGCATCAATAAAAATGAAAATTACTGATGAATATCTAGAATTGCTCTTTATTAGCAGAAATATCAGGCTGGATATAGTATGTAATTGATGAAATCGATTATAATTTTAAGAACACACAGGGATAATTGCCATAATTGACTGGCTTTACAGAATGAAATACTGATTTTACAAGGTGGAAGCTATTGATGAAATTTTTTTTTAAATAGATAGCTTCATTTTATTAAATAGAAGATAAACTCAGTTTTCTATATAAATTAAAATCTTGTTTATCATCATTATTTTTGGGAACATCGTTCGTCTTATTATTGTGCTGGCCATAACATCTCTAAAAATTAAACAGGCATATTTTATAAAAATTCATTTCTATAATCTGAGATTTTTATGTTTAATCAAAGAGATTTTTCTTTTTTCTTTTAGTATAAAACAAACATTTTAGAGAAAGGGGACCGCTGTAATTTAATTTTGTTATATATTATTAGCAGGAAATACAGTATTAACCGTTATTATTGATAGCTGAAGTACCCATTTCAGAATGGGTCAACAATACTTTGGATCCTTTAATAAAATCAAGGGTTTTACACACAGAAATACTGTTAAACAATCAAAAATATACTTCAATAGCGAAAAATATGTTAAAATAAGAGTTTAACTGTGCATAAAATTTTTATAATTTTGTTAAGTTTTTTTGTTGTTTATTTTACTAAAGAGCCCGCTTATCAAGGCCAAGGGGCTACTCGAGGATAAGGGTTAAAAGGATTGTTGGTTGGACAATGGTCGCCGTCACAAGATGATTGGAAACAGCAGGTGAAATGGGCGGGATGTTACTTAAGAGGACTTGATTTTCCAAGAGAAAGAAGAGTTTATATTAGATTTGAAGACGACCATGCTGTAGTCGGTTGGGAAGCAGACTCGTGCTATATTTTTCTTCAGATGGGATGTTCTAGGAAAAAAAAAACTTTGTTCATAAAAGTTCCGTTTGGTTTTTGGTACAGAGAGAGAGAGAGAGAGAGAGAGACAGACAGACAGAGAGAGTGAGAGAGAGTGAGAGAGAGTGAGAGAGAGTGAGAGAGAAAGAGAGAGAGAGTGGGCGAGAAAGAGAGAGAGAAAGAGAGAGAGAGAGAGTGAGAGAGAAAGAGAGAGAGAGAGAGAGAGTGAGAGAGAAAGAGAGAGAGAGAGAGTGTGTGAGAGAGAAAGAGAGAGAGAGAGAAAGAGAGAGAGAGAAGTTCTTTGCTGTGGTTGTAGTTAGGTGAGTTTTTGCTGTGAATGTTTTAGAGTGATTGGAGCTTAGTCAAGCACCTACTATGAACATAACGATACAGTAGAGAGAGACTACCAACATTTCTTCTGTGTGAAAGAGACTGTAGAGACGAAAATAAATCACTCCGTATTAGAGTGCAGAGTCGATTTTGTAATCTGTTAAGACAAGAAAGAGTTCTACGAGTGGCACCTCTCCAGATATGACAGCAGTACTTCATCTTAGGACGAATCTGGCTCTTATACAAGTCAAGGATTGCATCAGGAGTCAAGTACTTTGTGGAGCGGTAGAATGATCCAACAATTTTTCTAGCAACAGATTTTATGTAAGTTTTCCATTTCAGGTTCCTATTAAACGGTTTTACAATTATTTAAATTTGCTCAAATTTTGATAGTCTACACTATTTTATGCGATTCGCCTGTAGTTTGAATTTCGTTAAAATTGAATGTAACTGTTGCAGTTGAGCCTTTAGTCATTCCTACAACCCCTCTTTTATAAGAAAAAAGATAACTATATCTATATATGTAGCCTTTCTTGAGAGTTTTCTACAAATGTTGACATACTAGTCGGATAAGCAGTCCCCGGGACAGATTTCTTATAATAGAACAGATCTGAAACCTTTAATAAGTAAAAGAGATCAAACCGCATTCAACACACCACTTATTAGGTATGTTGGCAACCTTCATGTAATCTCTTCTGTGAATAGTTTCTAAAAAAAAGAACTGGTGGGGTACCAATACCAACAAAACATAACTAAGCAAGCCAATAAACCATTATTGCGTTTCTGTTAATTGCATTGTAAATTCCTACTAACTTAACTGCTAACTATTTCAAAATGCTTTTCTCTCCAAAGGCTAATATTGCTTGAGGAATCAAAACTTGGCCTTTATTAACCTCACTTTATTATCTAATAATAGCACCCAAGGTTTGGTTTGGTTTGATTTGTTTTACGGCATATCAGCCATCTGTGGGTTATTTAATGCCGAATAAAGTTGTCAAGGATAATTATTTTATTCCTAGAATACATTGCTCTTAGAATACATTGCTCCTTGAAAACATTAATCTTTGAAGACATTACTCTTTGAGAATAACCACACCGAAGCTGGAAAAAACTCTGACAATCCTTCAAGCGAAAGACCCATACCACTAGTTTTGTTTTTGAAATAAAGTTGTAAAATATCATTTCATAGGTAGGGCAATTATTTATATTCCTAGAATACATTGCTCTTAGATAACCAGAATACATTGCTCCGAAAATAAACAGATACATTGCTCTGAGATAAACAGAATACATTGCTCCCAGAAGGAAATTTCGCAGTGAAAGCAGAAACATTATTCTTAGAAGGGAACTTTACCATGGCCACCGAGAGTAACTACAGGCCTGTTGGCTCGAAAATGACGTCACTGCATTGCGTGTCAAACAATGGCCGTCGTAATAATAATAAGAAGGCATTTCGACTTCTCCATTCACTAAATAATCCATCAAAATTCAGGAAATCAACCAATTTTAATGAAATTTTCAGTATTTATTAATTAATGATTACGGAATATAATAAATCCATTACTTTATTAGAAAGCTTTGTGCAAATGTATTATTTTCTGTAAACAAAAACCACCTTTACTAAAGTTATCCAAAATATCAAAACATGTTGACCATATTGTAAATATTTAAAACAAAGCATTAGAAAACTTTAAGAATTGCATGTAATAAAAGAAAAGAAAAGAAAAGAACACGATTCGATTTATCCTGAAACTGATCTTTATTCAATATAAATTTATAGAAAATATTTAGTAGAATGTTTCTAATTTTCTTTTTCTGTTTAGCTTTTTCTTATTGATGTGATCATTTTTCATATCATAAAAATTGTTCAGTATAGAATTGGAGGAACTCCAGATAATCATCGAAAAAAGAAGATTAGCATTTTTTTAATGAAAATAAAGTTCTGTATATGTTTAAAAAAAACAAAACAATTAATTATTTTGTATATATTACGAAAAATGCCCTAAACTCTGTTAATAAAATCATTAATTTTGTTAATTAACGAATATTATCATTGAATAAGGCATTGTTTAATCAATATTTTCCCCGCAAAAAATATAATTTCATAATATATTTCATGTGATTTACTATTTATTTAAATAACATTGTTCCAAATTGTTCGAAATGCCGTAAATTAAACTATTTTTTTTTAAATCTTAGTGAAAATGTATTATTTTTTTTAAACAAAATACACCATTACTGCAGGTATATTTTTATGAATTTTTTTTTAATGAAAATAAAGATCTGTATATGTTTAAAATAATTTTTTTTTAACTATTTCGCATATATTACGAAAAATGCCCCTAAACTCTGTTAATTATTATAACTCGAAGAAAAATTAATGTTGTTAATTAACGATATTATCATTGAATAAAGCATTGTTTAATCAATATTTTTTTGTGTGTGAAAATATTGATTAAATATGCCGTTATTATTTCATTTATTTAATCTACAAAAGTACAGAGAAAAGATAAAATATACTACACTTAATACGACATCGAAAACAGTAATTAAAAAAATGGAAACAATAATTATTGGCTATACACTACTTTTTTATCAAATAATGAATAAGTAATTCAGACTTTTGATTTTTTATGTAATTAAAAAAAAAATTCAAACTTATTTGCGTGTATCCATATTTGCCGTAATTCTTTCTCTTTTGGAAATCCAAACACATGCAGTAGCCATTTTAACTTTGTGAATGATAAAATAAAATTTAAAAAGGCGTGAAATTAAGTTAACCCACCACAATGACGTCAGAGGGGGGCAAGAAGTTAGTTGCTTGGCCTTGTTAACTCTCGGTGGCCATGACTTTACTGATAGAGAGCAGCATTACTCCCAGAAAACACCATTCCGAGAAAAACATTAATTCTTTGAAAACATTACTCTTTGGCATTGATAATCTTCTTTGTTCTCAATGTGATTGACCCTCAGCCACTGCCTTCTAGTATCTATTTGGAAAGAAAAAGAAAAATAAAATAAAAAGGAGAAATAAGGTTTTTATTTTTTGAAGAACCAGATTGAATAATATGGTTGGGGATAAACTTATAGATACTACGTCATGACATGATTGGATTGGGCTTCTCCAACCTCCCATCTAACCAAAGTAAGAACCCGAAGTGACCAAGTCACAGACCACTCAGGCACCGGGATCCTGTCCTAATACATAACGGGTCACCACATACGGCCAACAGGTGGCTCCATTTTCGGGGGGGGGGGGGGAGAGGTACCCCTCTGCATGGGGTTGAAGTCGGTGAATTCGTGTCCCCGCTGACAGGGCACACAATAGCACCCAAAATCATCCGAGTTGATGGATATTTCATGAGTAGAATAATATAGTTTTTATTAAGTCCCTTCCGGCGTTTCTTTTATGCTATACAAACTGTTACAAAATAGATTCCTCTAAAAACATGACTTTAACGTGTCCTGGGAATTACATTAAACAGCATCATTGGTATGGCCACGTTGAAAGAATGGATAAGAGTTATTGGATCTAGATGTAGAACAGTTGAGGTAACAGGGGGAGAGCAGGGGAAGGTCAAGGAAAATATGGGAGGAAGTGATAAGGATGAATTTGAGAGAAAAAGGATAAATAAACACCTAGCTAGAGATAAGCTACCTTGGAAATCAATTTCTAAAAGCCGCCCAACACATACCAGCATGTAAAACAGACATTAAACCGAATATTATTATGATGATGATGATGATGAAGATGATGATGATGATGAACATCAAGTGGTGAGTAATCATCCCTTATTTGCTATTACTTCCAGGTTAAGTGAAGTGGTAGTACCTATCAGAGTTCCATCTTTGGGTTAAATAGAATCTGTGTTCGTTATGACAAGAAAATATATCTAGTTCTATACACACATATTTACATCATTAAATAACTTGAAAACAGTTGATATACAATAAAGCAAATGGTTTTAACCCAAACTTACAAGCATACAAACTTTATGCTGTTTAGCAAATGCCAGGCACTTGGATTTCATAACAGTTGTGAGATGTGGTTTGTAAACTGGTTTAAAGTGTGTGTGGGGAGGGGGGGTGAACTCTTCTCGTTCCTATAGTCTCTTCCTCATGGAAGAGATGTTGCTAGTCTTTTTCTACTCTTTCATTATTTTCATAATAGATGCTTGACTGAGTTACAATCTCTCACCCCTCCCCTGTAAAACATTCACAGCAAGAACTCATCTAGTTACCCCCACTGCAAAGATATTTCCTTTCTTCGTCTGTGTACCTAAAATCAAATAGAACTTCCATCAGCAGAATTGTTTTCCAAGAATTTCGCATCTATGGAACACAATACCACGGGATTGCTTTCCTGATGACTACAATATATTCATCTTCAAATCCAATGTCAACAAATACTTGTCCCTATTTACTTGCTTCTCCACGAGGGCAGAGTTAGACACAAAGTCGTTTTTTTTAATGTGGCGAAAATCCAGCCCCCTAAAAAGGGGCACTCTGGTTGAAACAAAATTAAAATTGCCTCAGTTGAGAAGGATTTCTCATTCCCTGACGAGGACAGAAAAGACGAAATGTAGTATCAAGACATAAGCCATCCTCTTAAGTAACCAAATCCTGCCCTTTCCACCCATCATTTTGAATCCTCTCAATCCAATTGACAAACTCATCAACCCTTATCCTCCAGTGGCCTTTGGGTCTTGGTAAATGGTGAGTTATTACTAACATTATCAGAGCTGCATGTATCTTCTTACAGAAACTTGTCAGAGAACCTTTTAGCAATAAACTCAATCAAATGATATCTCGCACTTGAACAGTCACTTTTTTCCTTGCTATTATTATTGATTTTTTATTGATTTCTTTTAGTCTGCATCATGCACAAAGGTATTAAGCTCTCTCTCTCTCTCTCTCTCTCTCTCTCTCTCTATATATATATATATATATATATATATATATATATATATATATGTTTTTATATGAGGATGCTTGAGGAGCCAGTCTGAGAGACAGGACGGATAGACACAGACAGTGTGAAATCATGGCTTCTGATAGAAACCATACATTTACCTGAAGCCGATGTGGGCAGGTCTGCCTGTCACACATTGGGCTCTTCAATAACAAGCAGACCTGCAGATGATGAGGATAAATACTTGTATCTCCTTCCTTAGTTTATATACGTATATTATTATGTGTATGTTGAGTTTAACTCCATTTTTTTCTACCAGGGTCGTAGCTGATCTTATGTTTCTTTCTTTTTTTTTTGTTTCACTTTTATTCACCCAAAACTGAGACGTAAAGGGCTACTGTAAATTAGGGGCCGGATTTATAGGAGGTACCCTAAGTGAGGAGTTGTGCAGCAAGATGTTTGTTCACATTACATTTATTGTACAACCAGGGAAACGGGGAGGGAATTTCAAAGGCAAGCAGTATGAGGAAAGATGCTATTAGAGTAGAAAGTCCTACAGCATCTGGGGACGTCCACAGTGAAGGGATGAGATTTAGCTGAATGTTGGGTTGGTTGGGTGTATTTACGTTGAGGGGGCAACAAAGCAGCAAGTTTGTCGGAGCACATTCCATTGAAGTACTTGTAAAGCAAGCATGGGGATTTGATATTGCGGTGATGGGACAGGGGTGTGAGAGACTCTTTTTTTAACCCCGTCTAAGAAGAGACTAGTGTTTAGTGCACAAGCCTAGATGTGACAACAATACTCTATGCATGGGCGGATGGTGGCTTTGTACAGATATAGGATAATGGCAGGCGTGAAAAGTTTTCTAGCACAGTAAAGGGAACCCATTTTTCTTGCAGTAGCCTTGGCAGTATCTTCTATGCATTTGTTCCAATTCATGTTACCTGTGAATGCTAGGCTGGGGAGTTTGAATGTTGGACTCTTGAAAAAGTTTCTTATAATTGTTAAAGGAAAGGCGCTTTGTCTTAGTAGCATTAAATGTTACCATCCATTTCTGTCCCCATTTAACTACAGGCTGGAAGTTATTTTTTAAGGATTCAGCCATTGGACATGTGCACATTCGTTTTACCCACATGTCAAGAATAGAGTGTGGTGTCATCACTAAATATATCGATCTATGACACAATTTCATCAGGAACAATAACGGTTCAAGGATCGACCCCTAGGGTACACCCACATTAATGTCATGTTATTTGAATTTAAGGCCATCGAGGACAACCTGGATCTTTCTTTTGACTAGGAAAGATCTGATTATATTAAATATTCGTCTAGTAATAACATACAAATCAATTTTCATCAGAAGGCCTTAATGCCAGACCTTGTCAAAAGCTTTGAATATATCAAGTGCTACCACTCTAGCTTCACCTGCCTTGTCCAGTGTATGGTAAATGCATTCAGAGATGACCGTTAGGATATCTGCAGTAGAATGGGGTTTCCTGAATCTATACTGACGGCCAGAAAGAAGCTTTGCATTAACGAGGTGACGGACTATTGCTAGATTGATTAAAGATTTAAAGATTTTAGCAAAGAGCGGGAGTAGACTGAAGGGGCGATAATTTTGAGGGTCAGTTCTTTCACCAGAATTTTTTAACACTAGTATAACACAGGAAATTTTGCATCTATCAGGAAAGCAAGATTCGGCAAGGTATTTGTTGTAGAGTTTGGAAAGGATAGGGACCAGCTCAGCAGATCATTTCCTTATTACTATAGCAGGAATAAGGTCAGGTACACATGTTTTTTAGATGTCAAGTATTTTTATTATATTCCGGACATGGGACGGCACGATGAGCAGGTCATCAAGTGTGGCTTCAGTCCGCAATGTGAAATTTGGGAGGGAGTGGTTTGCGGAGTTCAAGGTGGAGTTCAATGCCATCTGCTGGGCAAGTAGTTTAACCTTATCAGTTGATATGCAAACGACATCATTATGGTTGGATAGCAGGGAAATTGTTGATTGCTCATTATTCACTACACTATTATAGATTTTCCAGAAATCGCAAGTTCCTAATTTCTGTGAGTTAATGCGTTTTCTGGTCATCTCGGTATACCTTGTCTTAGCTGCGGCTATTACAATCTTACAATGATTTCTTGATGCTATAAATGTCTATTTGTATTTGACTTGTGGCGGTAGAATTGGTGGAATGCTTGCTGCCTCTGAGCAATAGCAGGTGCACAGGTCAAAGTGAACTATTGGGGAGAGTGGAGCTTGCTATAGAATTTCCGTGTGAGGACATGTGCTTCAATGCCTGTTTTGACCTATTTTGTTACCTCATTTACGCACTGATCATCAGGGAGAGAAAACGTTTTACTCCAAGGAGCACCTCTGATATGATCTCTGATGTATTCCCAATCAGCCTGTTTAAAGTATCTCGTCATGTTGAGTAACGGCTGTTCTGCTTGGGGTCTAGACTTTAGGGTGATATCAACCATTATCACAATGTGATTAGCGTTTCCAAGTAGGCTATGAGCATCAGTCACACAACCCTTCGGGCAGTGTAGTCAAGAACAGGTTGAGAAGTGAGGCTTGCTGATCCTTACGATCTGGGAGCCGGGTCAGGAAAGTGGTAGTCTGTGAAAGAAAGTGTGCAATGGAGAAAGTATGTGTGCTGTTACCAGCTGCATGTGTATAGATCGAGAATCCAAGCCAATCACGTTTGTGGACATTAAAATCCACAAATAGATGTAAGTGGGCGGTCGGATCTAATGAGAGTGTTGCATCTATGCTCCAGCAGGTTACAATCCTGAATCGAAGGAGAAAGGTAGATGAAAATAAGTAACTAATGCTGTGTTGTAAGGTTAATCTGAAGCACATGTAGGTTTGATCATCTAATTCTAGACTATATTCTCTAGTCAATGGGAGGGTGTTCTGAATATAATTATATATATATATATATATATATATATATGGTTTGAACATTGCTTTTTTTGTAGTTACAAATTTTAGTTTTTAGATATAGTGGGTTGGGCAAAGTAGGTGTTTGTTTGATGCTAGTAAGCTCATACAAGTAGACTATTAGCCGAGTCTTACTCTATGGGGTTGTGGCCTCAGGAGAGCCTACCGGAGATAAGTGCAGGATTCCTTTCCATGCGTGATATTGCACCACATTTACCCCGATATTATACAACTGTTGATAGAGCCGCCACTGTTAGTGCTTCCTAAAAGTTAGGGCTCATGTAATACTAGTCGGAAAAAGCAGTCAGAAAAGCTGTCAAACCTGTACCCTCAACCTGTCAGAACAAGAGTGGACCAGACTAGTCATGTGAAACTAAGTGACAAAAAATTTTCCCCAAGTTGCCCAGATAGAGAGAAAGAGAGATGGCGTTCATTGTCCTAGTCGGGAAACAAGGCCAAGCAGTGGGTGTCTTTGAGGTGTCCTTGTGATGGTACCTCTGCGGCTGGCTAATAGACAAAGAATGAGTGCAAAGGCTGAGCGATAGGTAGAACTTATCTACTCTTTAAGCAATTTTAGGTTTGCAAACCGGATATTTTGTTTAAGTCTCCAACTCTGTCAACCAGGACTTAGGAGATCTCCCTCCCAAGTGGTTCAGTGCCAAGACGTATGAAATCAGTAACACAGTTTTTATATCAGAGTTTTTTTCCCCTAAATGGATGACCTGATGGGTCCATCATACCAAAAGGGGTAATCCTGCACCTGTGTACTATGCCAGGTATTTCTGCACCCTCACACGGATAAATAAGACACACTGTTACCGTTTTTGTTGACAAAACAAATGTGTGAGTTTGAATGCACAATCTCAAATAAAGTCTTTCTTTTTAATTTTTGTTTTTCAAAAAGAGGGTCAGATAACATTTTCGAAAATCGGATTTCTATTTGACACAAAGGTCATGATGGGTGCATCAGTTTTATACACACATTATATATAGCAAGAAATTGGAACAGAATTTAATCAAGACAGCAGATCTTTGACAAACAAAGGGCTCAATATCCTATTGGATAGAGTTACACCATTTATTATTGGTATATATTCATATATATATATATATATATATATATATGTAATCTAATTTATGTTACAAAAATTTCACATCTATGAAATTCTGAGTAAGTCAACTACTATGATTTGCATTTTTTAAAGTTTATAATTTGTTTATCTTTTTCAATACAATTTTATGGACCATTTAGTTCACAGAAGAACATCCACTATTAGTATGTCAATCCTGGATCATTCATCTATGGACTCTTCAGAAACTAAAGAAGTTCTCCTTCAGAAAAAATACACGGCAAAGCAGTGAAACAAAAATCACAAAAAAACAAACAACTCACATTGATTACATTTCCACTCGAGAAGTGACATAAAAAACGCTACCCAGAAAGAGCAGCCATCTTGTTTTCTCCCTCTCTTTCTCTCTCTCATATATATATGTAATTTAATTTATATCACACACATTTGACACCTAGGCAATGCTGAGTAAGTAAACTAGTATGATTTGCATTTTTTTTTCAAGTTTATAATTTGTTTATCTTTTCAAACAGTGTAAAAGCTTTTGGAAAAGATACTCCCCATTATTGACAGTACAGAAATAATAGTATAGATACTATAACGGAAAAACTATATGTAATATAGTTCTATAAAATATATTGAGCACTGTGTTTACAAAGACTACTAGGTAAATTTTTCTTCAAGCATTGCTTTTGAATACTTATTTTTAGGAAATCAATCTTATAAAATATTTATAAAAGGTTGTTCCCACTTCCTTTGTCCCTCTTCCTTTCTTGTCTTGAAATGTTGTTTGATTACAACAATTTACCTTTATGACATGATAAATTCATGATAAATTCATTCCCATTCATCTCACTTT